>JAPSES010000105.1:6128075-6159306 GCA_029822895.1 Maxillicosta whitleyi | reverse complement strand
GATGTCTGTTTTAGAAGGGGGATGATTTTGACTGTTTTTATTTCGGGGTGGGGGGGGGGGGTGCCATCCCCTCTCATCTTTAGTACAGACAGTAAGTGATGAATTTTTACACTGTTGTTTAATCTGTCTCAACTGATTCATCAGTAAATAAACTGTCAGAAGAAGGTGAAAAATATTCAGTAGTGTTTCCCAACTCAAAAAGGTTGTACGTAAATGTCTTGGTTGGTTCAAATCTCAAAGATATTAAGTTTATTGTCACAGAAGAGGGGGGGGGGAACTATAGAATATTAAAAAGTTAAGATACAATGAGAAAATTTTGACTTTGAAAAACTTTACTTTACAATTAATTTAATAGTTACAAACTCATTGACTAACCAAGTAATCACTGCTCACATTTAGGTTCAAAACACCTAATTTCTAAATATCTTAAATTATATTAGATGTTACATTAAGTACACATGCCCAACATAAAATAAATTAATTATATTATAATTAGTTAATTAATTATATTATATTATATTTATATTCACTAATGTTATCAAACAACACAGATTTTTTAAATATTGTGTAGGCTTGATTCACACATGCACATTATCGTAAAATTATAGGCTAATTCATGGTGTTTTCTTAAATGGGTTTTAAATAGTAATTTCTGTATTAGTTAATTCGATTTTAACCGTTCTATACGCCTCTGTGGTTAAATTGTGTTCCACCTGATTGTATTAAGTTGAGGGGAGTTCTGGTTTGGAAAATCTTAAACAATGGATGCAAGTACAAGCCCTGTGGTCTTCATTTTTCTCTGTGTTTAATCAGTAAAAGATGGTTATTAGTGCAAATAGCTCTTCTAACTTATGATACATATTCGGTGTGGTTTCATATTTTGAGTGTATTTCAGTGGCAAAGAGGTTCAACACAGACAGAATATATAATGTAGCAAAAAAATGGAATAATCTGAATATGGAAACAACACAAAAGCATGTTAAACGCAGAATATGACCATGTGATTTTTCTGAGACTTCTCTATAAAGTAATAATGCTAAAATAATCCATCTGGATCCTTACCCCAAGAAAACCATCCTTGCTTTTTGTCATGGACTCGAGCTGCAGAGGCTGCATTTTGGCTTCCAGGGTCAAAGTTTCTCCATTGGGATCATGGATTACCTCATCCTCAAAATCCACTGGAGGTGTAATCCCTGCAGGAAAGTATCAGAAAGTCCCAGTGAGTGTGGGCTGGATGTGACCAAGGAGTGAAAAACTTTATTAGCACAGACTGGAGAAGAACACGGTGCTGCATTAGATGTGATGTACCTGTGAGTTTCTCTATGATGGGTTTAAACTCCTCTGGGCTGAGATAAAGGTCATGGTTAGTGTCCAAGGAGGAGAAAAGAAAAAGACCCTCAGCTCCTAGAGTCCGAACACTCTCTTCCTGGTGGAGGGACATGAACAATGTGTTAGGTTGAGGCAAATTGTCATATCACATGCTTCAGGGAGTTTCATTGTCATGTGGTCCACTAAAACTGGGACAAGAGGGGCTGTCTTATCACATAAAAAAAACAAACTCAAGCATCATCAAAAACCAGAATGAGTGAAAAGACAGAAGAACGTATCATATGGTAGAACAGTAAAGTGGTTCGTCCCACGTCTGGGCTTTCATTCAACCTCAGCAGCTCAGTCTGGATAAACATCATCCCTGAGGCTACAGATTCCACACATAATATGTATTTCAGTCAGACGCAGATTTGCTCTCAGTCAGACAGATGCGTGCCTACTTGTGCTCCTACAATGGAGGGAACAGGGGGAGGGAGGCACAAGGAGAACAACTTAGGGAGACCCTCTGTGGGCAAAGTGTGAATTTAAACAAGAGGTTGAGTTTTACCAGCTGGGACTAAAAAAGAACCAGCCCCCTAGTAAAACACCAAGGGGTGGAAAAACTGCAGGTTTGGCTTTTTTTTAAATTTTTTTTATTTTATGAGAAACATCCCATTTGACACAAACAAAGCTAAATGTCTTGGGGCCAATGTTTTCCACCACATACTGAATATAGGAAGGTCACTGCAGATGAATTGATCAGACTGGTGCATTTAGCAGAAACATTATAAAAGCAGCTTAGAAATATCACATGTTTTATTTCACTAAATCAAATCACTTCAATAAAATTAATCTTCCATATGTGAAGTATTATCATTACAGATGTTGGACTTACATGACGTTTGAGGAACTGTGCATCTTGATAATACTTGATCCCAAAGGCGACCAGAGGGACGGCACTAACTACCAGCAGGGTCCACATCCGCCGTAACACCCAAGATCCGGAGCCCGGACTCCGGTGCCCATTCGGCGGCGAATTCTTGCCCTCATCATCCGGCTGTCTTCTATCCACGTCCGCGGCCATTCTCCACCTCCACTACAGCTGTTTCGGGAAAGGCATGGTCGTGGGATAACGTCCAAATACTGGTTTCCAGCGGTCACTACCTCAACTTCGGATCCGATAAAGGTTCCTGCTCAGTCCCGTCGTCCTGTCGCCGGGTCCCCGTGTCTTTCTTGTCCGGCCGTTACACTCGTCACAGCAGCTGGGAGTGTGATGTTGGCTAGCTAGCAGAACAGATTTCTTATTTCCCACAACCAATCCACAAGCATATGGATGTGGTTAAGACGAAACAAGCGAACAAATAACACACACCACGGACGATAAAATATTTCAAAATAAAAGTCCTGCTTTTCGTCTGGCCTGAAAACAGCTACAACGTATGCTTCTATTGCTATATTGTGAAAATTCTTACCGGAAGTTCTACTACTAAATATTCCTAGCTTTGCAGTATTTCAGCGCTAGACTGTAGACAGAACATTTAAAGGGGTAGGGTTTTCCTTCTAGTCCCAGGAATGTGTACTCTCTCTAACTTCAATTATATGTTTCTTTGCCAAAGGGGTCTTTCATTACATTTTTGAAGCTCCTAATCTGGTCAGTTTTGTTTCTGCTGCATTGTAATAAGAACAGCATCTACTTTTTGTCATATTAATTTGAACTGAAAGCTGGAAATAGCGACATGATGTGGATTTATGTGTATTTTATTCAGGGTGTTAATACAATTCCAAAAAGTAAAGGTCCTGCATAAATAAAAGAACAAAATACTAAGGAAAATAAAAGATAAATGGACATATGTAGCATAGTCATTAGGGGTGTTACTAACATGATATGCCACAAGCAAAGTTCCCATGTAAATAAAACACTCAACAAAATGCAGAAAGGCTGATGCAGCTTTGGAAATGATAACTGGACATATCTGTGAAAAAGCCAGCAAGTTTTTTTTTTTTTTTTTGTGCATTTCAATTTGCTTTTGGCTCATATTACTTGAAGTGCTTAAAGTAAAAGGCAAATGCTGCTTTGTAAATGATTACTGGGCAGCTATGACAAAGGTTTTTCATAAGTGCATACAGGACAAATGGGATTTTCTTTTCAGATAAAGTAAATATATAAGAAAAACTCAATTTCATTTATATCAAATAACCTAGCATAGAACCATTTATATAAAAATTGATCCTAAAAATACAAATAAAATAAAGAAGTCATGTTGAAGATCTATTATACTGTGCGTGTGTGTGTGTGTGTGTGTGTGTGCGTGCTGTTAAAATGCCATCTCTTAAAATGTGTTTGCGCAGGAAAAATTCACACAATTTCTGAGACTTTTTCTTCTAAATTCATGAGTTTGATTTTATGACTCCAGAATCTCATTAAATAGCCTAAGCAGTTTTTCCTCTTGCAAATTTAAGGTTTTCAAATTTGCAGCTGTAGATATTATTACTTATTTCTGGTAGATTTGCCAGTTTAATCAAGAAAAATCAGAGGCATTTCCTTGAAATATTTGGCTGCACCTCATTTTCCTTTAAATAAAATAAAATAACCTAAATGTGTCATTATATATATGATTGTTAAATATTTTACTTGACCAAGGTTTGGGAAAGGCTTTGTCAGATTATTATACAGTATTTCATAGATAGTAATATGAATCTACAAAGTCAACTAAAACCATCTGTTCTTCAAGATGTAGTGATGCTGAGGGCAGAAAATAGAAACAAGTTCAAATACCTACACTTTGTTAAGAACAGCACTTGAGTGAATAAACCACTTACTATAGTTACATTCCATTACAATTACTACAATACTATGAATTATAATTCATGGGGCTCCATTCACATAAGTCTTAGTTATTAGTCTGATTAGGTTCATACGGTCTACTAGGACTTATGAATTTCTTATTTTTTTGTCAGACAGAAGGGAAAAAGTAAACATTTTACCTTGACATGGAGAATGAGGAGAGCTACCAGTTGTAATTGAAACATGTCAAGGTAAAAAAAAAAAAGTATTTTTTTCCTTCTGACAAAAACAAAAGAAAAAAAAAAGCTTCATAACTAACTTTTTTTCCAACCTTTCAAGTCAATTACTACAAACTATAAAAACACATTACTGACCCCACTGTTGCCATAGTAACTTAATCTAACGGTTTTACTTCTAAGAGTTTTAAACATCTAAAATGACCTTCTATAAACAAATATATACATTTACTACAAATATAAACTCACATTTGTATTCACTACTAAAAAAACAGAACTGACAGGTCAGTCGGGTTAAAAAAAAATATGACTTTCCTCAGTTTTTTTTTGTAATTATAAGTTCATTACAAATTTAACTGAATTTTTGTTCGGTGAAACATCACACGCAGACCTTAAGATGAACACACCAGTAAAGTGAAAAGAACACTCTTCTCATGACAGAGCTGGACTCAGATACTAAAGGTAGAAAAATCCCAGTACAAATATTACAACAAAAACTAAATTCAGAATGTTACCTCAGTAACAGGTGAAAGGTATTTTTTAGTAAAGTGTACTTTAAAACACCACTAAAGCAACACTATTGGTCACACTTTGACAAATACCTGTAGGATTCATTGCATTTTAATGTATTTTACTCACTCTCTTGGTGACCTTGTGAAAAAGGTCAATTTTCAAGGTTTTGGTCATTAAATATTTCAGGAAAAACAAGACTCAGAAACAGATTTTTAAAGAGATATTTTATTACTTTATTTTACTGGTGATCTGATTATGAGATTTATCTTGGACTTCTCATCAGTTAGGAAATGCAGCTCTAACCAGACTTTATCGCACAGTCTCACTTAATCCACTCCATTTACAGTTTACTTTCTTTCCAGACAGACTCAGTATTGATTCGTCTTGCGTTACACTGCCCTGTAACAAAAGGCACGTCCGTCCAGACTGCGATAGCCAGAGGTATAAGAGCGGGCTCCAACACAAATATTATAACAGCAAGAAGAAAAAACAGAAGCATTATGCGTTTGGTTAATGCTTCTGTTACAGCGTTCGTCAGTCCTTAGTTTATGGTGGGTGCTCCTCAGTCCATGTCTTCCTCCACAGGCTGTGTCTTCACTTCAACAATTTTAGGGGGGATATAAGAACCCATACCTGCTGCTCTCTCTGCTTCTGCCTGAGTGTAGGGCTCCTCTCTGAGCTGTTTCAACCTGGATTGAGGAAGAAACAGAAGACGTGATGGTCAGTGTGACCTCACAGTTGAGTGTCACCGGTGATACTAAGTCATTTAAATGTCCGTTTTAGATCAGCCTTTGCAATACAGAGTAACAAAATAAGATAAGATACTTTATTAATCTCACAGTGGAGAAATTCACAGGTACAGGTTCTCAGAGAACACTCAGTAGGGGTGTAAAAAAAGATTGCAAAGTGCATGCAAGTGAGAAATTAAGCATAGAATATAATATAAAATAAATAAAAGTAAAAACTCTAGAGTTACTATATACAACTATATAAATGTTTTTATCTGTATCTATCTATAACAATCTGGATGCAATAAAAAAGAAAAGAAGCAGAGGTCTGAAAAAAAAAAAAGTTCATTCTCATTGTGGTTGGGTGAAACAAGAACAGCACATCCCACCAGACACTGCAAAATCGACTACACATATGGACAACAGACAGAATAGCAGAAGGTTCCACTCCCACACATACTATAACTGTTAGACTACACTAATGTAATAAGAAATGTGCAGCTTTAAATGTAATAACTCTCCCACAAACGTAATAATTATGACATTCGTGGGATGGTAAAAATATTCACATACTAAAGGTGGAGAAATCACACAGTACAAGTACACCATTCTAAGACTAAATTTAGAATGTTAAATCAGTAACAGTTGAAATGTACTTTAAAATACAATTAATAAATACTGCGAATTATCTCCGATGCTTACTAAAAATTTCACCACAATCCACTGTGAAACTGTAAACTTACATCCCACATAATGATCTGAAGGCCCGACTTTAAAAACCACTGATAACAACTGGGAGGTTTTGGTGAGAGTTATGTGGAAAAATGTACAAGAGTCAACCTCAGATACATAAACTGAGAAAACACTACCGTACCTTTTCTTGTGCACTTTTGTTTTGAAGTGCTCTTTCATGGCTTTCATGTCCACAAAATATCTCCTGCAAGACAAGAGGCACCACAGAGTTAAACTTCTTTTATCATCTCCTGATTCTAAAAACAGGGCAACATGTATATGAATCCTTTTGGATTGCAGTGGTGACGTTATCCTTCTATGTTGCGGGAACTGGCCAAGTGAAAGTGAACATTAGGGTCAAATTCTTTTTTCTCTAAAACAATATTTTTGATTACTCAACATGAAAGGCATATATCTCTAGTTTCTAAAGCTGTGTTTATTTAATTTGCACCTGAATTACAACTGGATATATAAGAAACTAGAAAAGCACTCAGAGAGCGCAAACCTCCGCCAAGCAGCACAGTTCCCCCACATATTGTGACTGACACCCCGCAATATTACTCCCACATTTGTTTTTTTTAATCTATTTTATTAGATTCTTGACACTAGAAGCATACCCAAAGAAATTGGAATTACATGCTGCTAACAAAGAAATGAACAAACTGTGGCAAAAACATAACCTCTTTGTCAATGGTGATAAACGCTCCAAGTTAAAAATTCTCACACTTTATTTTTTTACTAATATTTTTTCAACAATTAAGACAACCAACATATATGTAAACACATTTTTCAGTAGACCTTCAGCTAGTTAAAGGTCTGTATCTGCATTAGTTTCCTCACAGTGGCAAAAATGATGAAGGCCCCCTACTTTTGTCATGTTCCGGTCATAGTTTCCAGAATATTGTTAGTATCCCGATCATACTTTTACAGATCACAGAAAGTATCAGGACCTTGTTCTGTATTTTTTTTGCCAAACAATCCAGTTATTCTGTGTGAAGTTCTATACACATATGTTGAAAATGGCCCTATCTTGCAATGATAAAGAATCCTTTAAAAAATCCCTGGATCCAGACAGTGATCCAGATCACCTCCAAAATTTAATCACCTGTTTTTCTCAGAGCAAACATTTCCTGAAAATTTCATTAAAATCCATTCATAACTTTTTTGAGTTATCTTGCTAACTAACAAACCCTGGCAAAGACATAACCTCCTTGGCCGAGGTAAATATATGAGAATACAGTGTAAACTAAGAACAGGAAAGGTTGTCAAACAATGTATACAGCATAAATTCACAATGTAAATAAATGTTGAAAATATATACCTGTGTCTAATCTTAAATTTCATAATAATCAAATAGTATAATGATTTTAAATGTTATTTTTTTTTTTTTTTAAATAACAGAAAAAATGCGTATGAAATAAAGGAATTAAACATATGTTACCAAAGACTGATAATTTTAACAGTGTTTTAATAAAATCTTTGATTATTATTCTGGTACATCACACTGAACAAACACCTCACTCTGTTACTTTTTTGGATTCTCACTCTGTTACCATGAATTAATGTCTTTTAAAACTAAAATAAAAATGATATCAGTTCCATTTTTTGATATAATGTACTCCTGTATATTAAGAAAAGTATGGTATGCTAAATATTTGCACATTCCTTGATGAACAGCACTTTTTTGGCATTTTTTTTTCCAAACCTTGAATAATTACTGTATATTTTTCCTCACTTCATTACTCAATGATGATAAATTCATGTTTTAATTAAATATTTAGTTATTCTTTAATGGCACGTTAAACTTACAGTATGAGCTATTATAGTTGCTGGTAAATTCATCTTTAAAGACAGATATGGAATGATTATTATTACTGCTCAGTGCTTCCTCACTGTTATTCTCTTGGACAAACCCTGAGATAAACTGGAGAACTCACGCGCAGTGTAAACAGTAATGCTGTGCACATCCGGTCACATCAAAGTCCACTTCTTGATGAAGGAGCTTTGCTGCTGTCTCAGGCTTCATATCTGAGTGGATCTGGTCTAGATCCTTGGTCCTGCGCTTTGTCTTCCATGTCTTCGAGATGTTCTTCTTCTTGTCACTCTTATGGTTTCCTGTTTGTTTGGATTTCCCCATCGTGGACACTGTTTAGACAGTTTAGTACAATTGATTGTAAGTTAATATCAATAACAAGCAAGATTCACTTCTGTCTCTCACACGTCACTGTGCACACGCAGCATCTAAAGAAAACCTTAGCTGTTTACAAACCAGAGGCCTATTTATATCTTTAAACCCAAACGAACTCTTTCTTGCCTCCAGTTCCGGTCTTGTCTTGATAAACAACTAAAGTACAACCAACGTTATACACTTGATACACACTTTAAAACACGCAAATATGCTGTTTAAATCCCATGAAGGGTCTACGTGAGATTTGCTTACCTTTTACACGTGTGACCGACAAGAGAGAATTTACTTCCGGGTCACGTGAATGTGTTGAATACACCTCCTCACCAGTAGAAGGGCGCCAAACACAACTATAAAAAATAAAATATAACAAACATGCTCTTATCGTGAAAGAACTAAAAGACATCGTGACAAGTAATATTTTGTAATAATATTAATAACAATAATTGGAGGATGTTGCACTACAACTCTTTATACTGTGACACAGGTAGACAGGAAGTGTGACTTGTTTATCTAAAGCCTGACAGCATTCGTTGAAGATGCTCATGACATGTTTGTTTATTGCCATTTCACTGCTACCGTTCATTAAAGCACGTGAACAAATGGAATATTGTTCTTATCTAATTATACAATTTTAAAAAGATGCATTAAGACTGAATGAAATGTTTGGATAGAATGAAATAAAAGGTACAATATAATTTTTTAGATGATGCAGCAGTTAAGTAGAATTTATTTCACCATAACTTATGTCTTGCAAAACTATTAGTTATTTTTAACGCATTAAAAACCCAAACATCCACAGGCAACCGAAATCATTTATTGATATAAAAAGTTAAATACATGTTAATCCACTAATCCTATTAATATATGTAAAATTTTGGTGTAAAATACAGTTTGTCATCTTTCCATGGTCATATATGACCCGTTTGGACGTTCAGAGGCTCAGTAGTTACCGTGGAAACACAGTCATCTTCTACAACATTGATTCAACAGTAAAAATCCATGGAAAAAATTTCATATCCATAAATGTAAGTGAAAATGACCCCCAATTTACAGACTACAGACAGTTTATGTTTAGTTAATGATATATATCACTGAAAAAGTCACTTTTCTTCCGTTTTCTCTGTTTTTAATATAATAACCCAACTTTAATTTGAGCTGTTATGGACATCAATACCATCAGTAAATCAAATACAGGAAAATACCTAGCATTATATTAGAATAAATCACTTAAAAGTACAAAAAAAAAAAAAAAAAAAAAAAATACTGAAAATATCAGTTATGAACTGCATCAAAAGTAGCACTGGGTCTTTATATGTTAGATTAATTGTTATGCTCCCTTATTTGTGAAGAAATCAGCATCTGGTCTATTTTTTAATTATGTGCCTCGGAGTTTTTGAATGTGCTAAATCTTATATACTTTAATAAAATGAAGTGTAAATCGAATCTCAATGAAGCCTATTACGATAAAGTGTTTTACTGCTTTTATGCTGGAGTAGTTTGTATTCGTAGACCAGTATAATCAATGTATAACAGCGGTCTATTAAATGTAGATTGGTCAACTTCTTTTTGTTAAACTCAATATGCCTGTTCCTTTATTTCATTAATAGCCACGAAAAGCCAAAGTTTACATTGTGTTTCATAGTAGTTTAATGCCGAAAGAACGGTGGGGAAAACTGAATACTGGTTTGATTTATTCTCAAACCAGCACACCGAAGACTGTGTTGTGTTTACTTAACATTATGTAAAACAACATAAGAACAACCCCAGTAGCACCTCCTTTGTGGTCACCCACTTCCCCATTCAGGTGAAGTTCAAGTGACATTGTGAATATTCCGATGGTACGTGAAGGCGGCGTTAGGCTGCACTGCATACGCGCCGTGGCGGAGAGTGAAGATGGCGGAGAATAATGTCGATCCAGAGCACGAATGGAGCGACCGGGCCCTGGACACGGCCGAGGACACCCTGGTTGCAATTGAAACCTTGTTGGCCACGCTAAGAGCTTTTGAAGATGTACTCAGGCAGCAAGAAATATCCATAGCATCCTCGACCGAGTACTGCGACAACTTCTGTCAGGTAATGTGTACATGCAACATAGAAGCTAGCGTTAGCCTAACGTTAGCTCAGCCTGGATTGTTTTTCTCGCTAACCTACGACGAATGATGGCCCGCTAGCTACCTGGACAACTTTACAGTGGTTAGAAATTTCCATGAGGGTTTTATTAATGTTTCCATGCACATGGAAGTATATGTCAAAACACATTTTCACACTGTCATTGTGCTACAAAAAAAAGCTACATTGACAGCTGAGTGATGCACGTCTAAGTTGTGTAGTCAGCTCGCTTTGGTCTCATTATCATAAGCCAGAGCGATTCTTCTTCTTCAAAAAATGCATGCATACGTGCACGCCTGTTAGAAATAATTACATATGAATAATATTGCCACAGTTTGAGCATAATGCACTATTGCACTATATGTGTGGGGCGGGGCGGCATCGCGATATGTTTAGCAAAAAATCCGAGCTTGTTTGGCTGTGGGAATGTAAAACGGGATCCAGAATTACATGTAACTATCTTAAGACTTAATGCTTCTGCATCTGGAAACATAATTTGCACTAGTGGCTGTAGCTACAGTGGGAAAAGCCTGTTCCTTCAAGCACTCAAGCATATGAAATGGATTTACAACAGGAAATCTGCCATGTTATATCATTCGCACGAGGAAAGTACCCTTGCATCCCCCAGATTTAGTTCCTATGTTTACAAAGATCCAAGTAAGCTTTCATTTTCATTGCACAGATTTGTATAATGTACAGGGTGCTTCCAGTGAAAATTTGGTTACAAGCCAAAGTGCATGGTAGAATGGAGCAATTCATGAACAAACACAGATAGTACTGTCTGTGTTTGGATAGTGGCAGCCCTTTGAATAGACGTTAACATCCAACTAAGTTAAATCATAGAACAAAACTTTTATGCTGTAGATGTTTATTTCCATTCCCATGCTTTTCCCTTTTGTGTTTTACTTGTTGGTTTGCAGTGGAGGTAGATAGACCCTAGCAGTTACAATTTCATACCAAAAACTTAAATATCTGTTTGATTTTTCTTCATCTTGCTTTCCAGTCATATCATGGCAAAAAAAGAGAAGGGGCTTAAGAGGAATCATGAAAATTTTTAATGAAAACACATATAGATCAATAATAAATGTTTCTGCACTAATTTGAAGATTTGTGTACCGTTCCTTTAATTTTCATAATGGATGAGTTAAATGTTTCTTTACACATAACATGCTGCTTTTTTCTTCAACTCGGAAGTAGTCCAGGTGTAATTAGCACACTGATAAGGGTCTCTGAGGTTCAGGCCTTATTACTGGCGTCCTTTGAGAGGTTTCTGTATATTTAGACAGAGGGGAATTAATTTAAGGCCTTGAAGACAGAAGCAGCAGTAGCAGGGCTCCTGCTGTCTGGAAAATGAGCCCCCTGGGATGTTGATAGTAGTGTGATAACTTAGTGTGTGTACCTGCCAGGTGAGCACAGGTGACACCCTAGTGTTGACCGTTATACATGTGGTAAAACAATATTTACATTACACACATTGCAGTGGAAGTACATATATATTGCATTGTTCTATGTAAGATCAAGAAATAAAAAGAATAGCCTTTACTATTAGCACAGTTTTTTGTCTTTGATTACCCCAAGGAAGATATGTTTATTTTAGGGATATATTGGCCAAGATATTGTTATATATCACTGATAACAGTGGCCAATATTTATTTTTTAGGATTTAATCTCCTGAGACCCAGAAAGGCGTTTTTGTCCACTGTAGGGGACAAAGGTTTCACATTTTTACCTAAGAAATGGTGTCCATAGCAAAGGGCATTCCATGGATAGACAAATAAATTCTAAAAAAAAAAAAAATGTGGTAACAATTTCCAATCAAGACAGTTATTTAATTTAAAAAAAGTTAAAACTCACTTCCCTTGGTTTCAGGAGGATGTTTAGGTTTGTGTCATAAATTTGTATGGTTGAAGTGGTATGATGAAGGGCCTGAAAAACCTTTAAACCATGTTAAGATTTAATCTGTTGTCATATAAGCAGACAAACATAAAATAATGTTGTTGTTTTGTTTTTATTTTCTTAGGGGGGTAGGGGGTGTCAAATATTAAACGTCTAATTGTCAACATTTTGACTAACAGATGATGGGGTCTCATATACTATACATATACTATACAATGCAGCAAAGTCCCTTTAGGACCAATCAGGAGTATTTCACATCCGATAGTGTGTCAGCTGGGATCAATCAGGATAAGACACGTTTCCCACAGGTGGAAAATCCCCATTTTCTCCTGACAGAATCCTCCTTTATCTGTTGTTGATTTACAGACCCCTTTGCAAGGTCTTCATGGGCAACTCCTTTTCTATTGTTTACATTTCTGCTGTTTGTGTGTGTGTGTGTCTGTGTGTACGTGCGTGCGTGTGTGTGTTTCTGTATATGTGTGTGTACATACATATACATACATACATATATATATATATATTCTTTTGTTTTTTGTTTTTTTTTAACAGGCGTTAATGCACTATGCTGGGAGCAGGAACTCCATGGATCATGGTCTACCTCTTCTGGAGGTTTACTGCCTGTCCATAAACTGCTTTGCTGCGGCTCGGTCCCACCTCACTGCAGAGTCCGACAGAGTGGCACTTGTTTTGAAGAGACTAGCTTTGTGAGTACTGTGAAACACTCTCAGGACTATGTGTTATGAGATGAAGATGTGTTATAAATTACTGCATAAACTGTGTTTTATTTTCTGCTCCTTTTCCTGACTGAGAATCCTCAAATTTGCATTCTTTGTGAATTTACCCAGGATTTTGAACATATCACAGTTCATGTCATTGTTTATAATAATAATAATTTTTAATTTTTTTTTTAAGTCAAATTTTTTGCAGAAGAGCTGATCAGATCAGTCATCTTGGAGTATTGTTGGAGGTCTATGTCATTTCATTAGCAGAGAAGATTAGAAAATATATATTTTCCATCCTGTGTAATCACATGCAACAAAATGCATTGGAAATAAGGAAAAAATTACAGATTATGTATGCATTTAGCAACAAAACAATAGTGGAAACAAGTGGGGGAAAAAAGCTTGGAGCCCATGAAACTGTGAGAGAAAAATATTGAGAGAAAAATATTTTAATTGTCTTCAGTAAAAACAACATTTTATTAAACATTACAACATTACAACTTATTAAATACATATGAACGTGTCAGTACTAACTGAAGTGCAACACCTGCTTACTTACAAATATTCACATTATCCTGATAATTACAGGAATTTTCCCTTAGTGCATTCATTGATGAAATCTCTTTACGAATGTTACAGGTGAACTGTCCTGACAGGTTAGTTTAATCTATACTAGTCATAACCAGTTAAGTCATATCAAATAAAACTGTAAATGTGATGCACTGATCTTACATAATCCTCACATAAGGCAGAAGCATATGCTGTGTGTTTTTTAGTCTTATGAGGCTCACAAACCTGGATTTAAGATATAGGGGTTCTAATCTTTCTCAGCTGATGTGACATTTCAGGTCACTCAATTCTCTTCTTTATCTCTGACACAACATCAACAGACCAAGGTGGCAGATAGATATTACACCCCAATTATCTTTTACTGTCCTTGTCAGGATTGTGCATACATGTGTTAACTGCTATGTTGTCTCTATGGTTTACATATAATCATATTATAGGTATTTATTTACACTGTTGGAGGAGTTATGGAGCGATACAGTCCTTATCAGCTATTAATGACCAATGACTGTATTATATTTGTAATTTATGAAGATTGTTCAATGGGAAATGCCTTCATGTATTCAGAAATCTCTTGTGTTCTTCAGTTTTTCTACACCTGGTCACATAACATGACCATCACTCTGAACCTTTAACAGTCACATTGTGCTTCTGTGATGCATTTAGTACAAATATTAACCACACTGAATTTGTACGACTATCACAGTCTGTAATAAATGTGTTGTTTTAAAGAAAGAGTTCACACTTAGTACTTGTAAACCTTCTGTCTTGTAGATTTTTTTTGTTTTGTTTTTCTCAAAAGTAACTATATTCAAAGTCTTGTTTATTTATTTTTTACAGGAGCTGCTTTGAGTTGTTGCTGTCTGTGCCTGAAAATGAAATCCCATATGAAGCCTGGGTTCAGTTCCACCACTCTGTTCAGGTACATGCAACCGTTTCAAAACAGAGTTGACATTTACTAAAAAACAATATAGTGTGTTGGGCAAAGAATTTAACAGCGCTTTTAGCTGAATATTGATAAGCTGTGGTTTGCTTCTGTAATTATTGATGGCAAAGTCAAAATCATTAACACCGTAATAGCTCGCAGCTGTGGCCATGTTTAATTTCAGTAAACATTAATCACCATTAAACTCTGTTCGGTGTTCAGGAAACGTTCACTGAATAGTGAACACATGACCAAGTGAAACAGTCTGGAAGTGGTTAATTTCTTAGGACAACTTTAGGAGCATCACTTCTGCCTCTGTGTTGGACAGTCTTGTTTTCATATTTTTTTTTCTTATTTTCATGATTCTTTTTCTCATATAACTCATTAATTTGTTGTCTTGCAGATTGCCCATGATAATTTGTTGGAGTATGGAAGCACAGACCTCCAAGCTCTTCTCCAGATCACAGGAGAAGGAGGGGCGTGGAGTAATCCTGTCCTCACATCTCTCCTCACCGGCCAACCCACTAACTCAGAAGAAGGTGGAAGTCTATTTAACTTGGCTAGTTATTGTATTAATTGTTTGTGTGTATTTGGAAATTTCATCAATATTCTGCATAATTGTTATTAGTTATAGTCTTACTGGCTGTGCTCAACAAATTTTTATTGTGAATTCTGTCTGCAGTTGATGCATACATCAGCTTGGAGGGCGAGGGCTTCATGGAGATGCGGGTGAAGCACTTGGAGAAGATGGGGGAGGTGGCCAAGGCAGTGGTTCTGGCCAAAGCTTGCACTGAATGCAGCTTTATTTCAAACCAAGCTACTTTTCGTCAAACATACGTCTCTCTACTTTGTCATCTACTGCCCAATGAAGAAGCCATCATAGAGGTATTACAACATTTTTGCATAGAAAGACAAAAATTGAAATGAAAAACAGGCGAGAATGCATGAAATTAAGAGTAAAGTGCATTTTTACAGCTGTGTGTAATTTGGTAAGGAAGGTGTCATCCTGCTCTGTTAAACTTACATTATATACTTTGTAACATCACAAAACTGAATGTAACAGGGAAATGTGCATGAATTTGACAAATGCAGTGGTGTGTCAAACGAAAGCAGCTGCAGATCTGTGGCTTTGCTGTAAAAAGTGCTCAAGAGCGACTCCACAAATAAAAATGAAAGCAGCATATTCTGTGAGTAATGATCACAGTTCTGCATGTGATCATATCACAAACACACGCAAGTGACTACTTACTGACATTGTGGACCATCCTCTTACTATATTCGGAGACATATGTAATGGAAGGATGCATACAGCTGGGTGTTTCTCACAGTCACAGCAGCGTCTACTCTCAGTATTCAGATCCACACCACTCTTCTCATTTCCAAAAATAGAGCTCTAAATTCAAATGCAAATTGAGCTTCCTGCCTATAAATGTAAGACACAGATTTCTCTGTGTTCACATATTACAATGTACTATATGTGTAGAATTCATAACTAAGTGACATGGTAATATTGTTTTATTGCAGGAAGCGAATTTATAATCAGAAATATCCATTAACCTGGAACATTAACGACAGAAGATTTGTTTGGTTTTGTTACTAATATGTGATTTTAAAAGTACTGCTTTGACACACTAATGTGTTAGCTTATGGTTTGGTGTATGTTTTCTTAAGTTTCATCCACTGGCCAACTCCCTAAGTCTGTTTTAGTGTCCTGCTTTCAGAACCGCTGCAGAACTCTTTGTATCACTGTCATTTTTAATGCAGTTTTCTTTACCCTTCACAAATTCTCAATAACAGCTTTGAGAAATAACATTATATTTCACTTTAACTTTGTTATGTGAGAGTTAATATTTTCTCTTTTATTACAGAGAAGTGAAATGGAATTTTACACATGGTAGGATTAATGGGAATTGTTTTGTGAACATCTCTACTTTGTATGAACCTCTCCAACAGATATCCAGACTTGACTGTAAGGATGTACTGGAGATCACATGTAATTTGGAGACAGAGGGCGAGGAGAATACAGCCTTTATCTTGTGTACAACTTTCCTGACACAGCAGCTACAGCAGCAGAGCCTTTACTGCTCCTG
Source organism: Maxillicosta whitleyi (assembly GCA_029822895.1). Classification (NCBI taxonomy): domain Eukaryota; kingdom Metazoa; phylum Chordata; class Actinopteri; order Perciformes; family Neosebastidae; genus Maxillicosta; species Maxillicosta whitleyi. The sequence goes on along the minus strand of JAPSES010000105.1, from coordinate 6,142,507 downwards.
GTGAGTATGGCCTAAGGAGGGTGTGTACTGCACGTACGCCACTCTGTCTGCAGTCAAACTTTTGTATAGGATTTATTTGCAAGCAACAATATGTCTTAAGCGTCTAATCTAAGTACATCTGTAATCATCTTGAACTATGTCGGACTTGGTTAAGGGTGTGTTTATTCATTCATTGTGACTTCATTCTTCTTTTTTTTTTCTTTGACCCATAGGGAGTTGACTTTGGTTTGGAGCAAACTTCAGAGGAGGATTGACCCCTCTCTATTGTCATTTCTTGAACGATGCCTTCAGCTGGGTGCCATCGCAAAAACGGTCTACCATTTGCTTTATCTAGTCCGAGTCATTCAGACAGAGGTGAGCCTAACAACCTAACTCTTCTCTTTTAAGGCTGGGCTTCTTTTCATATTCACAAGAAATGTAGATTTTTAAAACATAATAAACAAAACCTGTCAAAAATGTTAATAGTAACACTTCATTCTAAGTGTGCAAAATCACAGGCAAGAACACAAATGTGCATTATTTAGTCTTTAAAACAAGAATGCAAACGGAGTATGTATGCGATGTGTGTATAAAGAAGAGCATTTGATTAGATAAGCTTGTTTTAAATCTACCACGAAGACACAACACTGAACTCCAAGGGTCTGGCTTGTGTTTCTTATTTGCATCTCCTCCTAACTCTGGAGTAATTTAATCCACGAGCAGACTTTAAAAAGCTTTTGATTGACAATTATTATTTTAAGACATAATGGAACACTAACAGTGTGCTGCTAAAAATCTTTTGTTTTCTTAAACTTTAAAGCAGCAGATATGCATGGTTAGACAACAGAAATACTGAGGCCTTTGTGTTTGTCAATGGAAAAGTAATTATTTTTACTAATAACTGACAGATTGCTTTTAAACATGAACTTGTTGCCTGTACTAAACAATGTGTGGGACAGAAGTGTTGAGTGCTGATTTTATTATTTGCAAAATTCAGAACTTGTAATTCTTCGAAAATTGCATAATGATCTTAATATTGTCTTTTTAGGCAGAGGAGTTGGGTGTAGCTCCATCTGTGGAACTCTGTGTGAAAGCTCTCCAACTTCCAAAGCAGGATGACTCGGACACAAGAATCTCTGTCTGCAAGACAGTGTCCTGCCTTCTCTCAGGTGACCTGGAAGTCTTGCGTGCCTGCCTACTCACAGAGTTCCTCCTTGGACCCAGTCAGGAGGTCTTCAGCTGCCTTGAGGAGCTGTATTTGCGCCCAGACCACAAGTATGAAGAGGAAAGCGAGGTTATTCCTAACTCATTACGTTGTGAGTTGTTGTTAGTGCTGAAGTCCTACTGGCCTTTCGACCCTGAATTTTGGGACTGGAAAACTCTGAAGCATCACTGCATCTCCCTTCTAGGATTAAAACCAGAGTCTGAAGGAGAAGATGAGGAGATAGTAGATGCACAGGAGAAGGTTAAACATGAGCCATTAGAAAACACAGTGAAAGTTGATCATGAGCCTCAAAAGAGGTTTAATGGAAGTCCTAAGAGTAATGAGCAGGAGGACAAAAAGGGCTCTGGTAATGTAGCAGAAGTTCAAGCAGAATCGGAGGCAAAGAGGCTTAAATTCAGCTGTCAGATCTGTAAGAGGTCTGTTAGTGACTCCCAACTTGTTCATCATTCCAAAAGACATGCAGAGGACAGCACCCATCCATGCCCTGTCTGCTTGGAGAGATTCAAGAGCAGAAAGGATCTTGTCTCCCACTTGAAACAACACATTCAGAAGGAAGGACAGTCAAACAAGAACAAAGTGAAAGCAGAGGATTTGCAGAAACCGATTGATGAGGACGATGATATTGAACCAGGAGAGATCACCATTGATCCTTCTTTAATGCTGTATTACAAATCCACACATGACCCAGATGTGCTCCATCACATTGTTCAACAAGCCAAAACTGGCAAAATGAAGCGTGCTGATGACGACGAGCATGTAACGTTTGATTACATCGACCGTCACTTCAATCTGCAGAACAGGGATGACTATCCATGCCCTGGAACTGGTTGCACCAGGACTTTTAAACACTCTAAATACTTATATGTCCACTTGAAGTCAGAGCACAAAGGTGATGACAACGTAAAATACTTTCATCAAATGAGGGACAAGCGGGAGAAGTGTATCTTTTGTAGACGCCATTTCGTCTCAGCCTACCACCATCGCAAACACCGTAGAGTTCACTATGGTGATTATCCTTACATGTGTGTGGTTATAGGATGTGGTGCTCAGTTTGCTACTTCCAATGAACTTGTAACACACAAACAGACACATGGCTATCAGCTCAACTACCAGTGTGAACTTGATGGCTGTTACGTCACTTACTCTGACTTGGGACAGATTTATCACCATGAAGCACAACACTTCAGAGATGCAGCTTTTACCTGCTCTGGACCTGAATGTAAAAAATACTATTTCTCCAAAAAGGAATTCATAGAGCATTTATCAACACACAACATAACCTTCACTGAAGAAGACTTTGAAGCTCAGAGGAAGGCCAAACGGAAACTTCTGAAGGCTGTTAGAGAAGTGTCAGCACCTCAAAATAAGTCTGCTGATTCAGAGCAGATTCTGAATGGTGAAGTCATTAATTCTTCATCTGCGAGTTCAGTATCGCATACGCCACCATCTGAATACAAGGAAGCCAAAAGTACCTTGGTGGCTGTGTGTTTTGATGGAAGTAAGTTCACTTGTGGGTTTGAAAAGTGTGGTATGACGTTTACCAGAGCCAGAGATGTCCAGAGGCATCTGAAATGTGCCCACCCAGAACACCTTAAACTGGAAAACAAGGAACACAAACATGACAAGGAACACAAACACGACAAAGAGCGAGGATCAAAGTCAAAAGGGATAAAGACTGAAAGTGAAGGAGGCACAGAGGAAAAGGGAAAAAACGAACCAGCTCCTCTTTCATCTGTGGAAGCTGGAAAAGAAAGAAAAGCACCTAGTCATCCCAAAAACAGTGAGACGGCCCCGTCAACTGCTGCAAAAAATGATGGTTTGAAAGAAATTCTTATAGGCCTCAGTAAACTGAACCTTAATTCTTCTGTGTCAACTGAACCCCTTGACCCTATCCCAGAATCTAATGCATCTCAAATGGCTCTTCACCAAGCAATCATGGAAAAGCCACCTGTTGTATTACTCCAGAAGAGAGTTCCACATCAACATGAAGAAAAGGTGAACCTTGGACTCGAACAAACATCGACGACTGACGACGAAGGCAATTGTCTGGAATCACTCGCCACTGCCAAGCCTTATGTCTGTGAGATGAAGGGCTGCGGATTTAGAACTGCACAGAGTTTCAGCTTACTGCGCCACTACAGCACCAAACACGGCCGTACTGTTGAACAGGCTAGAAAGCTGACATCTTTGAAAACCACATTATTCAAGCCTTACGTGTGCCAGCTCTGCTCCAAGAGTCACAGGCAGAAAAATGTGTTGAGGGCTCACTATATTCAAATGCATAACCTCAGCGAGGCATTAGTGGACAAAATAAGCTGTGCATCTGTACGGAATGAGGGAAACAAAGCTACAGACGCTGCAAATGATACTTCTCAGCACTTGACAAACCATTCTCTCAAACCTAAAAAAAAGGAAACCCCCAAGACTCCACCACCTGCTAGAGAAAATGGACAAAATGTTGACAATCATTCTGTGTCCGAAGAGGAAGGAGAGGAGGAAGCAGCAGCAACAACAGAGGAAAGAAACAAAGAGAAGGCTGAAACTGAGGATGGGACCACGCAGCAGGTTAGAACCACAAGACGCCTGGTAGCCAAAAGTAATCTCTGCTATATTCTGGATAAATTCAGTAAACCTTTTCATTGTGTAGCAAAAAACTGTGATGCAGCTTTTTCCACCCAGGGAGGCCTTGTGCGCCACCTACAGTTGGTACATCATTACAACCGCTCACAGCTTTTACTCGAGCAAGACTTTGATGTGCCTCACAGTCCAGAAGTCAGGAAAGAACCTGCCAAAAAAAGACACCCCCCAAACTCAGATGAACCTCAGCCCCAGTTCAAATGTCACTTTGCCAACTGTACCGCTGTCTACCACCTTAAAAGCAGCTTAGTGCGCCACACCCGTGACTTGCACTCGCAGCCGCCGGAATTAATAAGGTGCAAGTTTGAGGGTTGTGCAAAAGTTTTCAGTCATGACGATGCACTTAAAAAACATGTACTGTATAGTCACTGTGAGTATTATGATTCACTAGTGGTACGTCTACAAAGCACTCATAAAAAGTCAATTACTGGATGCCAAAAGAAGCTTATAGTGACTCCACAGAGTCCACAGAAAGAAGAACCTGGATCACCCAACACACAGAGTACGAGGTCAAGTCCCAAGCCTGAGGTGATGGCCCAATCAGTGGAAATTAGCAAGAAGGAGCCAGAGAATACCAAATTGGCAGAAGAAAAAAAAACAAAAATACATCCCTATGAACGTTTTGTGTTCAGATCACATGAAGAGGCATTACAAATGTGCCAAGACCGCTGTTTGCGCGTGGCCTATCCATGTATGGTCCAGGACTGTGATTCAGTGGTCACATACCTCAAGAGCTTGCACCGTCACTACCTAAATGTTCATCGTATGGGCCGGGAAGATCTTTGTAAGAATGAAGATAAGCTTGTTTTTAATGCTGAGCAGCTGGAGGAGCTTATTCAGAGGAAGTCAGCTAGGCCCACTGGTGCATGTAGTCCTAACGGAGTTCTCAAAATGGAGTATCAGGCAGAGCTGGAAAACACAGGGGGGCAGCCTACACCCATGAGCCTTCATACTATCAAGTCAGAAACACCAGATGAGGATAACCATGATCCACTGGGATTCCCAGAGGAGGAAGAGCAGGAACAGCCACCTGTTGAGAGAAATGCAGTCCTTGTGGGAGCAGATGAGGTGTTGTATGGTGAACCAAGCACCGGAGGACCCACTGAAGAGTCAGCTGTTCTAATACAGGAGGAGAGATTAAGCTTAGAAAAAATCAAACCTCTTCTGCGTCCTCTAACTGTTGATCTTTCACCCCCGTGCTCACTGCGCTTAACTGCTGAGGAGGGTTTTCAAGACAACAAAGATGGTGTTAAAATGTTGAACGGGTCGGCCCCTTTGCCCACTCCTCCTGTCCGCCAGCCCCTGAAGCGCAAAAACGAACTGCCCGAACAGCCGTCAAACTTGATGGACACTCAGCCTCACAGCCCCTCTTCACGCTCTTTCGACATTGCTGCTTACAAGCCCATAGGCTTCGAGTCCTCCTTTCTGAAGTTCATACAAGACAGCTCCCCAAAAGAAAACAACGGACCCTGCGCAAAACGGCGGGATTCTTTCAGACGCAGTTGTTCTGTCAAGGAGAACAACCAGTTGGGAATCTCACACACTCGCAGCCGACGCACTCATTCCCCACTGCTGAAGCCCCATGAGATGACGGGAGACTTCACATCAATTCAAAACTTGAAGTCCATCTTGGACGAAGCTCTGGCTGGATGTGGGGATCTGGCCATTAAGCAGCTGCAGTACCTCAGACCTGTTGTGGTCCTGGGCAGACCCGTGTGCACCACCACCCTGCCAGACCTGTTCCCAACAGACACCAACAACAGCAAACTGCTTCTCGGAAGTTAGTTTATCCAAGCACCTTCTTACATGGCTTTGGCAAATGACTTTGTATTTTCACAAGCTGTGTACCAGTATTTTTCTTTTTCCAAAAAAGATAGTATTGTTTTGCAGTTCTGTTTTTTTTGTTTTTTTTGCCAAATTGATGAATTATATTAGCATAGAATAAAAGCAAGCTTAAAAAGCGCACACTCAAGTTAATTGTTTCTTAGACATCTATCTACATTAAGATAACACTTAATTCATGATCACTAGTGTATATACTGTAGTTTCTGATGTAAATGTACAGATTTTCAGATTGTTAGAAATGGTCAGTAGCGTATTGCAAAGCCTTTCACTTAAGTGAAAATGTGACTGAATACATTTCCTTCCTCCAAAGTTCTTTAGGAATATGTTTGGTTATTTTTCACCTCAGTTTATATTCTGTCAGTGTTGGGGTGCAGTGGACAGATGTTGGCAGATATGTATGTAACACTTTCTAATAAAAATAAATGTGGTAACAAATATAAAGGCCTTTACATTCTGAACTGTGCAAGTGACTTTTTTTTCCCTCCATACTATCAGTCATTGAAATGATGTCTGTATCATGTTGAGATAAGTGTCCGCAGGATGTTGCAACACAGTACAGGAAAAGGCCTGTTAACAGTTACTGATTAACTATTGTCTGTTCCCAGTGTATGGGTTGACATTTTGAAAGTCTTATTTGCCTTTACCAAGGGGGCACTTTAAAATTAATACATACACTACAGGTGTATGATAGAACGGTAGTATACATTAAAGTGAAAAACTGAGTTTCAATCTAAGGAGAACAATTATAATGGTATAGAGCTTTCTCAGACATATTTTATACTTTCTACTGTACAGGTCAGTTTACAGTAGCAGAAAACAGTTTCTGGACACCCAGTGCATTTGTAATATATTTCAATGACATTCATTTGTAAATCAATGAACTGGACCAAGTATTATAGTATTCTGTTAAAGTCAAAACTAGATGTTTCAGTGGGATATTGCCCCTCGAAATACACCCATGGCATGACAATTAAACTTAATTTTATTTATTTTTTTGTTAGCTGCAGCCACATTTATTGAAACAAAAAAATATTTTTCCACAAATAGTTTGTGATAATATTTGAGATTCCAATTATAAAGGTATCTCTTCTTTTTCCCAATATTGTCAATGACAGGTGCTTCTGGATTTGCTTAGTGTATAGAGAGCCCCTGTGCAGGTTGTAGTTTTTTAAAAGAATACTTTGTGTCATTGGGGAACTATGCTAATAAGTGTGTGCAAACAGATGCAAAAACCAGTTGCCATGAAGTACTATGCCATATGGAAGAACAGAAAACCAATGAATGAAAGGGGGCAAATAGAGCTTTAGCATTCCATTTGTGTTCTTTTATCTGTGATTATTGAAATAACCATTTTTGCAGCATTTATTGAAATAAATTCCAACCAATGGACTGAGACAAATGAGTAAATATATATTTATATAAATTCAATCAAAGCCATGCATAGTATAACTTGGACACAGGCCATTTATAATTAACAAGTATTTTAGACAATGGGTGTGGCAAAATTACAATCCAGGGCTCATAGCGCCACTTAGAGGCTGCGAGTTTTCATTTATGGCTCAAGATACAACACGCACTCCCACTTCCAGCCCTAGTGACAGAAACTGAACTGCTTGTATATTTAGTAAAATTCTAATACTGTCAATAAATCAAAAAATATTGTTAAATAAATAAATGTATCGATCAGTAATTGTTAGTTATCTTCATTGAGTTTGAATTGCAATTACACAAGCAAATGTCCTGTCTAATTACAGGTTTTACTTACACTAAGAAAATTATTTTATTATTTTTGCCACAAAATGATGTTTACCACCGGTGCGGAACTAAAGTCAGGGCATTTGTTTCACTGGGGGCGGAATTAATGGCCGTACATCACCGACAGACTCGCATGAATGGAATAAATACCTGTAAAAATTCTGGACTCAGAAATGGAAACTAGATGCAAAAATTTGCAAGTTTACATTTTTAGGCAGTTTCTTTAGATTAGAAGCGGGAACGTCTCTCTCTTTATTGAAGTTTCAAGTGCCGTATGTTTGTTCGTGTGTGAAACGGAAGCTAGGTACCCGCTAGCCTGAAACTACCAGTCAGGCTCCATTTACATCCCTGTTAGCCTGCCGAGCTAATCAGCCCCCTATCAGTAATATTAACCAAAAATACAGCTAAGATGCTGGAAACTATTTTTGACCTCCCTGTGGAAAAGCAGATATTTTATGCTGTTTTGGGATTTTCATGGACAGTGTATTTATGGGAGGCATACCTTGCTCACAGACAGGTAAGTTCACCTTCACTCCGTTATAGACACAAAGTTACCGCTATGTCATTAAATTGTGAAGTTAGTTGGCTTTACTGAAAATTAGTGAACGAGTGTTATTTGATGATCAAGAGGAAGATTGTCCAAACTAGTATAAATGAGGTCAAACGATGAGCATTCGATTATTATTATAAGAAGCTATTACTCACTGTAAAGTTATGGAGATAGTGTTGACTCAGTTTGCTGGGTTATGTAATGTGTCCACATGTATAAATATCTAATAAATAGCCTTTGCATTTATATTTACAGTAATGTACATGATGTGTTGTTGCTAAATTTGGTGAAATCACGATGAGATGGCATTTAGGTAACTTCTAGCTGAGCTGGGTGTTTTTCCTCCAGATAATAAAACTGGCTTAATGTACCACTAGAGTAACGTAAGTAAGTCAAAAACGAAAGTGATATCTGCATAGTTTATTTTTCCTCATAACCAGACTTTTACCAAAGAGTTTTCTTTAGATTTTCAGATGACTTTTTTGAGTAATTTTCTGAGAGGTGGCTGGCAACATTTTCACATCAGCATTTCCCCCCCTTTTTTTTAAGTTGCATATTTATTTCAGATTTTCCCTCATTATAGATAGCAGAAAATGAACACAGACAGATTATAACTAACAGACTCTAGGTCAATCTGAAGTATTTCATAACAACACAGGTACAAGGTGATTAAACATGGAGGTAAGTGACCATAGTAGTTGGAAATTATACAAAATCATATTCATATCTGTTTCAGGATCCAATTAGAGTTTTTCTTCATTGTTTTCATGGTGCAATTTTCTTTAACAGTGTGTATCCACTCTGAAATTACTCGTAGTTCTGCACAAAGCCATTTAAGAGTAGTGGCTTTCTTTTTTTCTCCAGTTAATAGCCTCGTATTTATGTCCCTAAGTTTTTGAAGGAACTTAGACACACAGCTGGAGGAGCTTAGAGGGCTTTTGAATTTAAAAAAAATAGTTTCATATCATTTTGGATCATTATTATTACTATATAGGTGTAAAAAAAAAAAAAAAAACTGAAATGTTGAAATAGAATCATGCTCTCCACATTAATTTACATAAATTTGGCCTGAATGTTGCATCTAAGCGTCACAGTAGTAGGTGAATTCCTAGAATTGGTAAATTGTGGTTAGGTCAAAGCATTTTTAAGCCCTTGGAATATCCTTTGTTTGTTTAATTTCCACATTTATGGAGCAAATTAACTCTCTAAGTTTCTAACATTTGAATGGACTTCCTGTTTACTGATGCTGTCATGATTTGTAAGTAATGTTTTGTTTTGTTCTGCAGAGGAGAATATACCGATCCACGACACATGTGCCGCAAGAACTTGGGAAGATAATGGACACTGAAACATTTGAGAAGTCCCGTCTTTATCAACTGGATAAAAGCAACTTCAGCTTTTGGTCAGGACTCTACTCTGAGACTGAAGGGACGGTAAGAGAAATAAGTGTTTTGCTAATGAACGTTTTTCTTCTTTCACTGTCAGTTTTTTTTTTTTTTACTGAGGATATTGAAATCTATGTGGATCGTTTATAGTGAAGTGGTTGGACAAGTCTGGATGAAGTCATTTTCGTACATATGTAAAGGCTGTTTTTCATAGAACTCATGACACTTTTGGTGACTTTCTAGTTCATCTTGCTCTTGGGTGGAATCCCGTTTTTGTGGGGTGTTTCTGGTTCTGTGACGGCTCGCTTTGGGTTCGGTTCAGACTATGAGATCACCCAGTCGCTGGTGTTTCTGACCCTCGCCACCCTGTTCAGTGCCTTCACTGGACTTCCCTGGAGCTTGTACAACACATTTATCATTGAGGAGAAGCACGGCTTTAACCAGCAGGTACACGAACTGAACAGCAGTTATTAGACTTTAAACATGGTTTCCTCAGCATGAGTTAATTTGCATATTAATGTGTGCTCTTCGTCTTAGACACTGGGGTTCTTCCTTAAGGATGCTGTCAAGAAGTTTGCTGTGACCCAGTGTATCCTGCTTCCTGTGACCTCACTGCTTCTGTACATCATCAAGATTGGGGGCGACTACTTTTTCATCTATGCCTGGCTCTTTACCTTGGCAGTTTCTCTGGTTAGCTCTTACTCATCTTGTTTGTGTTTATCCTTTTCTTATGAATTGCCATAGTTACTATATTTTGAAATTTTCTTTAGTTTTATTCAGTGTTTCAGTTTGATTTCCATTTTTGACAGTTTTACAGGAGTCTTAGTTCAGAGACAGTGACTAGTTTTTACTTTAATTTTAGTGTTTTTCAGTATTATAGAATAAGGATGATATTACTTTTTTAAAACTCCAAAAGCCACCATATAGAGAATAAGATGAATACATCAGTAACACACACCTAAAATACAGAATCATACGCAAGAAAATGTAGAATGCATATAATAAACTGAATAAAATCACAAGTTACCCAGTGAGTATTTACTTCAGTTATATTTAGTTTTTTGTTTATTTATTGTAGTTCTATAAAAGGTTAAGCAAATTATTTCATCACAGATAACTATAATTGTAGTCTTTACCTCCATATTAAGCCTGCTACCAGTTTACCATATTATCTTCATGTTATCATCTTTGCTCTCAGGTACTTGTAACCATCTATGCTGACTACATCGCTCCATTGTTTGACAAATTCACTCCACTGCCAGATGGGGAGCTGAAGATGGGGATTGAGGCTATGGCCAACAGTATTAGCTTCCCTCTGACTAAAGTCTATGTAGTTGAAGGTAAAGTGTTTTCAGTCCAGGCTGCTCTCATGTTACACTCACTGGATTTTATATATTTCTTTGTTGCCATCATGTCTGAAAAAAAAAAACAACTTTCTCTGTCTTCAGGTTCCAAGCGTTCATCACACAGCAACGCATACTTTTATGGGTTCTTCAAGAACAAACGCATCGTGTTGTTCGACACACTTCTAGAAGATTACTCCCCTCTGAACAAGACTGGAGAACAGCAGACTGAGCAGCCAGAGAGCAACGAGATAGACGGAGAATCAAAAGCCAAGCCCAAGGTTACAGAGGGAACCATATTATGCACAGAAAAAATTATAATACATTTACTGGATGGTTGAGGTGTTCTCTAAAGCAGGTTTTGTGAAGGGTAAATTTTTCATCAGTGCAGAACCACTTCAAAAACTAGACTATAATGTAGAAAATATAGTAACTTTTCTGTTTTAAAGCTGGTATTTTGTTTACTCACAGTGACACAGTGATAGTGACGATAAAAGCCTGACTACGGACTGGAGATAGAAACTAGTAATAGTTATAAACTCTTTATGTGAACCATCTATTACTACAGCCTGTTTGTAAGAGGTAGATGTTATGCTATGTAATTGCATTGTCCCTATTAAATAAACTTTATAAATAAATACATTTGTACTTAATCAGATACTGACCAAAACTTCAGCCTAATGGAAAAATGGGAAGAAAAAAAAAAAAGTTGAGATGGTACCATGTGATAATAAAGTGCTGTCTGTCATGTTGCCAGTTATGAATCCCTATTAGATTCATGTATGTAAATTCACTTTTCCATTTTCTGAAATATTTCACAGAACAAGAAACAGGGCTGCAACAACCCAGAGATCCTTGCAGTCCTGGGACATGAGCTCGGCCACTGGAAGTTGGGCCACACTGTAAAGAACATCATCATCAGCCAGGTATGGATCTATTTCCTTATTTTCTACCATTTCTACACTAACATTTGCTAATCTGACAACTGTTTTTTTTTTTTTGTTTGTTTGTTTTTTTTAGCTTTTAAAGAAACTGTACACAAAACACAGAGTAACCATATAAATGTACTGTTAGATGTGTTTTTACTTCAGACCGGTGTCATAGTAATAATCAAAAAGACCATTGTTTTTTTTAGTTTACATCATTTTAATACTGATTTTACACAGAACATTGTTTCATTCAGTCAGATAATAAACAGTGCCAAGACTTGAATAATCCTAATAAATTCATGTGTGTAAAAGAAATGCTTTTTCTTGTCAATTAATGAACACTTTAGTCCAATTGTTACAAAGCTGTGGAAAATATCATAGCAGAAGTTGAAACTGTGGAACAACATAGTAATTAAACCTGTGTTTTCAGAAGATATTTTTCTGTGTTTGTGAAGTGACTGAGTCATAACAGATTGATGAGATGTGTTTCAATCATAAGATAAGATAAGATACTTTATTAATCTCACAGTGGAGAAATTTACAGTTACAGGTTCTCAAAGAACACACAGAGGGGATGCAAAAAAGAAAGATTGAAAAGTGCATGTAGTGAGAAATCAAATATAAAATACAATAAGGTAGAAACTCTCATATCAGAGTTTGTGCTGTCTGGTCTGAAACTAATAAGGGTGGACCCAATGAATACAATACGCTTGTTTGATTGGTTCGAATGATCCCCGAATGTAGATATGTTATTATTTCACTGACACTAGAGTGTTTGTTTTCTTGTAATAGTAGCTGCATTGACTTAAAGGAGTGGTATTTTGCTTTTTAAAATGGAATTATACATTTTCAAACATTTCCCTGTGGTCTACATAAAATGTAAATGCTATATTTGGCTCTGAATTCTTCATTAATTCAACTCCACAGGTTGAATTAATTAATTCAACACTATTTCTGAATAATTTAAGGTGGTTTTGAGCGCTGGCCCTTTAAATACACGTGAGCCACTTCACGCCCCACCCCCTCCGTTTTGTTGGCTGTCCCACTCAAGCACTCGTGTTTGTTAATACAACCAACAACTGAACATTTTAGGTAATCAGCTCAAAGTTTGGACACATTTTCAGTTTTTACTACAACCACTGCTGCTGATAAACAATTATGTCGTCTTTGGAGAAATGTTCTCCGGACATTTTGATCTTAAATGTGTAAATGTCATGACGCAACTAGTTATAGACGTACCAAATTAAGCAGGTTGTAGAAATCCAGACTGTTTTGCCAAAACGAATGTAAAGATATTTACATGTTTTGCAGCAGCTGGAGGGTTCAATTCAAACTGTGTGAAATATTAGGGTCCAAATACACAAATAAATGAACCAAAGACTAATAAAAGTGAGTTTGATACATTCAATCAAATCAAATGGAATGTTAAGTACATTTAATTAATGTGGATTTAACATCTTGTGGTTGTTCTTTCTCCAGATGAATTCCTTCCTGTGCTTCTCCCTCTTTGCTGTTCTGATTGGACGGAAGGAGCTTTTCGTTGCTTTTGGCTTCAATGACAGCCAACCCACATTAATTGGCTTAATGATCATCTTCCAGTTCATCTTCTCTCCTTATAATGAGGTGATTATTGCACTGACAGGCTGTTTCGATTTGCTTTTGAGGCTTGTTTTTTTTTTTTTTTTTTTTACACACATCTTCTTAAATGTTGTGTTTGCAGCTCCTGTCCTTCTGTCTGACGGTGCTGAGTCGCAGGTTTGAGTTCCAGGCAGACGCCTTTGCACGCGGCATGGGCAAAGCCTCCGCACTCTACTCTGCACTCATCAAGCTCAACAAGGACAACCTGGGCTTCCCCGTGGCTGATTGGTTGTTCTCTATGTGGCACTACTCCCACCCTCCCCTCCTGGAGCGCCTCAGAGCACTGGGCAACGTCAAGCAGGACTGACGGGCCTGGAAGGGGGAGCGGCCTTCGCTACCTCCTCCAAAGGGCCTCCGCAGACCACTTCTGGCCCTGTGATGCACCCTGGTCTTTTTCTACCCATTTCTCCCCATCCTCTTGTTTTATTCTTTTAGGGATTTTTTATTTTATTTGCCATACTTTTCTTTGTATTCTCTTTGAAACTTTGTTTTAGACGGAACTGAAACATATCAGCACAAAACAGACCAAAACAAATTCTCAAAATTGAAAGTTCTCCTTAAAAGTGTACACCCAGTACGTACTTAATGACAGCAAAACAAATGGCTGTAAAAAATTTAAAGAAATAATGTCAGAAGACTACAGGTCACTTTTTGCACATTTTAGTTTTTAACATTTATTTGTACATAACTTAGTTAAACTGGACCTTATGGCTACTGTTTGGTTCTAAAACAAATCATTTGTCTTCAAACACCGGAAATTTTACAATAATCCTATGGTATTCTGTAAATTGTATCAAATCAGGAGAAACCCAGACATGGCTGTTTATTTTTTAGACCAGAGGCCAGATTGTTTTGTTGTCCTGCAAGTGCTGCTTTTGTAGCAATAGCCTCAAGCATGTTAAAAGTCATGAGTACACACATTCATCTTGTAGTTAAAATAAAATGCTTTTTTTTTTTTTTTTTTTTTTTAAGTTTTGTAGAAGCTTTACCATAATGACAAAATGTGAGTGCCTCTAATTATCTCTCTTTGTTTCAATCGCGGATTCCAGTATGAACAGGGCAGAACAGAAAGTTTATTTTAAACTTTAGGTTTTGACTTGTGTTTTGTTTTTTTCCTAAACATTCAATGGGGGGGGGGGGGTTTAT
>JAPSES010000105.1:6102259-6122813 GCA_029822895.1 Maxillicosta whitleyi | reverse complement strand
GGGGGGGGGCTTGGTAATTTGGTAATTGTCAGGTCCTACAGAATCTCACTCCAAGGTTTTTTGAAAAGTTGGCAGCTGTGATAAAAGCCAGCCTATTGAGATATTCAACCTCATGGTCACTTGACTCATATGGAGTATAGACATTATAAAGAAGCAGTGATGTATTACAAACACATAAAAAGAACACGGAAATAATAACTAAATACTTTCGTTGCTTCTCATTCGATCACTACCGCCCTGTGTGGGGTGGTTATTATATTTAGACGACACGAAGAAGAAATCTGTGCCGTCACTTCCGCTGCCCCTGCCTTTTACCACGAGCGTCCCCGTTCATCTTTCTTTTCGCGCATCATGGCGGACCGGTTCAATAAGGTGTGTGAATGCTGCGGGATTAAACTGTTATTTTCATCTTATTAACGTAAACTAGATGCTTCTTTTACCCATACTTTGCCGGTCCTAGTTCTACGATATAGTGTTGTGTCAGAAAATTGATTCTGTGTTTCTCTTAAAGTTGGATTTTAAACCATGTTTAAGAGGGCTACGCGTAGCAGAGTGGACATGCCTTCATCATGGCAGCTTACCCTAGTAGTCAACGTTGTTCGCTAGCTAGCTAGTTAGCTTCCGTTTGTGTTACAGCAGCATCAACTCGTGTGGCGGGCAGGAGATTGAACCCTACTGCAAAATATGTGTAACCTCTACAAACATCTCGTAGTACAACAAAGGACTATATTCTAGCTCTACTATCATTTTAAACCTAAAGCTAAGTCAACCATTCAGCTAACTGACGTTGGTGTTAAGCTAATTGCGGCTAACCGGCAACTAAGATTACATGTGCCTAATGCTAGGCTCACATTTTACATTCTTATGTTTATCGTTTCAGTGAAGCTATTGACCATTATTCCAATTGTATGTGGATAGTGTTGTCGGAGTCCAGATTTGTGACGTTAGTATGCTAACGCCTGTATGACCCTTAATGCTCGTCCTGTAATCGGTAAACCTTCTCTTCTGCAGGTTCTGCTACTTGATGGCAGGGGCCATCTACTCGGCCGACTTGCTGCCATCGTGGCTAAACAGGTTCTGCTGGGTAAGTCTGAAAATGAATAAATGGGACTATTGGAAACTTTAATACCATGTGCATTGGCCGCTTATCATTCGGCTATCTGTGGACTCGTCAGCACATTTGTCTGTCATTTAAGTCACCAATGATGATACTATTTGTCTTGTTTGAGTTTAACGACCATGACAAAACTCTACATGCACTACCATCTGAGACAGAATTACAGGCTCTACGCAGAGTTTTTCTTCCTTATTGTTGTGTCTCATTGTTTCTGTATTGTCTTTGCAGGACACAAAGTTGTGGTGGTAAGATGTGAAGGGATCAACATCTCTGGCAATTTCTACCGCAACAAACGTGAGTACTGTACATGTTAGCTTTAATTTTGAATTCAGTGCCAATATGCTTGTCAATGATGCATTTACACTGTATTTTCAAGTTTAATTGACCATGAGAATACTTTACATGCACTACCATCTGAGACATCGGAATTTCACACTCACAGCTTAAATACTATGAACTAAACTTATTCTAACATAAGGTTTGTGTTATTTCTATAGTGAAGTACCTGGCTTTCCTGCGCAAGAGGATGAACACCAACCCCTCCCGTGGACCATACCACTTCAGAGCTCCCAGCCGTATCTTCTGGAGGACTGTCAGAGGTAAGCTTTATAGTACAACATGCAAACCTCTTGGAACATTAAACTACATTAGTACTTGAAATATTTTGATAAAGACAACAATGGTGGTTGTGATTCTGAGTGGAAAAGGGGGTGGAAATGTGTCTGGATGTTCAAAGTACTACTTGGTGAGCTCTTAGCTCAAGTATTTGTGTGCAGGCTACCTCCTAGATTCATTTTACTACAGTTGAGTTGCATTTTAATTTGTTTGAATTTAAGTGAAATTTAACAGTGGATTTTCATAATAGAATAACTAAATGCTGATTTCCATTACCAGCCCCATGCCTGCTCTTGGAATAGTAAGCAACAATCATTGAACATTAAGCCATCTAAATGGGAGTGTTGTATCTTAAACTATTCTCCCTTAATTTTCATTTGTAAATGATTTATAGCCACTGTTGGCTCCATTTGTACTATTGCTAGTAGATAATAATCCACTCTTCCTAAAGGAACCTTCAGCAATTATAACTATTTAAAAACTTGGGATTAAATCTGGAATTAACACTTTCACATGAATTTAGCTCTTAATTTGACGTGGACTTGGCACAAGTCATTTCTTGCTCAACAGTGATGAGCTCTTTATCCCGAAGCTGATCATCTTCTGATGAAACAAACTTTACGGATCTGACTACTGAGTTGAGTTGAGACTTGTGCCTCAGTCAGTGATACTGAATACCAGTTTATATTTGTTTGGAGAATGTTGTTTTCTAACATGATTCCCCCCCGCTACTCAGGTATGCTTCCCCACAAAACCAAGAGAGGCCAGGCTGCTCTGGAGAGGCTGAAGGTGTTCGATGGTATCCCCCCACCTTATGACAAGGTAATTTGTCAGTCAATGACAGTTTGACATTGTATGGCTGGGCCATACATGGAATATTTATATCATCTCTCTGTGATGTCAATTACCTTTATATTGCCTTGGTTGAATATTCATGAGAAAACCTAAAGTAACTGAGACGAGTTGCCCCTTCAGTGTTTGAACCTGCTCTTTGTTGTTTTGAGCTAATTTTGGATTTCTTCCCACAGAGGAAGCGCATGGTTGTCCCTGCTGCTCTTAAAATTGTGCGCCTGAAGCCCTCTCGCAAGGTGAGTCTATAGTGAAAGTTGATGTGATGCTTTTATCACATTATAGCTTCAGTTGGTTTGCCACAACAGTTCTTACTTGACAGTGATGAGCTCTTTATCCCGAAGCTGATCATCTATTGATGAAACAAACTTTACGGATCTGACTACTGAGTTGAGTAGAGAACAAGTTGTGTCTTGAGTTGAAGCTGTGATCTGATGTACATGTTACATTTTATTTTGGCTGAATGACCATCAGAAGTGTATAAATAAGTTCTGCATCACAGTAAAATCTGAACATGTTTATCAATGTTGCATAATTAAACAGTGATCCTAATGTCCTTTCCCTCTTCAGTTTGCCCTCCTCGGGCGTCTGGCTCATGAGGTTGGATGGAAGTACCAGGCTATCACAGCTACCCTTGAGGAGAAGAGGAAGGAAAAGGCCAAGCTCCGCTACAGCAAGAAAAAGACAGTGATGAAGCTGACCAAGCAGGCAGAGAAGAACGTTGAGGCTAAAATTTCAAAATACACAGACGTTCTGAAACAATATGGAGTTCTTGTTTGAGCTGGTTTCCTCTGGCCAATAAAGAAATAAATGTTTATAGAAATTGTATGGTCTCTTCATTCTGTGACTGGAAAAAAAAGGTACTTTGGTTGAATAAAGTTGTAGTTGGAATGATTATTCTGGAAGTTGCAATGACAGTATTAATATCAAATTGTTGGATGGGGTACAACTACGGTCAAAGAAAATTATCTACAGGCAGCTAGGAATAGCATAACTGAGAATTATGTTACCGGAAGGGAAGTTTCATCGGTGCAGGTAATATATTTTATAAGTCACTTAGTTTTTGGAATAATTTGTGGCATAGTTACCATTGAACCCTGCAGCACTGCTTACTCTACTGTGAAATTAAACAGTACATTTCCATTACAGCAAGACAAAAGTGTGTGTGGGTGGACTACTGAACACACTTTCTGCTACCTGTGCAATCTAGGAATGAGCACTGCTAAAGCCAGAGGCATTTGTCCTCTAGAAGTCTGAATGTAGGGAGGGATATGTAGAAATGGACTTGAAAAGCAGCTATGACAATGTACTTGACTCCAAATATTGTAACATCTTAGGTACAGTAATGTTTTAATATGATTTTCATGTCACACTAAGTTGAGTCAGTGAAACAAGTTAAAAAATTTCTATTCTAAATTTTTAAAGCTTTTCAATCAGGTTTGTTGGTCCTAATTTGTAGAATAAATCCACATCCAGTAATTGTATCACAGAAAAGATTTTTATTTCAAGTGCCAGGTTATTATAGACACTCATGAATACATGCATAAAATTTAACTGGATTAGAAGATAATCAGAATGTACCTCCAAGTTGTCATCGTTCAATGATTTGCTGAAGAAATATGAAAAATAATTCACTGTCCTGTAGTTGTATGTTTCTACCACCAGGGAGCAGTATTGTACTTTTCATGTAGGTCTATTCAGAAAAGCACACTTAAGCCTTATTTGTCAACTGTCATAAGTGTGTTATCACTGCCTGTGTCACATCACTGTTTTGTTTTTGTTTTTATCACTGATAAATCTATCAAATGAGCTGATTGTTTGATATTTTCCTGAGGAATCCTCATAAAGGGGATTATTCCATGTGTCATTTTTGTCCCATTATGATTAATTAGAGGCGTTGACAGAACCTCTCTTTGCACCAATGTGACCAAGCATAGCCTAGTTAAAAAAAAAAAAAAGATCTTTAGGGAAATAAAGCTATTGAAGTTTATTCTGTTTTGGCAGTAATCATACTGGACTTTATTGATTTTCCTTGAAATATATATTCCATCCAATTGAAAACATTAAGCCCTTTAGCTTCACTTTTGTAGTGAATCAACCGACTCTCCTGGGGGTGGGGGGGAGTTGGTGACCTTCTGTGCCCTTTTGTTGAGTTTTCCTTTTCTTCTCTACCTAAAGTAGGACACACTCTGGGGTTATTATTAACCTAGTCACTCCCACTTTGAACAAGACTTTTCTTTTTCTTTTTTTTTTTCTAAAACCACTGCTCTCATTATGTATATACCAATGACCTAGGCTATAAAAAGTAGTTCTAAAAGACGAGGCTTTAGGTGGACTGAGAGGAGCTGGCAAGATATGATTGACAGGGTAAATTGCATTGCCCTGGATGAGACCCCATGGACTTGTCTGCTCTGTCAAAGCCTCTCTATAACACTGAGCACATATAGATTCTCTTAATCACATCTGTATTGACATGAATCCTTTTTACATCAGACGTGTCAGCGTTCACTAAACATGATCTGACAAGCAATCAGGGGCTGTAGCGGGTAATCGCTGAAGGTATGGATATAGATTTAAAGTAAAGAGTAGTAGGAAAAGTGATGTTTCATTCATTCAGGTCCGTTTTACTTGTAACTTAATACAGATTTCCCACAATAACAAGGGTGTCAGGATGCAGCGCAAAACTTGATGCACTGTCAGTTATCTATGATATATTTAGTAGTGTATCACAAGAAAAAACACCCAGAAAAAAAAATACAAAAAGCAGGTATTATGTATTTACTGACAGCTCTTTCTTGGCAGCTTCAAATAATGTGACAAGTAATAGGAAACAATACAAAATAACAACAAAATGCAGCTTAAGCTCAGTGTTTCTTCAGTATCTTCTGGAGCTGCAGTTCCTCAAATGGCCACTTGAGGCAGCCTCAAAAAGTCAATCCCTATAGAGAACCATGTTCATTTTTATTTATTTATTTAAACTATTGGAGAAATAAACATTTGCGGGCTGATACAAGCACACATTTTACTTAAAAAGTTAATTTTACAAAAATGTATACAATGCTTTCTGAATTTCTGATTTAAAAAAGCAGTTAATTAAGATAAAGTTACCTTTCATTTTACTTGCTACATTAATGTACTTAGTTTGATTGAATTAGATAAATAATCATGAACATTTTTCTTACATTTGACCTTGTTTGGTTCTGGCAGGAAGATGTGGATTGTAGAATATTCCATAAGAGGTATGACCTTGGTGGGTACGAGGATTGATAGAAAGTTGTGTGAGATCTTGGATTTGATGTCAGTCAATCTTGTTTTTCGGTGAGTTAATGGACACTGGGGGAAGAATAGCATCTAGCTCTAGAGATGGTCTGAAGGGAAAATACCCATAAAAAGTGTAGTGTTGCCACTTCCCTTCGATGTTCCAAAGGGACGATACCAGCTAGGATTGCATTATCAATCATCATTATTCAATGGATTTCCTTTGTCTTTATTTACCTCAGCTCCAGAAGACACCAGGTCTTTATTTCATAGAGGTGTGTAGTATACATGGGCCTTTATTTCTATTTTCCTCTGTTTAATAAGTGGAACTGGTCATAGATTGGATAACAGGCTGTTATGTTCATGTTCACCTTCTATTCTATTTGATTCGATTCAATTTGACTCTGCTCGATTCGTTTCAGTTCACCTTCTATTCTATTTGATTCGATTCAATTTGATTATGTTCTATTCGATTCAGTTCTCTTCAATTTTATTTGATTCGATTCAATTTGATTCTGCTCAATTGGATTCAGTTCTCTTCTATTCTATTTGATTCGATCCAATTTGATTCTGTTCTATTCGATTCAGATCTGTTCTAATCTATTTGATTCAGTTCTCTTTTATTCCACTCTATTCGATTTGGTTCTTCTATTCTATTCTATTCTATTCTATTCTATTCTATTCTATTCTATTCTATTCTATTCTATTCTATTCTATTGCTTGTTGACTTGGATAATTGACTTGGATAATAACCTTGAAAATAACCATATTACATTGTGAAATTCACTAAATTAAACATATAGAGGTGAACTTTGTGCTTAACAGCTTAAAATAAAAATAAAACATCTGGCATGTAATGTGTCACCACATTACATGCCAGGTACCAGATGTTGTTTTATTTTTTATCTAACCTATAATTGAAAACCAGCTTTTAATCATTTATATTGACCTTGGCGTGAGGTATTATTAGAGAACTGACTTGTAACTGATTGTTTATAATAGATGAAATATGGAAACTTGCCCGCTTAACTTGTATTAAAACTCAAAGTTATGCAAAATTATGTGCATGGTTGCTTTGAGTGACAGGTCTCTGCCACATAGGCTGTGACTGACACCACTAATTTGGTATTGCACTATAAGCCCGTTAATTAGGCACGGCTGTCCTTTAAAACAACTGTCTATTTTATAATGATATATTAAGTAGTTGAATGTAACTGTTGGCCTTTTAAATAATGGGGTTAGTTAGCAGTGTTGTCAGGGTTTTAAATATGTTACAAACCTCCTTTTCAGCAAATATAGACACAGAAAATATTATTAGACCATCAAAAGTCATAAAAACAATGGTTATGTAATCCAATACTAACTCCTGTGTGTATCATGTGACTAAAACAGACAAAAAAAGAAAACACAGAATGTCTAAAAACACTGTTTTTATCAGTACAATGACATATATTGATGTAAGAACTGAAGTGATTTTGTTTTTTTATCAAGAAAATATGTTAAATGGATAGATATCAGCTCTGAAATTAAACTATTATGAGCTTTTTTGTTGTTATTATTATATTTGTCCAAACAAATGTACCTTTAGATATACCAGGCATTAAAATGAACAAGAAATTGACAAAAACAAAGGTGGTCTGATATTGTTTTTCTGCAATTATTACTATTGCAAAAAAAAAAAAGGATTTCCTTGTAAGACTTGTAACTTTCCAGACCATTTTACAACCTCTTTTTCACAGAGATGAGAACAGCTTTAATCGACCAATCATCAGCTACATGGATGTGTGAATGGATGTATCATGTATGCAAATATATATAAATAGTTACACAATTATGTCGTGCATATGCAGATTATAGTGAGACATAATGTGACCAAATCTACTGACTTTTCTAGTGATCTTTAGCTACTTTTATCTAAGTGCGCCATCATTCTCCGCAGTAACTGGTGAGTCATATTTGCAGGGGAATCCATTTCAAGTGCTTGAATGTTTTTATAAAAATATTGATTTCTAGCACCAGTGTATCCATAACATTGGTTCCACCTTACTTTTAGTGTTGCCACCCTTTTAAAATAGATAAAATTGTGAGAACTCCTTGTGTTCTCCTTTTTCCCCCAGCCTTGTCTTTAGTGTGTAAAAAGAAAAACCCTCATTGAGATAATCGTCCTGTTTATCTGCATATCTGCTGAGTCTTATAAACCCTCGAAAAGTACTGCCAATTAACTCTGACTTCTTTTTAAGATGATAATCTGTATTCCGAGGTTGCTTCCTCTCTTTTCCTGTTGCCTCCCTCCCTCCTAATCCCATTTAAAAATAATAGACCGCGTGTAAGCGAAGATTTTCCTTATAAATACAACACAGCATGACAGCTTCAGACCCACAATGGAGCCGCTGTCGATCAGCTGTAGTTGGATGACGATACTGAGACAAATGCTGAAGGACGTCGTTCAACAGCAGCATCTGCCTCGACAACTCCTCCAAGCATCTCGCTGTGTTTTAGTGTCTAGCTGTGTGCGGAGGCATTGTGTTTGTGTCACATGGTGTTTTGCTTTTTAATTTTGAGTGATTACAACTGAAGCGAAACATTGGTTATGTTTTTGATTACAGCATATGGTCTTTGGAGGAATTCTTGTGTTAAACTGCAGCTGGCGACACACCACCCACACTCTGTCTTATAGATATACATGGACCATAAAGACCCATCAAAACAAGCCCACGAGGATCAGGCAAAGGTCCAATCTGACGCCTGTCTACCTGTGTTTAGGAGGGACGTTGTGTTCCATCAAACAGATGGAGGAATCGCTGTGACGGTTCCAAAAATGAGATTTTTGGATGATGCTGCCCGCAGTAGATCGCTCTGTAATCACACCATCTGAGACAGATTGAAAAGACCATGATTTTTTCTAAAGTGCTTCTTTAGGCCCAGCCTATTATAGGCTCCACCAATTACAGAAATCCCCCTCCTGCGACTGGCTGGTGTTTAGTGTTCGGCTTCAGAACAGACCTGCTCATCTGTGCAGGATGAAAATTAAAAGCCCCACTTCTATTTATATGTAACCACACAGAACTTTATCTCACTGATGTTTCATCACTGAGTGTATTCAAGATACACATGAGTAATGACAACAATAAACGGCTTCCCTATGCCGACGTGAGCTGATTAGTTTTTTAAAGCTTTCATTTGATGTTTCAGTAACGTCTCATGTCTGCTGAGTCTGTCTCAGGCTTATGCTGTCGAGTCATTATTGAACCCAATATAGCTTTAAAATCAGATTAGTGAAGGAGCACGTTAGGGTGCACAGTTTGAATAACAAATTTAATTCATTCCTGGAAAAAAAAAAACCCTTTAAATTCTGGGTTTATACAGAAATGTTACCCAACAACTAACTTAGTCTTTGAACAGTTTGTGTAAAGTTTTCTTCGAGTCTCTGCCGCTTCACCCTTGAATGGGAACAAATTTATTCTGAACCTCAAAGGCAAGCTCCGAAAGAAAAATAAAAAGATAAAGGCAAAGGGATGGAGTTTGGTCAAACGTATAATAGACTACCTCTGAGAGAAATCATGAAAACAAGCTTTTGACTGAGAAGCAAAGTGCTGACAACCATAAATCAATAATTTCAGTCTTTATATATGAGAATAATGCCTCATGACAGATTGCATGTTAAATTATTTATCCACGTAGAGACCAGCCACTATGCTCAGATTAATAGTTTTCATTCTTTTCTACAGAATTGCGTTCTGAAAATCTATACTTTTTATTCATGCTATTGATCTTCAGTGACTGTCTTGCGCCGCTTTCCTCATGGAAACAGACAGACAATTGTCTTGGAGGCCACAGAGGTAGAATACTTTATCACATCCAGCCTTGACGCAGCGATGATAGCAGAGACATGAAAAACAGACAAGGTGCTTTAAATTTCCTTAGTGTGATTCTCCCCTGGCTAAAACTCTTCATAAAATAACGCTCCACCTCAGAGATACAGCGTGTATTCAATGATACTTGTAGTCATATGCGTACACTTGACTTATGCGTGTGGTATAAACAGACACAAACATTTTTCAGCCTACACAAAGCTGCTGATGGCAGGTCATAAGTACCTTTCAAAGAAGCCTTTTAGATGATGCATGTGCCAAGTGTGCAGCACTGTAATGCATTTTTATTAACATGTGATGGAGAAGGGCATGTCGGCACCTTGCTTCCGTTCCTGGACCTCTGAGTGTAATTGAAGTGATTTAGAATAACAGTGACTGGATTCATTCGGTCGCGCTGAAGTCGGTCTCTTTTACTGACAAGAGCAGCTGTTGAATTCAGACAAGAGAAGCAGCGTCTGAGATTGCTGTCGGACTAGGAGAGTCACAAACTGAATTCAGAAACAGAGACAGTGGAAAAAACAGGGGTCAATCACCAAAGCTTCAGTGACTGCAGGGATAATGAAGCACACAATAATCACATTCACATGTTTATAACAGGGTCAAAGGACACGGTGGAATGTTTGTCAAATGTCACTAGATTACAAGTAAAATGCATCCAGAGTAAAAGTAGTTCATCTTTACTAAAGTTGAGTCACTAATAAAGAAAAATTAAGTCAAAAGTGCAATTTGGTTGTCGCTTCTAAGGTGCAGTCATGGGACAAAATGTGAAATTCTGAGAATTAACCCCATACGTCTTAATAAATTTTTCTTCTGTCATACATGAGGGTGACAAATGCATTCTCTGCATGTTGTTTCTTCTTGCGACAATAACCCCTTCCATATGTGCACAATTACATGTACAAACCGTTTGCACCTCCCTTTAAGACAGTGCTTCTCAAATAGTGGGGCGGGCCCCCCTGGGTGGGTGTGGTGCAACACCAAGGGGGGCGCATGTGACCCTGGGGAACATGTTTTTTTTTTTTTTGCTGTTATACAATAAAGTGTAATTGCACATCCACTACAGTAGGGGGCAGTGGCGCTCTCATTGTCCAATTGTGCGCAGGTACTATGAGCTCTATAGTGTAAGGTTTTTTTTTATATGAAGTGCAGTAAACAAACCCTCAAGAGACAACATGAAAAACTATTTAACAGGGATGAAAAGAAAGGCGGAGAGAGACGAAGATAATGAAAATCACACGAAAGCTAAGACGAGGAAATATGACGAAGCGTATGTAGCGCTGGGCTTCACTGTGACCACAGTGGGAGTCCAGGACAGACCGGCGTGTGTAGTGGGTCTACAAATGCTGGCAGCGGACAGCATGAAGCCAAAGAAAATAAGGCGCCACTTAGAGACCTGACACCACAACCACGCTGATAAGCCGCTGGAGGTTTTCCAGCGAAAACGTGCCGATTATGACCAACAGTCATTCCGCTTTGTGAATGCTACTTCAGTGAACCGGCGCTGTTAGCATCTGTAGTCGCAGCGGAGAGTGGGGGGGGCGCAAATTGTTTTCTTCTTACTAGGGGGGCGTAACAGAAAATAATTGAGAAGCACTGCTTTAAGACGTTTTAAATATAGACGCAGTTGCTTTTGGGTTTTGATAAATCACTTTACGTGTGTTAATATGATTCCATTTTCGCTTCCCAGCACACCCCATATTGCATATTCATTGTGTCAAACGTACTAACTGGATGCAGACGCACTGCTTTGCGCCTTTGAAAGCTGTAACTTGGTATGCACTGTTAGTAAAACAGTTTGTAAAACAGTTTTTTTTAATACATGCTTTAGTAGATCCAGCCCTTAATGTGTGAAGCAGATATTTTCTAAAAAATTATACAGCGGAGCATGAATCCAGTGTAGGACCGAGATGTTCTTGAACAAACCAGAACTAAAGCCAAACTGAATCCTGTTGATCTGATGAACGCTGACGCTGGTTTATACACAGCAGAATATAATCTGTTTAAACAGTTTAATATAGATTAAGTGACCACTGCTATAGTTCTCTTGTAAAAGCACATATACTGATGGTGATGTGCTAGTGGACCAGATACAACGTCCAGGAATAGAAGAATATATCTGACTCCTTTTCCTTCAAGGCACTTCCAAAGATGGTTCAGAACCAGTGCCCAGTATCTTAAGCCAGATCAGAGATCTGCATCTAAGTGTTGGGATTGAAATACCTTTACCATGACCTTCTTCTTCACAGACTTTTAACATGAAGATAGAAATGTTGTTTTTATATAATAGTCTGAGAGCGTCTTGACCTTAGAAAGAGTTTCACATCCTCTATTTTAACACCACAGTAATTCCACTCCCCTGACCTGCTCAAACACAACCTTTGGCTTGTGTTTTGAATTTATTTATTTTTTATTTAAAAGTAAATGTCATGCGATGTTTACACTGCTACAGGTGTCATGCTGTTTACAGTAGGTCATGGCCACTCCAATAAAATGCAGGTTTTTGAAGGTTAAAAAGCTTTATCTGAGGTTGTTAGTGAAATCCATTTATTCACTTGTGTTTTCTAACATCTCCATTATTTGGACATTTTTAGGGAATATTTACAAAATGTTGTCTTTTAGAATGCAGTAGAATAAGCATTAATTATTGCAAAATACCACTGTACAGTGCAAGGAAAAAAATTTCTTTCCACACCCCCCAAGGGGTATTGTTTTTGGTTTGTTTCTTTGTTTGTTAACACTTTAGTTGGTTGAATTCATACAAAATTGGGTTTATAGATCATCAGTGACCCAGAATAGATCTGATTACATTTTGGGAAAAGTAGCTCAAAGTAAAAAAAAAAAAAAATGTTCATGTATGTTTTTTTTTGTTTTTGTTTTTGTTTTTTTTTTTACATCTTTTTTCCACTCATTTACTTATAATGGGCACAATTTCAAATGTCTATAAAAAAAATCATACATTTTATTTCAGTTTACTTCAAACTTGGCACATATACAGAGGCAATTGATATGGTGACATCAGTACATACATAAATATGATGACATCAGTAAAATAACATACAATGTGTGCGAGGGGCGGGGTTTGTTGTGCCTGGAACCACTTGTTATGTTCTATAAAATGCTCAAGAGCTTAGTGTTTTATCATCAATAGAACTTTAATATATTTTATCATCAATAGAACTTGGTTACGTCAAATGTGGGGTTTTTTTTCTGTTAAAAAAGTTCTTAAAAGGATTATCAATTAATGGTCACAGATGTAAGAGTAACTATAATCTTGTCGTACGATGGGTACAATGCGTAACGGTAAAACTGACCTCTTATTCCAGCCAACGTGATACTTGTCTGGCAGTCAACCTTTAATTCACTCTTATGCATATTTAATTTAATTTAATTTAATTCATTCATGTATTGGCAGGGGCAGTGCATATTAATTACATTTCTAAAAATATACAATTATCCACCCGGCACCTAATTTTAATCTGTAGTCTGTGCATGTAGTCTATATAGTCCCAGAGGTGGCAAGTAAAAGAGTAAAATCTGATGGACTGTCTGGAAATAGAAGAGAACATGTGAGAAGTGGATAAATGAGAATTTAAGAGGTAAAAAAAAAAAGTGTGCTTTATCAATTTAATAGTCTGACAGGCCGAACAGGCGAAAATGTCTTTGCATTCCTCCCTCATCATCTGGCATCATCGATTTTTCCATGCTTACGACTTTCTCTGCAGCTCCACTGATTATGCAACTCATCTCTGAACAAGCTGCTAGTGGCTGTACCCGATTATCAGAGTTAATAGACAGAAGCTTTTTTCTACACCGACCTCTGAATAACAACAATAAACAATAGAAATGTATTGATTCTTGGCTTTGTATTAAGAAGCTGCAGCATATATATGACAAACACAAAGGAAATACGTATCATATTACATCTCTCGGACCAGTTGCCATTAACGGTATCCTCAAATCTGTGTATATGCGGTAAAACACCACTGTAAAGAGCTGATCTCTAATGAACCCTAGAGCCACATTCACCAAATGCATTTCACACGGAGTTAATGGCCATGCATGCCAGAAGCTTCTCAAAGGATTTCCTGCTGCCTTTCTGGTCTGTCAGCATGAGCAGAGCTTTGAAACTGGCATTTGAACAAGTACTTAGGTATGTTCTTTCCTCCCGCATACCAGATAACTCAGCGATACAGCACAGAATCTATTATGACTTCACATGAGGCTGTCCACTCGTAAATACCTTCACTGATGGAGCTCACACAGAGCTAATTCCATCTTTAATGAATCAATTTGAACCCTGCAATGTAGACTGTTAAACTGTAAGTAATTTGTCTGTTTTGGTGTGAAATTACTTGTAATGAGCAGAGGTGGCGAAGGTTCATATACAAGTACAGATGCTGGTGTCGAAAAAAGGCAAACTCTGTAACACGGTCAAAGTAAATGAAAATAAAAGCGTAGGAGTGAAAAATAGGCTTTTGAAGAGTACTTCTGAGCTTCACATCATAGAGATATAATACCACGACTATTAAAGGTTTAGTATGGAATGTTTTTATCAAGAAAATCTAAGAGTGGGATAAAGGAGAATGAAAATACTTGTGTGATTTAATTTGCTGTACTGTTGGGGCTTAAACCCAAATATATGAAACATCATGAGAAACAACTGCATGGATTTGGTGTTCTGTTGGTGTAGAGTTTGAAGAGGAGGATGTCAGCACGAGTGGGATTGATTTTAAGGCGTATTCACACAACGTACCGGAGTTCATATCTGAGTACGTTGGACACTAGGGGTGTGTTCAAAATATCGATACGGGGATATATCGCCGCTGTCATGAATTGTATGTTTTTGAGTCTCTGATCTGCTCTGTTTCCTCTGTGCCCCAATTACAGATTACGGCCACCTGATTGGGACAGGTGATCCCAATCAGGTGCCCTCCATATATACTCAACTCTGCTCACTTGCAAACTGCCAGATTGTAATTGTTCCGTCAATACTCTCCAGCATTATTCTCCTGTTTGTTCTTCTGTGTTTGACCTGTGCTTTGTTCCCCGGACCCGTGCCTGATCGCTGCCTACTTCGACCCCTGCCTGCCTTGACTTCCCCGCTTGGATTTCCCTTCTGGTTTTGACCTACTGCTCGTCTCCTCGTTCGCCTGCTCGCCTCCTCCACCTGAACCACGCCTGGCCTCGACTACGTCTCCGTATGCTACCCCCCTTTTTGTAAGATTTTACTTAAAACGTTCATTTATCATTATTTTTTATTTTTTTAAGACAACCATGTAACCACACTATAGCTGTAGTTTTTCAGGAAATCTACTTTTTAGAGATTGTCCAAAATAAATAACATAAGTGCTTGAAACTTTCCTCTGTGTTAACATTTGTTTTAATTTCCCCTTTTAACACTGTCACCATACGGTTGTTAATCTCTGATATCACTTCCTACTTCACTTTTGTTCATGCCTCTGTATTCAATCTGCTGCAGTACAGCGCTCCTGAGTGCATGAAACACCCGCAGTTGGTTTTCTACTACTTTATATATGATGATAAACAGCAGAAAACGTGGAAAAATTTGAGTGATAAGTAAAGTTACAGTTCTAAAATGACTGAGGAAGAACATGATAAGCTAATATGCATTTGTCAATCCAGATGTGAATGATTCCTCTGCTAACATCACACGTTAACAATTCATTTTTTATTCAACCCTTTATTTGTACTAGTTCAGGTAATGATTTATGCCGATACACAGTCAAACGGAAACAACTCTACATATAAAACACTGACGTTATATTTGAGTTAAACTATGTGTATGAAGCCCCCCCTGAAGCCTAATGGGTGCCTATAAGAATAAAGTTATAGTTAAAAGGATACAGGCTCAGCCACTGTTCACTATTTGGACTCAGAAGTGGTTTTTATGACTCGATTATATCTGTACGGTTGGATAATCTTAATTTGTCATACTTTCCAGAGAGATCACACAGATTGTGTCATTAAAAAAAAAAAAAAAAATCACTGTTCTTCATGCTCACTGATAATATTCAACATCTATTTTAAATGGTCTGTTTACAATTGTAATTGCAATATTTTAATGTAAATGTTGCTCTAACCTTCGGGTTTGGAGCATTAATGTCACTAGACTAGTGGTTTTGCTTCAGTTCATTTATAGCAATAGTTTAGTGTCTCTTTCTAATAAAGTGTTTATTTTTAGTCAGTGTTAAATTGCAGAGTATATGTATCATGTTGTTTTCCTGCTGCAGAAGAAATAATGACTAAGTATCAGTCCATGAGTTGCTGGTCTGGCTTCTGAACTCTGCGGTCACTGCAGTGAGTTGATTTACACAGATGCTTTAGAGTTTTGCCAGTTTGCAAAAAAAAACAGTTTTGATTGATTATAAAAGTTCAGCAGGACAAAATAGACCGGCAGAGTCTAGGTATTTAATGTACCGGAAAATATGGACTTGTTTATATCACCCTGATATTGTCTAAACATTGTAATAATGTAGAGTTTCTAGTCAGACAGCATAAAAAACTCATCATACAGTCAAAGTCCCCAGAGGAAACTAAAGGAACATTTGTTTTTGGTTTGGTTGCAACCTGCCTGTAAATCTTCTAAGGGATGAGAAGGTGTGATTCTTTTTTGTGAATATTGTTTCAACCTCAAAATACCACCAGATGATCTTTTGGCTGGATCGGCAACCACTATGTGAAGAGGAGGAAATTCAACACTCACTCTTGACAATGCTTTTCACACAGGACTTCTGCTACAGAAATATTTCACCTTCATTCCACAACGACGTCTGTGTAAAGAAAAGTGGCTCATTTGGTCCCACTTCTGTAATGCCTCTGCAGGTAGAAAACAGAACTGCGATAAAGGTGGAATCATGATTCCGGAACACTATGTAAAAGGAACACCTTTCACTTCGCAAGCAATGTGTGACGTTTTGATGACGTATTGCGTGTTTGACCTCTGTGCCGGGGGGTTTCAAAGGTCGTGTACAGTAAACAAATATATCAACACGACCAGAAAGATGCGATCCCGGAGCTGAGGACTGTATCCATGCTAACATTATTGGAACTGTGAAAGACTCTGGAGAAGTTAGCAACACCGCTATGCTCGGGGTATTTTGAACACGGAAGTTATACATCACACTATACGCTGTGTTATGTCCCAGCCCTTTTAATTCCAGAAAGCAGGTCCGCTGTGTCAAAGTCTCACCTCTGTTCCTCCTTTGGTTTGGCTGTGGTTTAAAAAAAAGGTGGAATGACAATCTCAAAAAAAAAATCTCTGTTAAAAAGGAGCTAAAGTATCTGTTCTGCTCCTCTACAGTTTCAACAGTGTGCGATAGTAGCTACAGTTAGCTAATGAATGCATTCAGCTAATGTTAAAAAAAACAAAAAAAAAACAGCTACTAGTACACATCATCTTCTTATAGACACATTAGCACAAGCAAATTCCTGTTGGGAAACTTTAACTCTAATTTCAAATATAATAAAAATAAAAACTGTATCCTGAAAATAATGAACATAGATTTTGCTCCATTATGCAAATTGATTTTCAGCAGCAGCAGAAGGCAGCAATCCAACTCCAAACATTCTGACATTTTTCTCCACAGTCCAGTCTCCCTTTCATTTCTTCATTTTCATCTTGCTTTCTATTTTATGCCATTTTCATCTTATTACATTTCCCATTCAGAATATGCGCTGATTAATACGCCAAGGGATTGTGTTATTGCCCCGTCCATTTAAATCTAAATTGTTGTCGATGTTATGAAGGGTGAAATGATGCAAAATAAAAATAATTCCAGACAAATGTGTTAAAACTAAGGTAATGAGCCTATTTGGAAAGTGCAAAGTGGAGAGTACATATATTTGTATGGAAAAACTCAGGAAGTAAAAGTTAAAAAGCAGCTAAAAAAAATAAAAACCCGAACTCTTAAGGAAAGTACCGATACCTGAAAAAAAAAATCATGCATATATGGCAAGTCAGCGAAAGCCTCAGTTGAATTTTAACAACTATGGGAATGGCTGTTGCACATGTTTCCAGGTATGAGATAAACAACAAGAATAAATATGTATTCTTCTCCTCCTATTCTCCCTCTCTTCTACATACATCCACACACTTGGGAATAAAATGTTATGAATGAGATATGGTATCACTTTAAAGAAATATGTTGATGTAAGAATTCCTCTGAGAGCACCGGCGAGCCACTGCTGGTAGACAATCCAAACAGCAGCCTCTCCCTTTATTTATTTATTTATTTATTTATTTTACTAAGGTCATGATAAGCCACAAAAGTACAGCCGTCTTCTTCATATCTTCCAGCCATCTGTTTTCTGCTGAATCCAATCCCTGTCCACCCTGTCCTTATATAGTGACTAATAAGAGTTAGAAAGGAGCTCGATTCTCCAAAAAAAAAAAAAAAAAAACAGCATTTGAAGAGCGGAATTTGCATAAAATCCCAAGTGATCGATCCTAGCAGCAGATTGGAAATCAGTTAGGTGTTTATGTTGAGTATAATACGATGTATATGGTTTATACATAATACATTTGAAAAGTTTAGAACGGGAACAGAAGGCCATGATATATTGCAAAAAAAAAAAAAAAAAAGGATGTGGTATTTTATTAAAAGTCTTCGTGAATATGTCTGAATTCAAAACCTGTATGGGATTTTAATTAGATTAGATATCGAGGCACTAGAAGGGAACAGGCTTTCCCAAGGCTTTTGCCGTTTAATGAGAGGAGTTTAACCGGCTTCGGAATAAATGGAGTTTATTTCTATTCGCTGCATAAAGAAGGAGGAAGAAAAAGTGCATTTGCATATAGAATCCCACACAGTGATGAACATCTCTAATGAGGCTTTCAAGGCTTGAGTCCCGCTGTCGGACCAGTGTCCAAGAACAGCGGTGTATCCGTGTACTTGGAGCTGATAAACACCCACATATCCAAGTGAAACCTGGAGCCGGAAGAATATAGTTTGAGAGCACGATCTCCTCCAGTACTGTTTTGCACATTTATAATGAGGAGGGACATTATAGAATAGAATAGAATGATTTTTATTGACGTTACACATACGTACAGTGAAATTACCAACTGAGCCACAAGCCGCCCCCCTAAAATACATTATATATAAATAGGAAAGATTAGGAAGGAATGAAAAAGCACTGCCTGGATCTTAAATTGCTCATGATATGCATTAATAAAACCCTGGGTTGAACATTCAGTATTGATTTGGTTTCCAGTAACATGCTGTACGCAGTCGTCTCCAGTCATATTCAAGCCTTTCCTTGACAATCATTGATGGTTCTATGACGGAATAAGAAGTGTCTCTATTGCCGGTGTGTGCCGCTGTGAAGTCACAGGGGACCCTCTGCTTTTTCTGTGTTCTGGGTAGCACCATTAATCAATTCTCCAATAAGCACAGTGCTTGGCTCACAATTGCTTTCAACATCTTTCGCCTCCTTATTCAGTTTTCCTTGTACCATTTTCCTATTACTGTGTTTTTTTTCCCTGCTTCTTTTCATGTCCCTTTCCTCAGTTTTAGTTGTTTTTAATGATTAAACTTTGAGAAGAAACGGGATTTTTCAGTTCTGCTAGGTTGTTATTTTTTTTTTTTTACACCTTTTATACAACTTTTGTAAAAATCATAGACAGTACCCAGATAGTATAGTATATTTTATCATTTTCCGGTACAACGAGGACAGCGTGGGCCTTTACACTGACCTGAGGAAGATCCGTGAAGAATTGAAATGGCGTCCTTGTCTTTATGTGGGTTAAGGTTTGAACAGAGAAAGACACTGCAGGCTGTCCTTTAATGAATGATTCACTGGCTCATATCTGGCTTGCATGCTGTTTTCAGAAAATATAATAGACAATTTGATGCAGGAAAACAAAGTGTATGTACCAGTTTTTGCTACCTGCCAAGTACAGTAGGATTAACAGTGTTTTTTTCTGCTTTGACTGAGACTTTTTGCTTTTTGCTTTCCTTTTAATGTTGATTTTTGTCTTTACAGAAGAACTAAAACTGTTGCATTTTGTTGCTGACAGTAAGTTCTGTGGGTGGCACTACATCTGTGATGAATGCCAGGGCATTGAACCTTAAACTGCCTTTAGAATGGTGGTCAACCAGCTGTCCAGATCTGCTGTATGTGTGAAGTACAGTTAAGTGATCCCACAGGACATATTTTGGCCAAAAAGTCTTTGATGTAAAAACTTATGCATTATAAAGTCGAAAAGTTTTAAAGTTTACATGATGAAAAAGACACGAATTTGGTATTTTCAGAAGTTTCACCAAGTGTAATTAATATTTACTTTTGTTGGTAGCACTGGCAAAGGTTGGATGTTAGTAATCCATGTGTCATTTGTTCTTGTCATATTCAACTTAGAATCCACATTCAGAAAATGAAAAAAAAGACTCATTTCATTATTCTTGTACTAATCAAAAATCCAAAAAAATTTTTTTGATTCTTTTGATTACCATATTTTCTGGATTATAAATCGCTCCGGAGTATAAATCGCACCAGCCATAAAATACATAATAAATAAGGAAAAGACATATATAAGTCACATTTTTTGGGTAAATGTATTTGATAAAATCCAACACCAAGAGCAGACATGTCATCTTGAAAGTCAATTATAAATAAAAATAGAACAAAGAACAATAGGCTGAATAAGTGTAAGGTATGCTAATGTTAACGGAACATATTCAGAGTTATTCCGATAACTATAGCATGAAGAACATGCTAACACGTTTACCAAACCATCAGTATCACTGCAAATCACTAAATCCAATCAAATCTTCATCCTCGGTGTCACTTTGAAACAACTCCGCCCACTCCGGGGGTAGAAGAG
>JAPSES010000105.1:6091312-6102159 GCA_029822895.1 Maxillicosta whitleyi | reverse complement strand
TACCATTACTTCTTGGTACCTAACAGAGCAGGTCCACTCACTGTTCATACACAGGTGGACCTTACAGACCCTGTAGACCACATTAGACCTCAAACTGTTGACTGTAACTGTTGTTGCGACTGTCTTGTAATGTATGCGGAAATTACCAAAAATAGTAATTTGCTCGATAAAGGGTTAACTCATAGATGTGACCCTGAAGATGTTGTAACTATGGCAATGATGAACACCTATAGATTTACTACATTAATCACGCTATTGCGCTACATAATATCACCTGAGGGGGAATTTCTTCACCACAAAATCTTATATTATATATTAGAAAATGGAAATGGAGTGTGTGTGTGTGTGTGTGTGTGTGTGTCTCAGGCATCACATAAAATCCAAAAAGAGCTAACTGCTTTAGTTTGGCATATTTATGCATTTTTGATAAAGGGAGAGACTAGTGAAAACGGTAAGTTAATCGGACTGATATTTTGGCAAATATAATACAAAAAAGCTTTTCAATGACGTTGCTATGCCCATGACAGTTGACAGGAAGTGCAATACCACGGTGCATGATGGGAAATTAACTTAAAAACAGGAATGGCAACGCATTTACTATATATCAACAGTCTAGTTGTGCAGTAAAATGCTACTTATGACTGCCTCTAATTTCTAACGTTACATAATTTTCCTGCCTTTGGAGCTGCAGTCACATTTTCAGTGTAGTTTTTATATGTGTCTCTGTGTTAAGATGTCAAGCACATGTTTGCCTGGATAGTTTGGAGTACTTTGCCCTTTTTCTTTGCTCTTGTACAGTATGCGCAGGTCTTTGATGGAGGGCAGCCTCCAGTCGATCACCTTTTCCAGCTACCTGAATGTCACAGTGACAGCTTCAGGCAAGACAAAGAAGAGCCAAAAACAGAAGCTCTTCCACTTGTATTTCCACACACGGCTTCGCCAATAAATGTTTTAAAAGTAATAAGAAATGAAACGTGGAACCATCACCTGGCAAAAAAAATCAATGCCCTCTAAATTATTTGTAGGTTGTAGTCTGTAATGCGTACAAAAATCAATGTGAAAACAACCTTTAACGATATAGATATAACAGGAGTTTTAGCTCGTAGTGGTTACCTAAAGGTGTGTGATGGCAAGGTTACAAATTGGTTGAGGCCGTGGGGGTGTGCGATGGAGAACTACAGCAGCATGTCTTTGAATTTCATGTATCGTGTCTCACTGGTGCCTGAAAGAACAGATCCTTCAGTGTTTTTTCTTGTACATTTACTCAATATCCCACTGGTTACATCTTCAGTTACATAATCTCTTATTAATGTTTTTCTGGTTAAAGAATTATATATTTTACTTCACATACTCTGTTGAATCAATAAATATATATCTGGGTTTCCACTCCACTTGGGTATCCTTGGGTAACCTTAACTTGTTTACACGCTTCATTTCAACAGTTATCTGTATTTCCAACTGCTTAAACTTTAAAAATTAATAGTTAATTTGCATCAGGGGTCTAGTCGGATTGGAATCCGGCACCAATAAATAGCCTAAAAAAAAAAAAGTTTGTTACCTGTGTTGTTAATTTTTATTTCCTATCAAAGTTACACAAAAATGTGTTTAGATGCATTTTAAGGGAAACGTGGATGTAACGGTTGTAACATTCTAAAACACTTAAAAAAGCATAATGTAGTTTAATTTCTGAAAACTGCGATTTCATTTCTCGCTAATTTCCGTGAGGACATCTCTAGTGTATGCTTTCACTTTTACCTCTTCTAAAATTAAAATGAAAACCCAACTTTTACAGATACTTAGCTTCGATTTCTCATGAATATATAAACATATTTATATATCAGATAACTGCAACACATGGCAACATCCATATAAGGCATATAATTTCATCATCTGTCGACTTTTCATGTATTTTCATCTTTTTTTTTCTGTATATCCAAATGTCTCCTCGTCACTTGTAAATATCATAAATATATTCACTTGGATTGAAAACAATAATTTTCTGGCCAGGTCACCCAGGTTTACATGAGGTCGTGTTCAGCTTCGTCTTTAAGTTTTAACGTTGATTTTCTTCATTTCAGAACCTTTGCTTTGTCACTTTCACTCCAGTAAAGGCTGTGCTTCTTCTTGTATTATTCTTTTTGACATAAATATCTGCATTTCTTTTGAGCTTGTTTACCTCTGCCACCTCTTTGTAAAGTGCACAAAAGCTGATCAATATTGAAAAATACAGGGGTCATACTCTCCCGAGTGTCTGTAATGAATTAGATAAACAAACAAGGCTGCTTTTATGTACGATTTAATAAGCCTATTTATTATCTTAGCCAAAGCATAATAATCCCCCTCAAGAGCCCAGCTGCCAATCAACACTTCACTTAATGGAGGAGAATTGCCGAGTTGTGTGAGGAACAAACATGCACTTGGAAGTCGGTCTCTACACTTGTAATGTGTCAGCACAAAGATGTGTGAGGAGCGAAAAAGCAAATGTTAGTTAATACTGTAGCAAACACCATTATTTTTGTTTCCCTGCAGAATTGTTTTTTAGTATTCCAACATCACTTCATAGCTTGTTGAAGTGTGGAAATATGAAATAGTTGGATGAAAATAATTAACACTCGTGCAGACGTCGCTGTGAATATTGTTCATTTCTCTGCTTAATCCGTTCTCGGAACCTTCCGTGTTATCTCCGGTGCACACCTCTGGGTTTTGCCAAGAACGTGAGCCAAAACATTTTTTTTTTGTTAATATGTTTGGCAAGTGGTTTTATACGTGTTACAAGCACCCGTGCATAAAATAATATTCTCTTTAAAATGTGAGCTAATGTATGGCTTTTTTCATTTCTTCCCATTTACTCTGTGTATTCCATATTCTTCCGTTCTTAAATAATGGATTATAGTAAAGCTAACAACAGGGAGTGTGCATGAAGGAAGGCCTGCTGTGACGATTAGTATGAATTTGAAGTCATCATCCCCACTGGGACATAATACTACGCTCCGCATTCATTATTTTCCTTTCCCCATTGAAAGTCATGCTTATAATCTTTTAGAATTATGTTGCCTTCAAGCACAAGAGCCATTTATTGTATGTAAAACCAATTTCAGTCACCAATGTAACTGAGCAGTTGCCATTTTTCATGGATTTAAGAGGGTTACATATAAAAACAAGCAGTGCCAGGCGCAACAGACTCCGCCCTTCGCACCTATTTCGCCCATTATAAGTAAAGGGAAAGATTTTTTCACCTTTGAGAACTTTGACCTACTGTTCCCAAAATATAATGAGATCTATTTTGGGTCACCAGCAATCTATAAATCCAGTCTGGTATCAATTCAACCAATGGTTTTGTTGCTGCAAATATGTGAAGTTTCACAATACTTGTTATTTTTGACTGTATTTTCCAAATACGGGTGATATATTTAGTGAATTATTGGAATGTGTTAGCATACTGTGGCTTGAATTAACTACAGCCATATCTGGTATATTAACAATCAGTGTCATTTTAATTTTGAGTTATGGAAATCTGCTCCAACTCTCATGTGTAGAAGGTGCCAAGACTTGTTTTCAGTCACTGTGAAAAGCTGTTGATCACAAAAAGGGACTGATGATGCTGTAAGTTTCATAAGTCATAGAACATGTGACACATCTGGAGTCATCATCCCACTTTCAGTTATTTTGACACCTTTTACACAAATGATTTTTTTATTCAGACATGAAGCCTTTGTCCAGTACGAAGCATCTGCGTCCGTCTTTTCAGATTGGCTCATAAAAATGTAAGGCTTTCAACAAGATTATCATTTGCTGTTTTTATCCATGCAGTTGGCAAGGAAAAAAGTTAAAAAAAAAATATATATATATAATTTTTCTGAGAGTTTTTGAAACCACTTTTTGCATTTTGTCTTATTTAAATGGAGGTCGTACTGTTTTTGCAATGCAAACAGGAAAAAGCTGCAAAGAATCTTATATTAATGCCTTAAAGCTGGTTAACAAACAACTACCCCTGAAACTAGCAAAGAAGGTAAACAAACAACTACCCCTGAAACTAGTAAAGCAGGTAACCAAACAACTACCCCTGAAACTAGTAAAGCAGGTATACAAACAACTACCCCTGAAACTAGTAAAGCAGGTAAACAAACAACTACCCCTGAAACTAGTAAAGCAGGTAAACAAACAACTACCCCTGAAACTAGTAAAGCATGTAAACTAACAACTACTCCTGAAACTAGTAAAGAAGGTAAACAAACAACTACCCCTGAAACTAGCAAAGCAGGCTAACAAATAACTACCCCTGAAACTAGTAAAGCAGGTAAACAAACAACTAGCCTTGTCTAATAAATGAATCCTCTATAATAACATGTAAGTGGAAGACGGTATGAAACTTTACAAGGCCAACTCGAAACCGTTTTGACAGAGTAATATTTATTCAGAAGAAACATTGTGGGAAAAAACGCCTCTATATTTAGGTATAGATTTAAGAATATGAATAAACCAAACTCTCTCAATATAAATGTAATCAAATATGTCGGTATTTACCTGGTGCTGATTTTAGTGCCATTATTAGTGGGATAAAACATCACAAAGTCCTGAGTCGCGTGGGCGTTGGGGGCACATATGAAATCATACCACTCCGTTTACAGGTTGAGGTTGAGTTTACATTTGTATATGTGCATTTATTAGTCACCGTGTGTGGGCTACTGTATTTTATGCGTTTCTGTTAATGTGTGGGGGCTCGTGCATACAGCGGAGGGAATGATGCTAAAGATAAATATGTCTAATTTTCTTTCCTATTTTTTTTTCTCTCATGTGTCTCATCCAGGATAAACACGCTGCAGAGGATGCTTTACGATAGTCGGAGTCACCGGACAAAACTTCAGCCTCTTATCTGTACATATATGGACACAGCAGCTGAATGTTAATCTGATAGACCAGAAATGAAAACACTGTAATCATTTAACACTGGGGGACTGAATGAGACCTTGCTGATTGGTGGATTTTCAACTGACGAAGGTGCCACCATCTAGACGGACTCTCAGCAATTATCTATGAGTGCAGTGGATGAATAGAATCCCTCTGACAGAATTTGATGTGGATCATGTAACTTTAATGTTCGGGCTTGCCAATATCGTCAAAGATTTAAAGGCAGTGCCAAGTTTTTCACACAAACCTCCATTTAGAAGGGGCTCTGGAAAAGATAAGACAGACAACAAGCAAACCTGTGTATCTGTCGTCATCATCTTCCTACATGCGCTTCCTCGCTTAGGCTTATTGAAAAGGAGGAGCCCATTACGGCATTTGATAGATAGGAAAGGCTTGGTCTGAAGGTGTTGTTGCCGTCGTGCTGCTGGTTGGAGATGAGATAAGAGCATCGGGAAGAGGGAAGTGTCTGTCTGACAAGGCCAGAATACAAATTAAGATTTGTCTCTCCAGCAGCTACCCCAGCGAGGTGATCAATACTGAAAACCAAAATGGACAAATTAGTCAGATCCAATTCCAGGACCATTAGATGCAAAGTGAAATGAAGGAAAGAGAAGTTTGCTAAAGGTTGGTAGAAATTCTCTCCAACATGGAAAATAGAGGAATATATTCACTGAGCGGCTGAAACCCAAAGGCGGACCATATATCTTTATATCCGACATCTAGTGCCATGCCACAGTGCGGCCCCCTCCCAGCAACACGCCTGGACTTAAACATGTACAGATTGAAATGCTGGGCTGAAACTAGCCAGGAATAGGGTTAAACGGAGCAAGATGGAACTGGATAACAGCTCACTGGACTACTTTATCAGCAACACATCCGAGATCCCGGATACCACAACAGATCAGCCCTGGAGCGAGGGCACGCTTCTGGGCTTCCAGATCTCCTTATCTGCATTGCTGGCTGTTGTCACCCTAGCTACTGTCCTGTCAAACGCCTTCGTCATCGCTACTATTTTCCTGACGAGAAAACTCCACACGCCTGCCAACTTTCTGATCGGCTCGCTGGCTGTCACAGACCTCCTGGTGTCGATTCTAGTCATGCCCATTAGCATCGTCTACACTGTAAGCAAGACCTGGTCCCTGGGGCAGATTGTTTGTGACATCTGGCTGTCGTCTGATATAACTTTCTGCACGGCGTCCATCCTGCATTTGTGTGTGATTGCATTAGACCGCTACTGGGCTATCACAGACGCACTGGAGTACTCAAAACGTCGCACCATGCGCCGGGCGGGGATCATGGTTGGGGTTGTGTGGGTAATCTCTATATCGATTTCCATGCCTCCACTGTTCTGGCGGCAGGCCAAAGCCCACGAGGAGCTGACGGAGTGTATGGTGAATACAGATCAGATCTCTTATACTTTATATTCCACTTTTGGCGCCTTCTATGTTCCCACAGTGCTTCTCATCATCCTCTATGGACGGATCTACGTCGCCGCTCGTTCTCGAATCTTTAAGACGCCATCGTCCTCTGGGAAACGTTTCACAACAGCACAGCTCATCCAGACCTCGGCAGGCTCTTCTCTCTGTTCTCTTAATTCTGCCTCCAACCAGGAAGCACACCTACACTCTGGCGCGGGGATGGGAGGAGGCGGAGGAGGGGGAGGATCACCTCTGTTCCTGAACAGTGTGAAAGTGAAGCTGGCAGACAGTGTTCTGGAGAGGAAACGTCTGTGCGCAGCTCGGGAACGGAAAGCAACCAAGACGTTGGGTATCATCCTGGGCGCATTCATCATCTGCTGGCTCCCGTTCTTTGTCGGCACGCTGGTTATGGCCATATGTAAAGACTGCTGGTTTGATCCGGTGCTTTTTGACATCTTTACCTGGCTGGGATACTTGAACTCGCTCATCAATCCTGTCATCTACACGGCATTCAACGATGAGTTCAAGCAGGCGTTCCAGAAACTTATGAAACTCAGAAGATGCTCCTGAAAGCTGACGTTGGATTAGCTTCTTGACATCTACCAGGGTTAGCGGTAGGGTTACATTTGAGCTGATGTAACCAAAGTTATGTTTTATCCCCATGCTAAACACAGAAACAAGAAGATGCTCCATTTCAAGTCAAGTACATACATTTTTGGCCTTATACGTCTTGCGTTATAATCCCAACCCTAACCTTAAGGAAAAGTTCTATGAAATTTTATTTAGATTCAATGAAGCAATGGATGTTATACGATTGAAACTGATATCCGTGGAACAATTGGAGGTGAAATACATGGAGAGAAGAAAAATTAATGATAATAATGAATGCTCTACACTTGTGTTCCATCGTGTAAACACATGCTAAATGTGAAATGTTTTGGAAATGTGTTTCTTTTCTACATTAAACAGCTCAGTGCTGTAGCTCTTAGTAGAGTATATCCTTCATAGAGACTTTGCATGCATGCTAATAAAAGAGAAAATCGTTACCCAAGAATTACTGAACTCAAAAATTAAACAAGTGGATCCGAAGTCTACATCGTGCCGCAAGAACATTGCTCTTATTTTTGTGGACATAGCTAAGACTAAGAATAAAATAAAGGCAGGTGTAACTGTATGGACAGCTGAAACTCCAGCCCAGCAGAAATGAAAAGCCATGAAATGTATGTTGTCTTCTCTGTGTCATACTGTATGCTGCTGCTCCCATATAATGTTCTGTGGTACAGTAAAGTACTTAGAAAGACTACGAACTTGACAGATTCAGTAAAAGTGTCTCCATATATGAAATTATACTTGAAAGTTGTGTGTGTGTGGGTCTGTGTGTATGTGTAAAGGTAGTTATGTTGTAATATATGCGTGTTTGAGGCAGGAAGGACTGTCAAGTATTTGACATTTATACATGCTATTCTCCACTGAGGCTTGTCTCATCATTGTAGAGACAGAAATGGAAACAGCAGTTCCATTCTGCCTCTGAATAATAAGTAACAGCCAACACCATAGCAACAAATAAATCCTTCTAAAAAAAACTTGTAAAAATAAAAGTATTTATGGGTTAAAAGCAAATGTAAAAAGAACTTTGGTTATGAATGCAAATAGATAATAATCACACAGGATTTTTATGCTTTCTATCTTATTTCGTTCTTATTACTTAATATTTGATCAAATAAAAATAATTAATTTCAGCATCTTAAAAAGATATGCAAATTTCTGTCAACCACAAGCCCTGATAACTGAGACGTGCGTCATAAAAAGTCATTAACAACAAAAATGGCATGAAAATCTCAATCTGGGTTTGAACATACAACGTAGATGACACATGACACACAACACTTAAAAGAAATCGATATTTAAGTTTATACTCCTCACTTCTTTATTTATGGCTTCCTCAAAGTGAAGTTCAACCACTTATTACAAAAATAAAAAACAAAAACTCAATAGTCACAAATGTGATTTACAGACATGGTTCTGGTCCAATAAAGTGTACATTTTAGTCATACAAAGTCAACAAATCTTAAAAAGTTAAAAGTTGGAAAACCTTTTTGTAGGATTGATTCCTGTATAACTCATCTGCAAGTCCAATTATGATGTTTTTTAATACAAGTAATGCGTTCTGTGTTATGTTTTGCCATAAACATAATCAGTGCCTCAATTTTGCAACAACAAATCCTCATTTATCTCTGGAGGATCTTCTCTTCAGTAAATCTTTGGAGCTTGCATCATGACTCCCATAGGTTTTAGTATTAAACATGTTTTGGTTTCGATTAAAATGATCCTAATTTGTATTAACTGGTTAAAAATACAAACATCGTGTCTTCATATAATACATTTTCTGTGTTAAACAAACCTCTGGTGTCTAACGTTACACCAAATTTAGAATTTATGCCAAGTTGAACTGAAAACTCTTTGCATTTATATTGAATATTAATAATTTCCCCACTTCTAACACAAGTAATTTAAATAAGTTAACATTTATAAGGTTCAATATGTAAGTGTATGTATGTCCTGTGCTTGTGTGAGTGTGGAGATGCATGGAGTTGGTTTTAATGGGGAAACCGTTGTTAGCTCATTTGCTAAGCTAACATTTCTAATGGTTCTCATTCTTGTTCCTGGGTTCTTCGGTATCTCTCCTCAGCTCTTCAACAGCAGTAACGAGGTGCAAACTACATTTAATTAAAAGAAACACATTTAGTTACTGTCCCGACAACAACACACAGTTTTAATATAAACACAGTGAACGAACTCATACATGAAGCTTTAATTGTTTTGGGGTTTTTTTTGCCAAAATTAAATGTAAAGTGGCATGGTATTTATTAGAAAAAAACTTATTTACAGTTATGGATTTGTTTTGTATCACTGAAAGTAGAAAGATGGTTTATCAAGGCTTCATTTCCAGGATGCTACATAACTCTTCAAGGATGCTTCTATACATTTTTAGTCGTCTTTAAGCACCGGCAACACTTCAAATAGGGGAAAAAAAACAAAGACCCAACCACTTCACTGGTGCAACATGCATTAAATATAAGTAAATACAAGTAGGCAAGGCAAGTTTACTTACGGTAGTAGGACATTATGTACACAAAGCCCATGCAACGTACTAAATCATCTAGAAATATTAGCCCAGCCAAATAAAAACAAAGTGCTCACATAATAAAAGAATGAACCATTGAGAAATACAATCAAAGTAATAGGGTGCATAATGGTATAATAAAAGAGATTAATCTATACATAATTAAAGAATTCTGAAAATGAATAAAAGAAAATCCTGTCATCCAGAATTACATAGTAATGAGTCAAGTGCAATAAAATTGAATTAAGGCTTAGAACAGGGTGTGAGATGAAAAGTTCAACTATAGATACATAACAATCAATGATTTTTTTTTATTCTGTATTGTCTGGGCTGTCTATATTTGGAAGTGATCTGAGTTAAATTTGATCCATATTACAATAGAGCATC
The DNA here is from genome assembly GCA_029822895.1 of Maxillicosta whitleyi. Lineage (NCBI taxonomy): Eukaryota > Metazoa > Chordata > Actinopteri > Perciformes > Neosebastidae > Maxillicosta > Maxillicosta whitleyi. The sequence continues at coordinate 6,092,322 of JAPSES010000105.1, read as the reverse complement.
TAAATATTACTTTTTTATGCATTGCTATTGTCCATGTAAAAGTGTTTATCAGTAGGTTATAATTATTAGTTACTATAAATATGTAATAATTACTTACATACTTCAGTTAACGAGGGATAATTAAATAGCCATAGCTGTCTTCTTGTTACTGGCTTTATTTCAATCCGTTGATAATCATGTGACGTATGTGTTAATAAACAATGGAAGTGAAGGCAGGACCTTCAGCCATCTGCGGATTCCTTCATTCATACACGTTCTGATTGGCTAGCAGGACGCTGAAGGCCCCGCCCACCAAAGACAGATACTTAACTTTCACAAACACTATTTGTTTAGTTATTTACTCCAGTCTTAGTCACATGAAACTATGGCTAGGTCTACTCAACAGGCGGCCCACAGGCCAGAACTGACCCATCAATCCAATTGGACCCGCGGCCCATCTAACAGCCGCTAAACCTTATATACACTTTATGCCATTTTGTGACACTTTCTGTCATTTTGCAGCACTGCCACTGTTCACAGACGGCCAAAGAGACCGGCTTCAATATGAAAACAGCACATCCATCAGAGAAGAGATGCAAAGTTGACGGTGAAAACAGAAAATGTAACAAAATTTGATTTGTCTCAATGAGAGAACGAAGCGTGATGGTATGTGTTACATTAAAATTGAACAAAGCAGGTTAAGAGTTAAATAAAAATGTTGAAAATGTGATGGTTGTGTGTCAATTGTAGGGATGGGAATCAATAACAATATAACGATTCCGAATCCATTATCGGTCTGGCTTCAATCCAATTGTCTTATGGATTCTCATTGGGTGAGGGACTGAGATTACAAATGGGTTTGTTTGCATTAACTGTCTTTTAGATTTCCATCTGCACAGAAAATATATCACAACAAACGACTGTACAGTGATGTGTACAAGTGAAGCTTCAGACATTTTACTAATTCATCTGCTTCATGCTGTTGTGCACCTAGTTTTCCTTTTTCCTAAACTTTCCCCAAACTATTCCCC
>JAPSES010000105.1:6058346-6070633 GCA_029822895.1 Maxillicosta whitleyi | reverse complement strand
CATGACATGTTACATTGGACTTTCTCAACATCCATTGTTTTTCTTTTTTGTTTACACATGACTTTTTTTATATACAGACATGACTTTTATATATACTTAAGTAAGATTCTTGATGTAGTACTTCTACTTCTACTTGAGTAAATATTTTGCAGGGTATTGGTACTTTTTGCTTAAATACTTCTTGAAATATGGTTGTTAAATCTACAATTACCCATGTCTACAGATGTATGAACACTATAAATAAGAAATTTACTCTTAAAACAAGGTAAATTATCTAACACTTCTAAATTTAACTGTTATTTTTTTTTTTTTTTAATTATTTTTTTTTAATCTAGGTTAGAACATGTAAATACACCAGAGTTAGCATCAGGGCTCATTTTCATCCGTAGTTCCCACTTAATGAATAAACATCATCAGTCAATCATAAGGTGTAACAACAAAAAACAAACAAACAAACAAACAACAAAAAAAAAAAAATCAGAATCACAGGTTTTTTCAATCTATAGCTCAGAGAGAAGGAAGAAAGATTGAATATAGGAAAGCTTATTTGCATAGAAAGGAAATGAGTTTGCCTCAAATCTGAATATTCCCAAATTTACATCCATGCAAATGACACAGGTGCAACATTGGTGTTATCTGCATGGTAACGAAGTTTGGGTTCCAACCTTTGCCGATGCGTTCTGAATTACACACAATGATGGATGAAGTAGTCACTTTTTTTTATATTTATACTTAAGCAAAAGTACAGATACAGGGGGGAAAAAATGACTTCAGTAAAAGTAAAAGTATCCAGGGGAAAATGTGCTTAAGTTAAAATACAAAAGCAGTCATTTTAAACTGTACTTAAAAAGTAAGATTATTTGATCCAGATTTGACCAGTGCACTTAATAAGGTAAATAGAATAGAATAGAATAGAATAGAATACTTTATCCCACCCTGGGGAAATTTCACAGTTACAGCAGTTTAATAAAGTGCAGAAATTCTATATAAATAACAGAGATAAGAAGACAGTGAGAGAATATTATTAATAAATATTGATTAAAAGTGATGGAATTGGACATTTGGTAAATATACAAAGAAAGAAACAGCAACTGATGGCTCAACTTATTTAGTACCAAGAAGATAAACACAAATATACCAAGGTTAAAGACATTCATTTTGTCTTCTGTTACTAAAATTATATACACACATTTGTTCAGACAAGATGTAGTTTTTAAGCAGGTAACATCAAAAAACTAAACTTTGTCTGAACAAAAGAAAAAAAAGACCAAAAAAAAAAGCATATCAGGCTCTGGTGCCTGATTATAAAGACCCACATGAAACACAAACTTCCGGCTCAGACATTTCTAAATCTGAATATTAACAGTATTTATGATTCAACTTCAAAAGGAGTTGATTTTCAGAGTTTTTTTTCCTTTGGTAGAGAAGATCAATCCACTTGGATTATACTGGTGCATACAGTTGCACAGCGCGTTGTGGACCCGGTAAAAACAATTAATAAAAAGAAAACTAAAATACAATGTAATGTCCTGTGCACCTTTTATCTGTGAGTGCTATATGCTATGTTTATGTACTCTATTATAAGTCGCTTTAGATAAAAGTGTCTGCTGGTTATGACAGAAAAATGATGTTGTAATGATGATACATATTATAAATATTGGATTTATTTGAGTTTATATGGACTAAAAAAATCTGTTTACCAACAACTTATACATGTAAAGGTATTCAGACCTCCACATTTTTATATACATAATGTTTTTTTTGTGATTTTGTCCCTTTTAACCCACATAGGAAGGAGTCAGAGACAGAAAACAATGTGGGAAAGAGAAAAGAAGAATCAAAAATCACCAAATCCACAAAGTAATCTGAAGACCCTGATGTTCAGACCCCAGACCTCGATATTTAGAAACATTTGTTCTTTGTTACATGGCCCGCCCCCACATTTATTAGTTTAGTTGGTTAGCCAGAGAACACCAGAGAGCCTTTGCTGTGAAATGACTGTGCAAAAAGTGTTGTGTTGATGCTATGAATAATCACTTTGGCCTTGCGGTGTGTGTGTGGTTTCACAGTGTGTATCCTGTGATAAATCACATGAAAGACAGAAGAAAATACTGTGTTACCAAGGAACAAATTCAGATTTAGCACCTGAGATTATCTGCATAAATTCAGTTTTTTCCAATTACTAATTTAATGCTAAATTAAAAAAAAACAACAACACATATATATAATCCAATATGTGACAAAAGACAGTATAATACATGTTTATTTCATTATAATTCCAGTCAGTGGATATTGCAGTTCTGTAACAGTTTCCTGCCTCGTATGGAGACATTTAATTTTCTGTGTTCTCACTTTCATTTCCTGTTTACAGCTTCTTTTGCAGCACATGTTGCTTGTTTGTCACTCAGAATATTTAACCCTTACATACTAGTTGGGTCCAATTTGACCCGTTTTGACATTCAGCAGTAGTTAAAAAAAAAAAATAAAATACCCTAAGTATCATTCTTTTATTCTGAAATTTTATGAATTTTCCTAAATTTGGCCAAAAATACACACAAATGAAAATATTTTAAAATGTTATACTTTTGTATAGGTCTTACAGAATTTTGGACACTGAGTCAATTTTATATCTAATATACCATAATGTATTTTATGTTTTTATGTGTTGTGTAAAACAAGACATGATACTGTGTGATAGTAGATGTTTATATCCAAAAAACAGCTTGTAAAACTTAAAATAATATGATCTTCCTGCTCTGAAACATTATATTTATATATTACATATATTTATTAGTGTAGGATGGTCTATTTAGTCATTCTAAATAGATGTGTAGTTCAATATTTGGTATAAACACTTACTATGAGGGAATTCTTGGTGTGGGTTAAATTTGACCTGAAACAAACTGTCAAGGCTGAAGAAATGAACAGTTTGTAAAGGGTTAAATACAACACAGTCTGTCATAGTGTAGTTTAGTGGGAGTAAGGTAACTAAATACCTTAAATCAAACCACTAAAGGGGTTGTATGTCAGTTTAATTTTACTTAGGAATATATTTTATGTTTTGTTGAATTATTTCATAGTGTGGATAATAGACTGTTATAATTGTAAAAAATAATTGTCATTATCATTATAGTCCAAACTAAACACTTTTACCACTGCCTTTAAGTACATTTAAGGTTCATGCGCTTTACTTCAATACTTCCATATTATGCCACATTATATGTTTTTTAATCTACTACATTTTCTTTACTTACTTTAATTTTCAGATCAAGATTTAAGACAATGGATGATGCCAAGATGTCTACAAGTTTTACCAAATAATGATTGTTTTTTTGCTCTAAATTCCTCAGAATCATACAATATCTCATCCAAAAAATAAATAAATTCTAATATTATGAACAGAAATTAACTAAATATAGAATTGTGTATCAGAACCTTGTTTTTCTTCTTTCTTCTCTCACTAAACATGTGATGTGTTCTCAGATTTACCCACAGTCCTTGTAAATCAAACTGGAGAAGTTGTTCAGACTGACTCCACCTCCAGCAATAACAAGACGCAACACTGTTAACACTCTAACAGTAGCAGGATACTTTCTCCACCAGTGAATTTCACACTATACAAGCCAAATATTCTTCAGTAAAACCAAATTATTATGCATTAAAAAATGAATAAATAAATAAATCTTACAATACACTAAGTTCATTTTGCATCCGGCTTTTCTTTAAAGTTGTCACTAAAATGTCACAATGGGCCTTAAAACTTGAAAAATTACAAGTAATAAAAGTATTTAAGACAGTTTTAATGTTCTTAAACTGAGGAGTTGTACAAGTTGTCCCTCTAAGAATAAATAAATGTGGTTCTCTGCCTGGATATTACACAAGCCATTGTTTAGTTCATTGCTAAATCTAGTCCAATATTAGATCTTATTAAGACATGGTCAAATACATGAAAATTAGATCACTGGTCTAATGAAAAGCATGTTTGACCAGGTTGTTTTTCCTTTTTGGATAAAATAAGACTCATTTCCCAGAAATAAGGCTTTTTCAAGGAATTTCGGGAAAGGCAGAAACTATGCTTTCCTGAAATTCTTTTATTTTGGTTATACTTTCTAATACAGCACTGTTTTGGGGAGACGTAGCATTGCAGTTTTAGCACTTTTACTCAAGTTACTGGTGTGAATTCTTGCTCTACTAAGGGATTTCACATTGTGTATGCTGCATACAGTATGTCTGTAGGGAGCTTCCACTGACTTTATGTGGCTTTTTCCCTGTAGTGCTGGAGTCCAGTCCCCAAAGTCCTGTTCTCAGGCCCTCATGTGGTTTCTGCCTGTCTCCTTGTGCTCCTCATTGAATCCACAGATTTCAGACTCCTTCTGACCCTCTCCTCCACCTCCCTTTGATAAAGAACCAAGCAGAGATGACAAGAGGAAACAATGAAAGACTTTGAAGCTCCAGCCAGGGCCTCTCTCTCTCTAAATCCACACTCTGAATTAGTTATTCCCAGCTGCTTATCCTAAGTCAGATTATACCAAAAACCCTGCTAATGGTTCAACACTGGAACAGACTTAAGGCAATCTGATCTAAGATCTGTAGCAGGGCCTACTTTGCAGAGTGTCACCAGAGACCAGTGAGGAGGAGCCTATACCAAAAAATTCCAAAGCAGGTCCCGCCCACTGTGTTTCCCCCTCAACCAATCAGCGCTCCTCCTTCCCAACAGCCTCGGCTCTCATTGCTCCAGAGCTGCCTGGGCTCAACCAATCAGCTCCCTCCCTCGCTGCTTACATCACTAACTAGCCAGTTCCCTCCAGCAGCAGAGAGCTTCATTTTCTGATCTGCTTTTGTGCTAAAATGGAGGCTGGCCTCTCGCCGTGAGTGGATCGCCTTCCTGGTTGAGATTTAGATGTTGACATGCAATAAAACTGGAGACAGGATGGTTGTGGATGCACCTAATTCCAATGGGCCTTTTCAGCCGGTGGCTCTTATGCACTTCAGAGGTACGTGTGGACGTATTATTCTTCCTGTATTGTCCAAGGGAATTAAGGGGAGAGAGGGAGATGAGTGTTTCTCTGCTCCTGTTCCCCTTCACTGGTTACTGCTTGGTTAGTCAGCATTCAGACGTCTCAGATAACATCATCGTTTTATGTGTTTTGGAAAGCAGCTCTGTTGCCTTTGAAGGGGAAGTGGAAAACGGTTGTTTGTTAGGTGTGTGTGCATAGCTGTGAGGCACGGGAGCTACATAAAAATCTGGTTTTACTAGCTAGCTGCTCTCTGCCCATCCCCCCGCCAAGCTAGTGATGTCAAAGGAAGTGAGGTCATAGCCTAGGGAAGGGTCTTCTTAGTTTTTTAGGATCGTAATTGTGTGTTTACATGTTTATACATCCAGGTAATGGTCATTCTGAAGCTTGAAGAAAAGCTCCAGGGTCAGGTTGTTGGATACAATCTGTAGCCGGTGCCTTCCTCCTCCTGCCGTCCTTAACAGTTCCTGTCGGCCTAGCATTTTTGTCACACTCCAGTTCATCTGAGCGCAAATTGGTCATAGTGTGTAGCTGTACAGCCACTGCTCTGCTGCAGCCCCCTGGTCGGTCTTCCCACCCTTTTCCCCTGTTAGCTTCCTCACTGTGGGCGACATGCTCAGGCACCTTCGGAAGACGACAGGCAGGACTTGAGTCAAAACAAGACACAAGCCTCCAAATGTGTGTGTTAAGTGCATAGCTTGCTAACAGTATGACCTCAGCTGCCTTTGTCAGAGCAGAGAGGTAAATGTTTTAGCAATACAACGTCTAGCTTGGCCTCTTAATGTGTGTACAATGTACCCAGTCATGTTTGAAAGGCCCAGCCTGTTACCACTGTACTCTGGTGCAGCCCAGCATTAGATGAAGCCTCAGGCAGTTATTGATTACACTCTATTGAGCCACACAGTCCACTGCCTTGAATGACAACTCAGTGTTAGGGAACAATCAGACTCTCTCTGTCGCTTTCTCTTTTCTCTCTTTGTGCCTGTGTTTATAATTATGACCCTGTTCAGGCCAATTGCCATGTTTGCAGATCTTTACAAACTGGGCCTGAGTCCTGATAAAGTTTTTAATCTGTCTAATGTCTAGACTTGTGCTCTTTTTCTCTTCAGCATCTCTAAAACCAGCTATTGTTCACACTTTATTACCTGTGTGGACACAAGGATCACTCCTACCTCTGAATGCAGCAGCAGCACATCAAAGTGTACATCTCGTGAATACCTTCCTGTCTGTATTTATTCAGAGTCTTCATATAATCATACATTTTAGGAGATGAAATGTGTCGTTCACAATGCAATTTAGCACCAAGTGTCCACAGGGCCTCTGATTTTCATTTCCTCCCTGTCTGTTTCTTTGAGATTGAAGACAGCATCTTAATAACAAACACTGCAAAGTACTTCTCGCTGTTATTAGTCACAAGGGGGCCTGTAATTGCATCTATGAATTCTCAAATGTGGCAATGATGCATTCTTTTTAACCATTTGCAGACACCACAGTACACTGTACTAAACAGTCTGTATACTGGATGCATTGTCAGGTGTTGCTTGCTGTGCTTCCAGAATCCATAACTGCTCGAATGAATGTAGTCAAACTAGTTGCAGCTACCCACATGCCTTTTAAAACATGAACACATTGTCCCTCTATATATTTATAAATAGTATCAGTCAATGTTTACATTGATCATAACATTCTGTCAATAGAGCAGATTGCCAAACCAATCTGAACTCAGACTAACAGCTGTTTATTTGACCCATTTACAGAGGAAAAAGTAGAGACTTTCCAATGTGACTCCAGTTATTTATTATCTTTCTTACAGGGGGAATTAAGATAAATCTTTCCTCTGTTCTCTGTTAAGATGCCACACTCGTGTGTGTTCAGGCGCATGCTTGTTTTCTCCCAAGGCTATTCTATGTGTTACATTAATAGAAGTCACATTGTGGTTAACATCAATTTTGGAATCACAACACTGGGCCTTTATCTGTTACACAACAGCCCTCTGGGTATTTTAGGACTGTACAGAAACTTTATAACACACACAGACAGACTTATGTAATGGGAGCAATGTAAGTCTGACACAGTCAGGGTACTAGGGATGGCGACACATTCCAGTTCTGCGTCATGTCCCGCTGTCACCGGGACAAATACTGAATTTGTTACTTCATACTGGTTAAGTACATGGTGGCAGGACCATGAGTTCATTTTTGATTCTGTATCACAGTTCATCACATGTGGACTGTTATAAAGGCCTTTTATGTGGATTATTGTACTAGTTAGGAGTGCATGGAATGGAACTATATTTTAAAAACATTATATATATGATGCAGGTTTTGAATAGAGAAAGGTTTACTTGTCCCTATAAGATCATGCATTATCTTTTGTGATGGGAAATAGTATTGAAGATTCAATCTGAAAGTGTACTGCATGATTACATTTTGTGTTGTGACATTAACAAACAGTTTTTTAAACTAATGTTGCTCTCACCTGTGTAGATCCATGAGAATAACCTGCACACTGATTTCTTTGCAAAGGTTGATTTATCCACTGAAATATGCATTCCAACCCTCCACAGCCTCTCCTCTTCTACAGGAGTAACAGAATGCATTGCCAGTTACCATTACTTTTATCTTACAAATGTCGTTGGCTAACACAATGTAAGCACAGAAGCATGCACAAATAATGCTTCAGATTGCTTTTTTATGAAGATAGAACTGTTATTAAGAAGGCTACACAAAGCTTCAATATACTCTGCACAGCACTCTGTTAATACTTTTGGCATCAAACCATATTATGTTATTTGTTGGGTTGAATATGTTGCATCTGTTGTTATAGCTGTCATAATTGTGAAAATGCATCTAATTGACTTTCCCACGCTACATAATTATAGGACAATGCATTGGAATGAACATCAACATAAAAATAGAAGATGCAAATATGTTGGATTTTAACAAAAATGCAGACACACTTATGCAGTACACACATTCCAGCAACGTACTGATGCAATACATAAACAGAGAAATCGCAAAATACTCCACGCGACATTTAGAATTAAAAGTGTTGAGAGGTTTGGTGTTCCGCATACACTATGCCAAAACAAGAGGATTCACTTAAAGAGTTGGTGTTGAAATATACTAATAACTGAATTTTAATCCGATCTGTTTACTTGCTGTTCTAGTTATTTAACTCGCCCTCTGGGGACAAACTGGTGCACCTGCTGACCTCAAACGATTCATGTCATAACAAGACTCATTCTGTACTGTGTTATGTCTATATAAAGAAATTATTCCAGTCTGATATTGGCACATAAAAGCCTTAAATGTCTTGAATGAACCTCTCACTTGTGTATTCTTAATCAGGAACACAGTTTTTTTTTCTTTTTTTTATGACAGTGACAACACTGTTGGCTGTCAGATCTCTATGGAAATGACTGATAATGGCAGCTCACACATTTAGCCTCCTGTCTGTGGAATTCCCAACCTCTCACTGCCATCAAGATAAATTGGCAGTCTTGGAACTGACACTGCAGAAGTGTGTCTATGTGTGTGCGTGTGTCCCAAGCCAAGTCTCCATTATGTCTGAATAGGAAATCTCTCCTCTTACCTAGAATCAGCCTGTTTGGAAGAATGTCAGTGTGGCTGCATTTGTGTGTGCGCGCTCTACTCTATTCTACCTTATGGTCTGTCACCCTTCGCGTACATTCACTGAAATTGGGGCATGAACGAACAGAACCAGTGTATCCGTATCACGTTTGCAGTTTGAAGTCCTCGCTTCACCTTTAATGAGTTGCGTGATATTTGTGCCTGTTCCTCATTCAACCTTGAGCTTCTTTCATTAATCATAATTTGTCTTGCAACCTTATTTAGTTATCTCCATAATTGGAAGCGTTCTGCCCACAGGTTGCAGTACATTTATGAAAGAGGAATGAGATCCATGGTTTTGTTTTTTTTTCCTTTGATGTATAGTATGCCCCGTGCATATCTGATCTCTGACATCGATCTTGATGAATGTCCCTTTAATAGGCAGGCAGCCCCTGAGCCTTGGTGCCATCCTATTGTGAATGCCACACCCTTCACAGATTAGTAAATATGGAGTATATGGAGCTGTTTTTGCTGCGTGTGATTTATTGCTGTCACAAACCATGGATATTCAGTGTGCATTTTTCACACAAGACTGATAAAGCATTATTACTCAACACAGCACTTCACATCCTTGCTTTTTATTTGGTGGGATTTCCATACACATTTAGTTTTAGTTGAAAATGCAGCAACATCTCAGGGCAAATCGACTATAGATTCCATGTTCTGTCCGTTAATGGTAGAAAAACATCTGTCGATTCATATTACGTTCACTTTGCTGCCAGAAATCACACTCTATGTCAATATTTGTCATCTAGACAGTGTTCATATACACGGTATAGATGTAGGCAGACAATGTACACATGCGTGACATACAACATGGTAATTTTGAACTGGAGAAGGACTCTGACAAGCTGAGACGAAACGAGGAGCTTGTACCTTTTTAAAGAACGACTACTTCCGTCACGTGTGCATGGTTTCAGTATGAAAACGTCTGACACGCACTAGAAAACGGTAAATAATTCCACTGCAATAAACACTACCCACTTATTGTACAGCCTACACAAGACCCATGTTATAAAGATTGGAGGGAGGAAAAAAAAAATAACCCAGACTCAGTCATTTGCATTATTTACAATATAAGATATTAAGATAGACTTTGTTGATCCCACCAAAGTTTGGGGAAATTTCTATGTTGACAGGAGCAGATACAAAAATAAAGTGCAACAAAGAGAGAAAATGTACACTTGCCAAACCAAAAATATAAGGGGAAAAAAAGTATTTATATAAATTTCAATGTTATACGCTACTATAATGTATTTGCACATGGTATGTACAGTTTATGCATCATTGAATATTTTCACAATGGTTTTAAATGAGGAAAATGTTCAAATATGAGTCATCACCTGTTATTTATAAACTATGCAAATACAAAATATTTAAGAAACAGACCTTTTCATGTGGTTGTTGTTAAAAGCCATTGTGATATGAATGAACTCTGATGTATGTTATCTGGATACTAAAGGAAATAACCTACATCAGGATATGGGGTTTTGATGGTATCACCTAACCCTTATGTAAATCGTCTTTGTTGACGCGTCGATAATCGTTGGTGTCCAAATGAGGACGCCTTTTTCAGATGTCTCATTTATGTCGAGCGCGTTTCAGTAGCTTTAGGAGCCGAGGAGCTCGTATATTCGATTCCAGCCACAGCAGATTCAGGTCATTCAGTTAGGGGAGGTTATCAGAAGTTTCAGTACAGTCTTTCTAAAACATGACTGCTCTTCAGTTGGGGATTAAAAAAAAAAAAAGGTGAGGCTATAAAGCAAAGTCCCACTAACTGAATCCTAACACCTTATTTCAGTTTAACTTGAGTGGTAAAACAGTGCAGTGTCAAAGGTGGGGCTGTCTCCAGAAATCTCTTTTAACAGAGAGTAATCATGAAATAAGTGCAAACTTGTTTTGCAGTGTTTATCTATGTGTTTTCAGGCTTTAAAAACTTAAACTGAACCTCTTTTCCGTGTTGCAGGTGATTATATCATACCTTCATATTAGACCATGATTGTTATTAAAGGCTGCCTTTCCAGAAAATAATCATTTTCTTCAGAATTTAGACTGTTTGCTTCTTTAAACGTACCAATATCACACTGAAAATACTGAAAAGTTGTGCATCTGCAACCATACTCAAGCAAAATTATCTAAGCACATCAACTGTAAATCATTGTGTTGTAAAATGTGTTTTACTCTTACATTTGATGATTTTAAATAGCATTTATCTCTAAATTTGTGTGTATGTTGGTTTTATTGTTGTAGCTACTTATAGAGGACTTCATTAGAAATACATAATACACTGTATAGTTTTAATATTCATCAGTGTTTGATTTTTAAGAACATGTTCTACATATGTCTCCAATGACAAACATTGATCTGAAATGTGACAAAAAAGTCAATTATCATGATACAAATCAAAATATTTATTTTAAGCATAAAGGCTGTTTTTTTTTTTCTTGGAGAGGAAAAAATTAGGTGAACTTGTGGTGTAAAATTAAGTAAAAACAGACTGAGCATACATGTAACTGTGATCAAATTTGACCATAAAAACCTTTTTATTGGAATGATATTTATTGCAATCTAAAATCAAATTATGACATTTGTTTGAGTCCCAATCTGCCTGAAGTCAAAGTGTCCCAGTCCTTTTTCCATGCATCTTTTTAGCGCTCAGTAAAATATCTGTGACAATACAATGCATGTTTTAAGTAGTTTAGTTGGTTACAAACACACACTTCATTCTTTAACGCATCAGAAATATTCACGTTTGTAGGTATGTGGTTTCTCTTAACAGGGGAAAAAAATGAAAACAGTTCTACACTGGTTTCAGACAAATGTAGTTGGTTTAAAAACGACAATATTTACCTCTGGGCTGTGGTGGAGTAGAAGTATGAAGTAGAATACAATGGAAATACTCTGTACTTCCTCAAATTTGTGTTAAGTACTCGAGTAAAAGTACTTGTTGACACCATTTTGTTTTTAAACCTGACGAGTAACACTTGACATAAGAGAGACATAAACAGGCTGCATCAAAGTTGTCACAGAACTACATAATTATGGTTTCACTGTGTGTTATTACTGCACCGCATGGGCAGGTATGAATTTAGGCTTCCCAAAAGTGTAATTTCCTTTTTGTGTCGTCATGTGTGAAGTGTGGACTCGGTCACGGATTGTTTGTTTACAAGCCTGCGCTCTTGAGTGGAGGTGAAGTGAAACAGGAACTCCCAAAGCGCCATGGACACATTTAAAGTGTACGTGTCAGATGGGCACAATCTGACCTAGACTTGTCTGATATTTGGATCGGATTGGCTGCCGATATTAGCAAAAAAAAAAAAATGCGTATCGGTACGGAAAAAATCAGATCCAGACTCCCGATCCAGTTTTTTGTCGTCCGTCCCAGTGTACCGATTTAGATAATCCATTCCATGTTTTTGCTGTGGTTTCCCTAAAATCTGGTCCATATTTTCCAGCACACCTTCAGCACATTAGCATGTCTCGGGGGAGATTGAGAAGTTGAAGGCATTTTTGTTTTTAAACAATTCAGAATATTATTTGCACTGATTTTTTTTAAAGCCTTAGTTTACACTTGTTCAAGAGCTGATGCTGAGTTCACAGACTATTTTCCACTCAGGATGTTTGTGTGTTTTGCTTTTTT
>JAPSES010000105.1:6047588-6058246 GCA_029822895.1 Maxillicosta whitleyi | reverse complement strand
AAGATAAATAACTTTAAATTTTAATACATGCTCGTATAGGCCGGTATCGGATCGGAAGTGCAAAAAAATATTGGTATTGGATCGAAAGTGCAAAAACCTGGATCGGGACATCCCTAATCTGACCATTCACCCTCTTCCCAGATCCTTCCTCCTCCTCCTCCCTGTTGTCCTCGCCGTTGGCTCGAACCATCTCAGCTTTTCATTCAGTGCACTTTAGTCTACATGACTCATTTGCCATTCTTCATCATTCCCATGATGCCTCCTATTTCTTCTCCATCGCATAACTGTTTTAACTGTTGTCCTTGACAGTTAGACTGCCCCCGCCTTTCTCTTTCGACCCCCACGCTCTTTGAACGTGGCTCTGTTCTCTTATACTCTCAGACCGGCTTATTTCATCATCACTTTGTAGTCTTGTTACATGTTCAGCTCTTCTTCAGGTGTCCCTGGACTCTTGTTTTCTTTGTTTCTCCTTCACCAATCTCACGTTTTGTTTTTTTTTCCCTCTGCCTCCTCAGATGTGGCCCCAGCGGAGCAGGAGAAGCTCTTCATCCAGAAGCTACGACAGTGCTGTGTTCTTTTTGACTTCCTGTCCGACCCGCTGAGTGATCTGAAATGGAAGGAAGTGAAGCGGGCGGCGCTCAGCGAAATGGTGGAGTACATCACCCACAACAGGAATGTCATCACAGAGCCCATCTACCCGGAGGTGGTGCACATGGTGAGTAGTAGGATCTATATGACAACATACAAAGTACTGACCAACGGCAAAACCTGACTTTATTACAGAAATTATGTGAAGATGTTAATGATCTTTGCAACTTTTCCTGTTCGTTTTCTCACTTTTTAACCTGCACTTATTTAAAGGAGCGAGTGATATTTAGCTTTTTTAAATGGGATTCTGCATTTTCAAACATTTCCATGTGGTCTACATAAACTGTAAATGCTCTGTTTAGGTCTGAATTCTTCATTAATTTGACTCCGCAGGTCCATCTTCAATTCTATTTCTGAGTAATGACATCAGAAAGATCATTTTGAACCCACCCCATTATCATGTTTTCTGTCTGTTCAGCCTCTAGTGTTCGTTAATACAACATTTCATTCAGTTTTTACTACAACTGAACAGCTGCTGACAAACAGTTATGTTGTACTCAGACAAATGTTCAGTCTTAAATGTTGTGACATAACTAGGAATTGTTGTAGAAATCCACTCAGTTTTTGCCGGAATGAATATAAAGATAGTTTTGCAGCACCTGGACGGTTTTAATTCAAATTTTATGAACTATTATGGTCCAAATACACAAATAAATGAACCAAAGATTAATAAAAGTGGGTTTAGATAAATATGAGCCCTTTTTAGAGGTTCTCAATGTAAGATTCAAAGCGGCGAGTGTTACATTTTTGGGTTATTTTTTCCTATTTTCCCTTTGGAGTTTCTAATTTGTTGACGTCAGCAAACTCTTTTTCTAAGTTTAAAGCCTGTTACGTCGCCTACTTTTCTATGCAGAGGACATGTTAGTTTTTTTTGTGGAAATCCTTATGTTCATTCATGAGTTCTTCAGTACCTCGGACTCTGCTACAGCAGTAACGGTATAAAACACTAGCTTATAAATAGTTGTTATTCTACTGACGGTGTCGGCTTGACACCTTGATGCGGCACTGTGTTTTTTTTTTTTGTTTGTTTGTTTGTTTTTATTTCTTGTACTATAATAGTGGGAGAAGTTTTCAGACACCCTTAAAATATTTCCAAAATCTCAAATATTATCATGAAACATTTGTAGGAACATCTTTTATGTGCGGCTGCATCAGACAGACACAAACGAATGCTAAAGATTTTTTTTTTTCCCCTTTTTTATTGTTGACTAGAAAAAAAAAATCAGTTAAATTCTTGTCAGGTTCAACATGTCATGCCCTGAACGTGTTTCATTATCTAACTGAAACATCCAGTTTTGACCTTGATAGAACAGAGCACGCACAGAAGGGAGCGTGTGGATTTGGAGAATGAAACGGTATTTGGCAGAGAACAGTGACTGAATAGGGATTCTTAATGCAACATATACCACAAATGCATGGAGTGTCCAAACGTTTTAATAAACATGTTAAGTCGTGGAAATCCAGAATTATCAAACCAGAACAGTCGTTTGAATCATTGTGTACCGCAAAACAAAGCTAGCAGGAAGTCTCTACCACAGCTTTTAAGTCTTAGTATCATTTTTCAGCCAAAAAGAAAAAAAGAAGCCTTATATACTTTAATGTAAATAAGACTTTGAGTTTAAGTTTCATCCTCTGTTGCTCCCTTGCTTGTAGCTGCAGTCATGCTAAACAAGACTGTTTACACTGGGTCAGTAGTAGAAGGGGGTTCTCTACCTGCAGTGGAAATCCAATGTGCTGGTGGCCAGAACCAGCTAAGTCATGCTGAGTCAAGCTGATACTGACAGCTTGAAAAACAGCAATAGACACTAATGCAATTTAATCATGAGCACGCAAGTATTTTGGAATTTGTATATTAAACCAATCTCGGAAAATATATTTGTGGAATTGTTGCACACAGAGATACAGACATGGACGCTAACAAATGAAAAATACACAGACAAAAAAAAAAGCACTGCTCAAAACGGGGTTCCCACTCATCCTGGAAAATGTCTGATCAATTTTTCAGTCATGGAAAACAAAGAAAATGAGGAAAAAGGTCAAACGTTCTGGAAACTGTTAAGTTATTCTGGGAAATAATTTATCCCCCCCCCCTCCCCCTCCTGTCTTGTGACCACATTTGCCTAAACTGAGATGAAACAAAGGACATAGTTTTTCACTGATTTATTGAAAATATACAAGTATTTTTAGAGGAAATACAGGAGAGGAAGTAACACAGAAGAGAAAGTTGAGTTGGAGAATTGCCCAAATGGACATTGTAACTGCAGTCTGTCACGCTAATGGAAGTGTTGCGCTGTAATCTGTGGGTATGTTCGCATGATGATGATGATACATTTGTCGTATTTGCCTTATTTCACATAGATAAATTATAGCCATAGACTGCGCATCAATAAACATAGAAACAATCTGTGTAAATGCAAGTTATAACTGTAGAAAAGAACACTTCCAAAGAGTGAAGGAGGCCGGGGGTTGGATCAGTGTGTGACGTGATAACGTGTGTCTGCAGCAGCTGAAAGTGTCCTGGAAAATAATGTCAGGGAAAAAGTGGGAAACCCTGTAAAAGTAAACCACTGGAATTGAAAATGACCTCATAATTATGCAGTTAAAGTCAAGATCCGCATAAAAACATCAGAATTATTATCGCAGGGAATTCCAGGTGTTGAGGCCACAGTAGCATATCTGGCTACTTCTGCTTGGATTCTTTTTAAAGAACTTTTCGATTTTCACTTCCATAGTTACTGACTAATTACTCTGAGTCTGATGCCCGGTGACTCAGCTTCATTAATGCCTTTGAAATATTCAGTGTGATGAAATTCTAGAAGGATTTGACTTTTTTTTTTTTTTGCTGCTCTGAACTATGATTATTGTCAGCCTTTAAAAATCCAATCTCCTTCTGTAATTTAGATGTATTTAATTTCACTTCTTATTGGTGGCAAAAGCTGTTCCACAAGATATCATAAATAAAAAAAAAAAGTCAAATTATTTAAGGCTTGTGTTAACATTTACTGCACTTAAAATATTAGACACCAAAATCTAATCCTCTCTAGGCCGCTGTGATGACAGAATGTCCTTGCTTATTAAGGATACAGAAATGGAGTTCTAAACATGAGGAAAACACTGTAGTCCTGGTTAGATCCCCTTTTCTTCCTGCACATATTAAACCGTTATCTTCTCCGCAGAGTTGCTGTAATTGCAGTTATGACATTTCCATCTGCAGTTTCCATTGTGATTTAATGCGCAGTCATCTTCACAGTGCGTTCTGGGTTTGACATGCAGCAGAGCCGGGCCAGTGTATCTACCTTATAGCCTGTCTTTTTTTTTTTTTCTTTTTTTTTTTTTTCACACAAGGCTCCTTGTGTTTTAGTAGGCCACCTGCACTGTCCCATGATCTGCCTGGCAGGGAACAGCAACCCACAGGGGAGTCAGTTGACACTGTGAGAGACCAGAAACACAACACACTTGGATTATTGTGGGCTAAAGCCTTGGAGGCCTGTGGCAAGGACAAAGTTAACCTCAAAAGAAAAAGATATTTTAGAAACCTCAAGGAAGGACATCACGTCTGTTTAAATGCATTCTGTGGTGCTCAGTTTCCCAAATGCACATAGTACAGCTTTCTGCCTCTACGTTATTTTGCAAAATATCTGAATAAATTAGCAGTTTTCTGTAAATATCAGCGTTATTAATCAACCTCTGGGAACATATTCATTATAAAGGTGCCTATAGGGCTATACATCATGATGGCTATTGTGGGAGCTCCCCAGGGAGATGTAAAAGACCGTTAAATAACTGAAGCCGCTTAGATGGACCTGCTCACACTGCAACTGACCAAAATGACCCAATAGACGTTACAAATTTTTAATTAAAGCTGCTTACAGAAAGTGCCACTCAGCTGAGTTTATTGCAAACCGTTCCGATCTGTCCACAAGTCGAGTGTAAACCAAAATAAAAACGTATTTTCCTCAGTATTGTACTGTTTTTTTTTTACTATTGCTATTAGCTCTGGTTTTGTACACACTGTCTGAAGGGTTAATGTGCGAGCCAGGGGATTTCTAAAGCAGCGTGCAGATATAATTATTTGACACCCACTATAATCTGATTCAGTTTTAGAAATTTGTCTGACTACAGTCTGCAGCTTCACCGCTAGATACGCTGTAAACGGAAGTACATTACAGTATGGAGAAATATATTGCAAACAAGATGTTTTAGTAACAAAACCAAAACACCAGTAGCATGCTGTCTCACACACGGGTTCACACAGAAATCCTTGAAATTGCTTGAATTTCAATGCTCATTTCAGTGCTTGAGCAGTTTTATTTTATTTATTTATTTATTTTTTTTAATATTAAGTCTGCCAGGTTATATGCCAAGCCAAAACTACTTGCAGAGAGGTGGTACATTTTGAAAAATAAAACTTTTTGTTAAAAAAAGAAAATGATCGGGTCTGAAAAACACCAAGTGGCTTCACTTTTTTCGATCAAACTTTGTGTTCTCCTTTTAATTATGTGAACTTTTTGCTATTATGGAACGCATTTTCCATGTTTATAGCATAATAAAATGTACATCATCGTGACAAAATGTGAAAAAATAAAATAATAAAGTGTGTATTCCTGTAGATATGGATTCCATCCCAGCGATAAGGTGCTGTGCTGGGAAAAAAAAAATAGAAAATGACCCTTAAAAGTGCTTGAATCTGACTGAAAATGTGTACGAACCTTGATGTGTCTCCATCTCTTTCCAGTTTGCAGTGAATATGTTCAGAACATTGCCTCCGTCGTCCAACCCTACCGGAGCAGAGTTCGACCCAGAGGAGGATGAGCCCACACTTGAGGCTGCGTGGCCACACCTTCAGGTGATATTCCAGTTATTTAATCATCACAAGGTCTATTGGGATAGATTTCCTCTTGATACATCCACAGGAGGAGAACTGAAGTAGGAACACGGTTAAAGCTATGAGCATCTGAACAAACTTAAGCAGCAACGGGCTCACATTTCTACTCTGTATTCATTCTATTGTTTTGTTTGTTTGTTTTCTGTTGCAGCTCGTCTATGAATTTTTCCTTAGGTTTTTAGAATCACCTGACTTTCAGCCGAACATAGCAAAGAAATACATTGACCAGAAATTTGTTATGCAGGTAAGAAAATACTCTGTGATTTGTATAGGGTAATAAAATTCACAAGATCACACGGTTTGTAATTTCATCACATTTTTATTCACTTTTTAGCTGCTAGAACTATTTGACAGCGAAGATCCCAGAGAGAGAGACTTCCTTAAAACCACCCTCCACAGGATCTATGGGAAGTTTCTGGGACTGAGAGCGTACATAAGAAAACAGATCAATAACATTTTCTATAGGTGGGTGCACGTCTCCCACTTGTCTTTTTTTCTTTTTTGGCTTTACTTTTTTTTTTTTTTCTTTTTTATGCTTACACTGTGTTTCAACTGAGTCTGTTTTTGCTCTCACAGGTTTATCTATGAGACAGAGCACCATAACGGTATAGCAGAACTACTGGAAATACTTGGAAGGTAAAGTTAGTGACAACTTCACTTGATTCTATTTTTATATTCAGGACTTTTTCTTCTGTTTATACTTCTTCTATCCTTGTAAAATCATGAGTTGTTGGATAGTTATATCTAACTTTTTTTTTTGTGTGTGTGTGTGTGTGTGTGTTTCGCAGCATAATCAATGGATTTGCCTTACCACTAAAAGAAGAGCACAAGATTTTTCTGTTGAAGGTTTTATTGCCTCTGCACAAAGTCAAATCACTCAGTGTCTACCATCCGCAGGTAACGTGTAGGCGAGGGTTTGATGAAGCTTTTTAAATAGCTTAGGAGAAAGAATCACAACACATGCATTGCTGATTTATGCATTCATTATCCTGTGAATGTGCTTGTCCAAACCTGTTGTTTGTTTATGGGAGCAGCGGGTCATTCTGCATGTTCTAGCCAGTTTTCCCCTCCGGCATCCTGTGTGTCTTGCTTTCATAATATGCTTTTGCATAAATTCAAACACTGACAGATTAATGATCCTGTTTGTTTATGTGTTTTCCAGCTGGCCTACTGTGTTGTGCAGTTTCTGGAAAAAGACAGCACTCTAACTGAGCCGGTATGTCAAGTAAAACAAAGTAAATTTCACTCATTTGCATTATTGTCTGTATATTCTTACAGATGTATCCTTTCCACGATAGAATGATGAAAAACAAGGTTTGTGTTAGATTTTTCAAGGTTTTCCGCAGGTTTTGGAGTGTCTTAGGGAAAATGCTGGAACAGACAGCGACAGGGAATTTGGGCATTTTTTTTTTTTTTCATCACTTTGTCTTTATTGATTTTTAAAGATATTAACAATCAAAAAACAAGGAGGCAAATACAATACAAAAAATAAAGAAATAAAATAATAATAATATAGTCTTGTGGGTGAACACCTTAGTAATCTTCCCCTTTTGGTGTATACAAAAAAGATTAATTAAAAAAAAAAAAAAAAAAATTGGGTATTTCATGCAGGAAGTTTTTTTTAATTTAAAAAGAAAATTAGACTTTCCTCTCACTTTGGACTATTATCTGCAATTTGGTAAATCCAAACCACATAATGAATAAACATATCTGTTAAATAGAAACATTAAAGCATCAACAGATTCAGCTATTAACGTCAGTGCTAGCTAAAACTGTCCCTTATGACACACTGATGTTCTACAGTCACTAATTTATATTGTTATGAGTGTTTATTTATTGAAGATGAAACATGTGAGCCTGACAGCAGATATATTTTGGCCTTAGTGAATAGTATAATAATTCTTTTTTTTTTTCCGAAGCTAAAAGGCACTGGCTGCTAAATATGTGGGGTCTTAATTCTTACAATTTAGCAGGTTTATTACTGACCATAAAAACACAAAAGAAGTATGTATTTTTGTTAAATGATGTCTGAGAACTTCAGAATTTCTCATCTATGTCTGATAATTTAGCCACAAAAGTGTAATAAAATCTAAATCCCTTGACGCTCATATAATTGTGTTGTAAGATTTCTGAAATATTGCTGAGATGTAGCCAGAAAGTACTGGAAGAATCATTTTAGAGCTACTTTCATTATCTGGCCTCAGTGAATATCGACTAAAACAATGTATTATTATTCTCAAGGATACACCAGCTAAGGTGATGTAGTGTAGCGAGCAGTTATTACAACAATAAAAAATGTGCCTGAAACCAGCCTCAAAGGATACACAACCATCTAAGTTAAGGTTGGCATAAATAGCAAAAAATAAACAATATGATTTGAGATCTTTTTAGTAGATAAATGTAAAAACAAGTCAGAAAAAATGCTCAGCTGTCCTTGTTTGCTAACAACCGTGTGCAGCACAAGCTTACGTTTATAATTTTTGTATGTCTCCTTTTATTCTTTCTATGAAACCTCAGCTGAATGTTGTCACAAAAACGTCCAATAGTTTTCACCAAAATATCTCTAACATTGAAAACACCATAGTGACAAAGTTTGACAGGCATAGCAACAGTAACTAAGAGGGGCGGTGCTTAGGAAAAGGCCATTTTCATTAATATAATAACTTTTGACATTGCCATAACATTACACCAACTATTGTTTTGAACAGGAGAGTCCCATAAATTAAATATAGTGTGTTAAAGTTTAATTACTCCTTTGTAGCCCCCCCCCCCCCCCCATATGACGTATTATCTCTATTTTCTCATCCCCACAGGTGGTAATGGCTCTACTAAAGTATTGGCCAAAGACTCACAGTCCCAAGGAAGTGATGTTCCTCAACGAACTGGAGGAAATCCTGGACGTCATCGAGCCATCCGAGTTTGTGAAGGTGCAGGAGCCGCTCTTCAGGCAGCTCGCCAAGTGTGTGTCCAGCCCACATTTTCAGGTAAATTCCCTGTTATGTTATGTGTTACATTTTACAGGGTTCCTGCGGGGTCTCAAGTGTTAAAATCTCGAATTTACACATCTGCATTTAATACCTAAAAAAAAAACAGTCGTTAAAAGGTATTGAGTTTGACATGGTAGGGCTTTAGTTATGTTGCCATAAACTTGTTTGCTCTATTATAGGACTGGGTGATAGAATGATATATATTGTGAAATGACTTTTCCTCAATTGAAATATGAGACAGGCTCGATAGAATTTCGATAGAATTCACTCGTCCATGTTTTGACAGACATAAGAACAGCCAATTCTAATTAAGTAGCGCTGCACCCATACTATCATGGTAGAGTCACAGCAGGTTAGGTTGACGCACACAGCACACGCACTAATGTGGGAGGAAATGAGCGTTCCCTCGGGAGAAAATTTGACTCGGAATTCGGGCGACCGGGTTATTGAAAAATAGGGTGTGAACCATTTCGGTTTCCGTCGTACAGTACAACGCAGCCATAGAAGCCTGGAGTTGGATGTTCAAAAGTTTCCTTTTTGGGTTTATCCCAGTCCTGACAGTTACAGAATGCACCCCCTCATATACACCCCCTGTATTGTTTAGTGAAGATGGTGTGTTTTGTTTGTGTTCTCTTTTAAAACTTTAAAGCTAATTAGAAAGTTAGTTCAGTTTTAAATATATGCATCTGTTTTATGTATCTGAAACAGTTGTATAATGTTCCTCAGCACATTGGTCACATTCAACCTCTGACAGAAAATAAATTAACTCAAAAATAGCTTTCTGATGCGTCATCAACTAACTTATGAGTAATGGGAAATTTAAGCTTGATTTAAAAATAGGGATTTGATTTATATTGTGATACATAATGATAGTCTGATATGAAAAAAAAAATGATTGTGATATTATTTTTGTTCCACATCGCCCAGACCTACTGTATTGTGTTTAAGTGTGTCTGGGAAAATGTCCAAGCTGCAAAGACAGAAACGTTAGTTTCCTTAGTTCCAACCTGACAATTTCTATTGGAATTAGGAACCAATTATCACTAACTTTGAAGCCCCCACTGAGGAATGACCCGGAATGATGGGAATCAATGAATCATTCTCCTAAATTCTAGGATTAATTTTTGCCAGCATGGCTGTGAAATGGGAAATTCTGTTTTACATTGTCTTACAAAGGTCTTAAAAACTCTTAAATTTAACTTGTAGGAACCTGTAGGAACCCTGATTTTAGTAGCCGTTGTTGCTGCCAGTCACTGAAGTGTGTGAATGTTTTCTGTAGGTGGCAGAGCGAGCTTTATACTACTGGAACAACGAGTACATCATGAGTCTGATCAGCGACAACGCAGCAAAGATTCTGCCCATAATGTTCCCGGCTCTGTATCGCAACTCAAAGACCCACTGGAACAAGTAAGATACTCGAGTGTAGAGCCACAGCACACGCTGTGCATACGTCATTAAACACTTGACTTCTAACGCTGTGTGTTAACTTTGCAAAAAAATACCTCTCATAGTGATACAAGCTCCTACATGCCATTTAATGCCTTCGCTACACGTTCTGCTTTGGGCCACATGAGACTGAAATGGAACATGGTGCACATGCAATGATAATGATTTTACAGGTTTAATATGTAAGATTTACACGTGCATGTACAGTACATGAAGTGTGCTTTGGCGAGTGCGTTCTAGTGGGAGCAGAAATTGTATGAAGTGACAACATCCATGAGTAATGAGCAATGATGAGGGGTGATAAGGCTAAAAGCTTGTCTACAGACTCCCCAGCTGATGAACTTATTAGTGTTACTTTATAAATACAATTATAATCTATTTGGTTGCCAGGAAAAATGTATGTTTTAAACAGAAGCTCAGAGTCTGATTCAGCAGATTAATGAGCTGCAATTACACCTGTCTAACACAATATATCTTACAATGTTATTACTAAAGAATAAAAAATAAAATAAATTTATCCAAATAAAGCAAATGACACCAGAATGTCTCCTAATAAATTGAGATGAGTTTTACAGAGAAGGATGTGGGAGCTGTTTTTTGTTTTTTTGTTTTTTTTTCCTTCCTTTGGTTTTGGAGCTGCCATCTAGTGGGCATCAGTGGTATTGCATATTAGGATACAGTCGTGGAGAAAA
>JAPSES010000105.1:6010072-6020691 GCA_029822895.1 Maxillicosta whitleyi | reverse complement strand
AGAGAATGTAAACATTGTAATTTTGAGGGGTTGGAGGGCGAAGGATGATGTGTAACCATTAGTGACGAACTCTAGGTCGAAAATAGAGCCCCACGGCTGTGGTTTATAAGCACTTTACCGAGACAGGTTTCATTTTGAATTTATTACCTTATGTGTTGCTTTAATACCAGTTTTCACCAGGTCACAGCTGCATGAATTTGCATCTTCTGTAGATTAGTTGTTTGTTGCAGCAAGGTGTATTTGGATATATATCTGCATATCACCTGATTGGTGAGTCCCTGTCATGTCATGCCTCCCTGTATATTAAACGGTGGATGGCTTCATCAGTTCTTAATAGTCACTCCCATCCTTTTTCGGGGTGAGGGGCTGGGGATCTCAGCTTCTTTTCTCTGGATGGAGGTTTTTAGTACCAAGGTGCAGGACACAGCGTTCTAAAACCAGCTTTGTTCTTGTCGACGTCACTAAGCTCAATAAGAAATACTGTACTTTCGGGGCTATGAGATGCACCTGAATATAAGCCGCAGGTGTCCACGTTGTGACTTGAGATATTTACACAGAAAGATGGCAAACACAAAGATTATTTCAATATTTATTTATATCCCTTCACTGCTTTTTTTCCCCAAACAGTGTCTGTAACACGGCAGTAAAACATCTCATTGATCTCTATCTCCACTGAAACCATTGAACTCCTCTTCTTCAGTGTATATACATATGCATTTATGTGTTTTCCAGGATAGGATGGCATAGAATAGAAGTTTTTGTCATTACACATATTTGGTGGAGCTTACCCGCAACAGTGCCACAAGTTAAAAGTGCAGAGCAATAAATAGTAAAATCATGATGATGATGATGAGGGTGTGAATGAGTTGAGCGTAAAACTAGCGTCTTCTTCTTATCACCTCTTCCACCTGTCTCTCGCTTTTGCACTTCCTGCTAAGAGCGCCCCCTGGAGGCTGTTAGTCTGTAAAAATCTGTTCTCGAGCTGTATCGTTGTATAACAGTGGCTTATAGTCCAGAAAGTACAGTAATGACATCACACTTTAGTCACTTATTTAGTTATTTATCTTATGTATTTGTTATTATTGTGACTTCTGATTTGTATATTCTATGTTCTTATCCTATTATTATATCCTATCCTATCCTATTATATCCTATTATATTATTGCATCTTGTTGTTATTTATTTGATATTTTTACTTATCCATACTGCTGTACTGATGAATGGCAGAGCACTGAACTCTTTTGTTTGTCTGAAATTCAGTCAAGTACCTGCAGGTTCAATGTGTGTTTTGTTGAAGTGCCAAGGCGATCATATGTCTGCAAAACAAATCTATCCACGGGTATAAATAAAGCCACCTTGAACCTCGATAGAAAAGCACTTATGTAAGAATACCCCACCCACACACATACACACCAATTTAGTTTAATGGACTGAATTCCAAGTGGTTTTATGTCACGAATAAAAATATTTAGTGATGATAACTATGAAAAGATTTTAAGTTCAAAAAGTTCATTAATCATTACTTAATTTTTAAGACAACCACTTTTCTCACATAAAACAGCAAACTTTGATAGTAAATAAAACCTTTGCAAATAATCCCTTTTATGTTTTATTTCCATTCATCATTAACTTTAAATACAGACATGTAATTCTCCAAGTGATTTCTAATTGTTGTCAGTGGTATATTATAGCACTTTTACTACATAAAATACTAGACTGTTTTTCACACCAGGTTATGTTTTATTGCAACAATGTAATTAGTGATAATTGCACTGGACAGTTGTTCTACCGCTGTTCTGTTGTATATTCATGGATTTTATTGTTTTAGTTCCATATCAGCCAACACAGTGGACACTTATGCACCATCCCATAATACCTACATTTACCCATAATACATGTATTTATACCATTACTGATCTGCAGCAACATGTTTTAGTGTAAATGATGATTATTACTGTATTTTTTTTTTTTTTACTTCCTTAATGATGAATTTACATCTGTTTAGTCCTAATAATAGATAGTAAACAGATTAGAAAAACTGATATATATTACATTTAGTACCTATCTAAATGATAGTCTACATAACTTATAATATGTTTCTACAATAATTACATATAAACAGTGATACATACTGACATGGTAAACAACAAACACAAACCAACTAAAGTGAGAGAGAACAAAGGATAGAACAGTCCAGCAAATAACAACAATAATGTGTGTTGAGGAAAGGTAAAAGTCATGGCTCCTTCACTGCACTCATTAAATTTGTAGCGTAGTCAGCGTTACATTTGTCACAAAAGTTAACTGGATTAGCATTTTAATTACATATGAATGTGACCTGTGTGAGACGGGGGTAACAAAACTGGAAGGTTTCCATCTGCCTGGTATAGTTCATACAACAATCAAATTAACACACACACACACACACACACACACCTCCTTCCACAATGCTCTAACATACAGTGTAAAGCATACAGCTAATTGACAGGAGCCGTAACAGAAATTAATATGGATGGATGGATGGATGGATGAATGGATGGAGTCTTGGAAAAGTTCATTGTCTACCTGAACTAGTTCAAAGTTCAGTTCACAAATTTCAATATTAACCAATTCCTTCATAGTTCATAATTGTTTATATATAGTTCATTCATATTTGTTTATAGTAAATAGTTTATTCATAATTGTTAATAGTTAATTGTTTATTCATAATTGTTTATAGTTAATAGTTCGTTCATAGTTGTTTATAGTTAATAGTTCGTTCATAATTGTTTATAGTTAATAGTTCGTTCATAATTGTTTATAGTTAATAGTTCTTTCAGAATTGTTTATAGTTAATTATTTGTTCATAATTAAAAAAAAAAAATGAACTAGTTCATAGTTCTTTTTCAGATGGATGTTCATTATTTTTTCCCAAACTGGTAAATTCCAGTGTAGCAGCAGCACGACACATTTAATAACAATATAATACCACAATAAACATGAGTAAAGACAAGTATAACATAAGGGAAACACTAAACACTATAAATTGGAATCATAAAAACATGTAGGTAGAACGTGGATAATAGATGTAACGTTCAGGGACCCTCAGAATTTACCCAAAACCTTTTGATTTCAAAACACACAACAATATCCTTAAAATCTGCAAAAAATAATCTTCAAATCATGGGGAAAATAAAGAGCTAATCGCGTTTTACGCACCATCTGGGTCAATTTTCCGTCTTAGTTTCTGAACCTACTCTGGCCCCGGTTTGACGGAACATCTCATCCGTCGGTGTTGTGCTTCACCTTCCTGTCCAGCATCGTGAACGCTGCCAGTTGATGTTTGTCCCACTGCTTTAGCGGTGTCCTGCAGAGACAACCCAGGCCACAAAACACATCCTATTAAACACTGTTGAGTGCACAATGACCTTATGAGGACAGCAGCGCCTTGATTCTCCTCTTAGGGATTTAGTTTTTAGTAAACAAATAAAACCTCGCATTAACCTTTTTTAGACTCTTTAAACGAGACAAAAAAAAACAGAAAAAAGAATTTTTAAAAAAATGAGCAAATGCAGGAAAAAAATCAGTTTGCATTGGGCTTGGAAACATGTGCAGTCAAGTGTAGCATAATGCACATATTACGACTCACAGTGACAAACGTCAGTGAATGGGTCTTTTTTTTTTTAGAACTGGCCACAGCAGCTGTAGATTCTTAAGAGAGAGAGAGAGAGAGGCAGAGAGTGGGTGTCAAAGGTTTTCCCACTCACCCTGCCTTGCCACCATCTGTCCTGAGGACTGGCATCAATGAGTGTACAGACGGGCACTCACTAATAAGCTCAAACGGGCAGCAGTGAAAGAAGCCACACGAGGACATCCTCCGACATGCTCCCCATCATCATTACTCGGGGAGTTCAGCTGAGGCCACAGAGACAAATGGAGACGCGATGTGGACTCGCCAAGAACGCTAAACTATTGACTACTTTCAAATGAGTGCGATTTGCACTCGAACTTAGAAGCGAGATGGTGCTGCAAGTATTGTGAAATTTTTTGCAGTTTAAGTACATCCAGATGTATGCGTCCTGTACTTTTTTTTTTTTCTCCATAACTCTCCTCCTCCTTTTTCAGACAAATGAAAAAGGATGTGAAAAATAAACTTGGGGATTCAAGAAAAGATACGCTTCATCACTCGCGTGCATGTTGTTTAGAGGTTGAGGAAGATGAGCATCAAACGGGAAATAATACAAATGTACACCGTAAAAAAAAAAAATCCTGTTGGTTTTATGGGGAAAAAAACTGGCAGCTGTGGTTATCAGAAGAATACTGTAAAAAAACAAACAAAAAAAAAACATGTTAAACCATGACATATTTATGGAGTAACGTGTAGATTTAACATTGCTAATATTAATATTAATTAATTATTAATATTGCATTGATAATAAACTTTTTAATATTAAAAAATAGTGTGAGAATAGGCTCTTATTTCAACATTATGTTCTTTTTTCAATGTTGCCACATTGTTTTTCAGTTTAGTTTTATTTTCTCAAAACAATAGAAATACTTAATTTCTAATCTATATACAAGTCTGGTTTTGTTTACATCTTTCTGTGAAAATTACAGCTGTATCTGATTTTAACATAAATACAAAACTCTTTTCAAATAAAAAACCTTGCATTCTATTTTCATTTCTATTTTTTTTTTTTTAATTTTTACAACTTTTTTGTTTTGATTCTACAGTCATTTTTTATAGTGTATAAACCATTTTGTAATACTTTCACTAAATACGATTTTTTTATTATTTTTTTAACATCCGTCATATTAATCCAAGCAGCAGGAAAGCTTTATAAAATAACGTCAGGGTAGAACATTTCATTAAAATGACTAAATGGACTCATAAAAAGTCTATTGTCAAGGCCATTTTCAGCATATATTGGGTTTTAAGTTTTGTAATTTAACGTCGCAAGGATGACTTTCAGATAGTAATATGAGTCTTTCAACCGCCACAGTACATCCTGTGTAAGAAATGTACATTAAAAAAACATCAATTGTCTTCCTCTTTTATCATGAAAGCGACAAAACTTAATAGAAAGTCATGACCTACATATACACACAAAGAAAATTAAGCTTAATTGGGGGGAAAAAAGACTTTTGATGAACAGATCAGACTGTGATCAGATAAATCATATGAAGCGCGATTTAAAACCATTAATAAATTCCATGTGATGCCAGAAATAGGTTGTAAATAGGATGATTCATGTTCAGTAATGTGCTTTAAGGTGCCAAAAACAACCTGGCACTTGCTTTCGTTTAATGTGAATGAGTCTGTTCCGGTCTAATGTTCAAGAGGAGACGGAGAAGTTTCCTGGTATTAAATTAATAATAGGTTGAATATTATGTAACATTGTTGGCTTGTCTGATCAAAAGGCAAAAATGTCAAATATTCTATATCTTACAGTCCAACATGTTTGACTTAATGTGTATAATGCGATATTATCCACGTGGTTTGATACATTATGATCGTTTTTACCTTATTAGAGGTTATCCAGTGTATTATAAAGAACATTACATAAGTTTGTATAGTAGCAGTTACCCTTAACATAAGGTTAGATAATTTTTTATATAGTCTCAGTAAATGTGCAGTATTATAATAGTGTAGAAATTTGTACAGTAGCGCTAAATATAAATTTTTAATAGATAAGTACAGAAAATATACATAAAAAAGCAATGTATGAAGCATTACAATTGTATATTAATTAATACCCAATAAGTTACTTTAGTTTCTGTTATAGTAAAAATTTTAACTTTTTTTTTTTTTTTTTTAATGAATTTGTTCTGTTGGTTAAATGTGTTGTTGTTGTATGTGTGTGTGTTTATTTGTGGTCATGAAAGTGTGTATTTATGGTTAAAAAAAAAATTCATATGGCAAATATTACAATAAATACGTGTTGTCACTTTACATCCGAAAGGTGTCAAAAATAATCGCTCTTCTATTAGGCTTATGCGCAAAACTTTACCGATATTTACTAAATGTCGAAAGAAGAGAATTGCGTAATGTCGTATTTTCCATTAAGTCACGAATGCGATGATTTGTTTATTATCGCGAGATGACATGAGAAATCATTTCATAAACATGGCGACGAACATAAATATGTTTTATTTACAGGTATATTCATTATTATTATTATTATTATTATTATTATTATTATTATTATAATATATTACCCCTCTATTCTGTACTAAATTATTAAATTATTCAGTTTCCTGGTGTGTCCTTACATACCGCACCATGTTTCTGTTAAAACTCTTCCTCTTCTCTTGCTGTAACTTCTGTCCACATCCGGGTTTTATTTAGTCACATGTCTATTTGCGAAAAAAGGTCTTTCCGTTGCAGTTTTGCGTAATATACCAAATTTGCAACGCCCGAAAAAAAACACCTCTGGCCAGCGCAAAAACTTTTACTTGAAAAACAAAAGTTTCGGCAAAATTGTCGCTTTTCCATTAATTTTTATGCGATGTTTATATTTGCAATATTTGAGGGTCAGTGGAAACGCGACTACTGGCACCTGATTGATCGATCACTTTCTTAGTATTTTTCTGTTGAGACTGATCTGCTTATGCTGGTTATTCGACTGAAGTTACCAAGTGAACGCGCTCATAAAGAGATGATTATATGTGGTTTGTTTTTGCTGCAGAGCAGGTGTAGTGCATGGTCGTGTAACTAAGTAGTGCACAGTGAACCAAAGTCACACACTGGAGGGGCAGGACACCGAAGTTACACGCAGATTTAGAATATATAAGTCAGTTCATCCAGAGAAAACGCCGTCGCATAATTCTCGACCAGCTCATCATCAGCTCTGCAGAAGCCGGAGAACGATGTAATGACTTCCAGGTGTGATGGAAGAGGGAACTATCTAAAACATGCAGGACACTAATGATGTGAGAACAGCTAGTGGCTTTTCCATTGATCCTCAAATATAAATTGCGCATAAAAATGTACCTAATGGAAAAAAACGACAATTTCACCCAAAGTCTCGTTTTTCGATTAAAAATTTTTGCACTGGAAAAGGGTTTTTTTTTTCCAGGCGTTCTAGTATTGGTATATTATGGAAAACTGTATTGGAAAGACCTGTTTTTGCAAGTCGTCATGTGAATAAGGGAAATAAATACGGATGTTGAAGGACGTTACAACAAGCGAAGAAGAGTTTTAACAGAAACATGGTGCAGTATGTGAGGACACGCCAGGAAACTGAATAATATTATTAATTATTACAAGATCGAGGGGTAATTATAATAATAATAATGAATAAATCTGTACAACAACACCATATTTACATTCGTCGCCATGTTTATGGAACAACTTAAAACAAATCATCGCATTTGTGATTTAATGGAAAGACTAACATTACGCATTTCTGTTTTTTTTTTTATATTTACTAAATATTGGTAAAGTTTGTGCGCATAAGCCTAATGGAAAAGTGCCTATAGTGGCATAATTCAATGCATAATCAAGAAAATAGTGCATATTCCCTACCAAAATAGCATATTTCCGTGCAAAATATGTGAAATATTTGGGGCTCACATGACACATGACTTCACAATTCTTCATGAAGTAAAAAAAAAATACTGCATTGTAATTTGACACTGGTTGTGATATAATATATGACACACAACGTCAGGATGAAAAACGCAGCTCATTTACTGACATAAATATCTGGAAAACACAGAGCGAACCAGTACCTGATATCTGTCACTACCTTACTTTTGCGAAGCAGGAAGCGGTTATTTTACTTTTGACACCTGTGACTGATTGTTAGTCATGTTTGAGTCATGGATTAAAACAGAAGCAGCCCTTTCTGTCATATATTGGATGTTTACAACTTGTATATTTGCTTAATGCAGGATGTAATTAGACATTTTCCATGTTGTAGTCACCTAGATAGAACAGGGTGTGTGAAAAAAACCTCGTCTTTTTCCAGTTCCTGCAATTACACTGCAAAAAATCAGTTAAAAACACTACATATTCTATTGCATAATCAAGGATTTTTCTATAGGGACTGAATAACATTAATGGCTGTCAATGGTGAGAGACTCATAGCATTTATTAAATTTTCAATAGTGCCACCATTTACACATATGTCGGTCCATTTAAAAGATAATTTTACGAGCCACAAAAGTTGTTGTTTATGGTAAAGTTATTAACTTCATTTCTCATTTCATGTATCTGTCACCAGTACCTGACTTGTAAAATTATCCCTTAATCTCACAAACATAATACGTGTAAATAATAGCATCAATCAAACAGGATCAAACTTGCCTTTTATTTCCTGAAATAAGGTCCCATGGGGCATAACAGGAAGTGGGCGGGGCTTCAGCTCTCTATAGAAGCGGGGACTGTGTAGAACATGCAAAGGAAATTGCACTGGATCCTGTGGTAACAATATATATTTGTATTAGCATCTTAAACAGTTAAAAAAAACAGTGCGTTTTCTTTGATTTGAAGTAGAGACACAATTATCACAATGCGATTTTTTAAAATTTTTTTATGTTTTTTATTTTTATTTTTTATTTTTTGGACTGCCTTTATATAGTTCCACAGGAAAAAAAATAGTGGACTAGTTTTGGGTTGTTTGGCCTAGTTTCTAATTGGGTGATACACTGCAGGATGTTGGTCTGTTAGTAGGAAAGTAAAGTTTATTTAGTACCTTCCGCAGAACAAAGTGATGCACAAAAGTAAACGATGTTAGAAATGTAACAAAACAATAATAAAAAAAAAACAAACATACTGCTTTAAATCCTCTGATCGACGTGACTGGCAGGATCAAACGGATTACATTATAACGTGTTTGTCAGTCCTCATTGGTTTGCCAGTTGCTCAGATACAAACAGCCCACAGGGTTGAGCTACAGCGGTTCATTCAAGTTGAGCGTGAACACTAGTGCTCTTTGATTTAGATGGGGTCATGGAAGGTGAAACGGAGGATGGAGAAGAGGTAGATTTTTATCCTCCTATTCTGTTCAATGCGAGAAGGGTAGATATCAGTGACTTGAAAGAGAAGAAGCCAACGTCGAAACTTACCATAAATCTGCTTTGTGGGTTAGTCTTTATGATATTCCATCAGTTGTGGTTTCTGGAGCCGTGCCATCTCAATAAGTAAGCAGCCGAAAAGGGCTGTTTTCCCAGATCTGCAATGTCCTCAGATGAACCTCGTAACACTGCCAAGAACCCGGCAAAGTTTATGGGAGGTAGGAGTAAGCAGGTTAGAGTACATCTCTGGGTGTTTTTTTTTTTTTTTTTTTTTTTTTTTCTCTCTCTCGCCGCAACAACAATAAAAAAAAAAAAGTGTAATTCCTCAAAGCAAATTTAGGCACAGCAGGTGATCCTTTTTTTTATTTCCATCCAAACACTCCTATTTTCCTGCCGTGAGGTTTTAGATAATAGAGTGTTAATACAGTTTTAGTGAGGGCAGAGGGGGACGGAGTAGGGGGAGGAAAAAGGGGGGGCGAGGGTGCCTCAAAGTGAAAGAATGAACTGGCAAAAAGACAGAAGTGCAAGAAAAAGTGGCAGAATGTGGAATGATGATTCAGCTGTTGATCTCATTTGGAACAGGCTGCTGCACAGAAACAAACCTTTGACAGAGATCAACTTGATGGACTCCCCGCGGTTTGTTGTCTGAGTCATGGAAGCGACCGCGAGCTGCAGACAAATGACATCTTCTCTACACGTCTGCTTCGGCGTTGAAATATGACATGGATTTACAGTAACAGGAGATTAGGGCTTAAACAATATACCATGTGCTCACTGGACCCGGAATGCTTTTGTCTGGATAAAACACACCAGACCAGTAAATGGCACCGGGCCAGTAATGGCTAATATGCGTGGCCAGATGTTGGATCCCTGCGGTGAACAGACGCAGACGCTGAACAGAACAACCTCGATACACGTGACCCCCGAGGTTGAGTCATTAATGTTAATCTTTACATCGACAAGTAGGTGTGGAGGATATATGTTCTCCCCGTATAAGCGTCGTGAAGAAAATATATCTTAATGTTATGTTTTTTGTGTAACTATTTCTGTATTTTTACCTCCGCCAATGAGGTTATGTCTTTGCCGGCGTTTATTTGTTTGTTGGTTGGTTTGTTGGTTTGTGTACAACATAACTCAAAAAGTTACAGATGGATTTTGATGAATTTTTCAGGATAGGTTGGTAATGGCGAGATCTGGAAGTGATTACTTTTTGGAGGTGATCTGGATCACTGTCTGATCACTGTCACTTATTTAGTTATTACCTCGGCCAAGGAGGTTATGTTTTTGCTGGCGTTTGTTTGTTTGATTGTGTGCAACATAACTCAAAAAGTTATGGATGGATTTTGATGAAATTTTCAGGTTTTGTTGGCAATGGCACAGTGAAGAAATGATTAACTTTTGGGGGTGATCCGGAAGAAATCCTGGATTCTGGATCACTTTGAAATTTGCATTAACATTGGGATCAATGGGGCCAAAAATTTAGTTTCTCAGTATCTGGGTTAATTATTGACCAAACCTAATGAAATTTTCCAGAAATGTTTTCTCTGAGACAAGGAACAGATGATTAAATTTTGGAGGTGATCTGGATCACTGTCTGGATCCAGGAATTTTTTTTTAAA
>JAPSES010000105.1:5971364-5984129 GCA_029822895.1 Maxillicosta whitleyi | reverse complement strand
GGAACATGTTACATTACACTTGGGTGACAGTTTAATCCAAAGTGACTTACAAGTTATGGGCATGTATAGCGTTAAGGACCTTGCCCAAGGACCCACCTGGGATTTCGAACCGGCATCCTTCCACATCTAAGTCTGTATTGTAAACCACTAAGCTATCCAATCGCTGACATGTATTTTAGAACATCACTTTTAGAATATTCCAACAAGATACGTGTTATACAGACACCTGCCATTGTCTTGTAATGTCTGCAGAAATGACCAAAAATAGTCACTTGCCCGATAAAGGATTAAGAGTAAAAATGATACTGTATTTCACTCAAAGGTTGTCTGAAGATACTTTCATAATATGAAGTTGTAGCTTCTCAGTAATGACTTCATGCTATCCTCCTACAGACCTTGAGTATAAGTTTTTACCAATACTTTTAATTTGTGTTCATTTCCATAAGGCGGTATAATGCTGCCTCAGCCACAAACCTGCTGGAGAAGTTGTAGTCTGTGTTGAGTGTGAAGATTAGTTTGGAAAAGATTTATCACACTGAAGCCGCTCTGCATATTGGTGATGGACGACTACCCCGTGGCTTATAAGCAAATTGTAATTAAAGCTGCTTCCAGTAGAATTTTATATTTGATTAGTGGAAGTCCTGCAGGGGTAGAGTCAACAACATCGCATTCACACTGGTATCATAGCAACCTAACTTTATATCTCTGTGTTGCGGAAAAACTTTATTCCTACCAGTGAACCCCCACTGATCTTTTCCATCATGAACCTGGACGTGTCCTTTAAATGCAGTTTCATATATTGGATTAAAGGTTGTTCAGCTGTAGAAAGTGTATTTTTTTTTTTTTTTATTCGTTATTTGTCCTTTTCGTGCTTTCGTGGATAAGTGCACTCTTATATATCGTAACAAGCCCTTCACAATTTGTATGAAATTGAACTCAGGGTGAAATGATTACGTGGTGAGTAAAACAAAGAATGGACCTGATTTGTTCCAGCTGAGAAAAGCAATTTGACAATCACACTGAGGTACGATTCCAAGAACATTTAAGCATGTGACATTGAATTAATGGGTTATTGTACCTCTTACTACGACAGAGATAAAGACATAATCTAACCGTAGAACTATAGAACCATACCAGGGCACTGACCTCTGGGGTTCCACGGGTTCTAGATGTGGTCACTTTTATGCTGTTGTGTATTTGTGCATGCTCTAACACATTTGTCCAGCAGTCACCACCAAAGCGTTCTGGCCATAGCAGCGTGATTTTAAGGCTATTGAATTCCAAAATGACTGATATCTCCCAAAATATTGGTCCTATCAACTTGCCGTTTTCACTACTGTCTTCCTTGACCAAAAATGCATATGGATGCCAAACTGCAGCTGTCAGTTCTGTATGGATTTTGTGTGAATCCCTGGACACACAAACACACACACACACACACACACACACACACACACACACACACACAGAGGTCATTTGGCTTTTATAATACAGTTGATTTGGTCCATTATGTGCTTTTTATTACTTCTTACCTTGTGTCTCTAATGTTGGTTATCTATCTATCTATCTATCTGTCTGTCTTGTCTTGTCTTGTCTTGTCTTGTCAATCACACTCATTTTAGGGGCCACATTCAGCCCAATATGATCTGACCAGTAAAATAATAACATAGCAACCTAAATAATGTCAACTCCAAACAAACTGTATATTTTAGAATGACAACAGTAATATCATGTTATGAAAATGTGAATTGAAATGAAATTTACAAACCATCTTTTAAAAAAATGTGAATGTGACCAAAATTGAAAAAACTGAAAAAAGTGTCCAATGTTAACAATAATATGCCTCAGCTTCTCATTTACATACGTATGTCACAACTTACAGCTCATCGTACATGTACAAATACACATTTGGTAACAGGGAATATGTTGTCTTCTCTTAAGACATTTCAGTTTATTTACATTTTTTGTCAAAGTAAATGTAAATATTTTCATTTAGTTTTACTTTTTTTTACATTAAAGAAAAAAAAATGTATAGTTGCAATTATTCATGGGTTATTATAATAGTATTTTACTGGTCTGACCCTCAGATTAAACTGGTTTGAATGTGGAACCTGAACTAAAATGATAGATTGTTAATATCTTCAGGGTAATTTTTGTATTTCACAAACTCATCCTACGGGCCGGGTCGAACACTTCAAGTGAGCTGGTTTTGGCCATGTGCCCTAGGAGATAATAAAGTACTTTGAACCTTGACTAAGTAACTTATTAGAAACAAGTACAAAATGAGGAATGAGGAATAAAAATCTACTTAGAAAGAAAAAAAAAAGGTTTTATTATTTTTATTTTTTTACTGAAGTTTGACTGGAATTTCTGCTTGTGGTGATAATTAAGGGAATATCTTATGTTCTTCTCTTATTTATAAAAGAGTATGTAGGGAGTTGGATTTATGACCACCAGAAAGCAATTGATATATTATTTTCACATACTTAATTTTTCAGGGGCTGTGTCTATCATTTCATAAAGTCTATAATTGTCACTCAACCTAGCAGGTGATAGTAATGTACCGTATTCACTGCCACCCACTATAAAAAGGAAAAAAAAAAGATGAAGATGAAGACTATTCTGAGCTTCTGTGGACACAAGGTAGCACAACGTGTTCCATCCATACAGCTTTGTTTACACTGTGTGATTTTGTTCTATCCCAGACAAAAGAGGAGAATGTGTTGGTGCTGTAGCAGAGGTTCTGTTGTCTTATTGTCCAACCAGTGTCACACTGTTTACTTAACCCAAATGTGTGTTTGGGTTAACCTCAACCAGTGTTGTACCTGAACGCATTCATGAACACGTCCGTATTTTGGGTGAACATGAACTGAACTGACTGTTTTACTGCCTGATGAACGAACTGTGAACCAGTTCATTCTGTGTCTGTGAACCACATGTTCTATATGTTTAACTTTGTTCAACAGGTGACAAATGTCTTTATTGTTCCAGGTTAAATACACTATAAAGAGCCTTAATATTTAGTGTAAAAATATTCAATCCGACAACACAAACCTTCAGGTTCAACTATAAACATTTATGAACAAACTATTAACTATAAACAATTATGAACAAACTATTAACTGTAAATAATTATGAACAAACTATTAACTATAAACAATTATGAACAAATTATTAACTATAAACAATTATGAATAAACTATTAACTATAAATAATTATGAACAAACGATTAACTATAAATAATTATGAACAAACTATTAACTATAAATAATTATGAACAAACTATTAACTATAAACAATTGTGAATAAACTATTAACTATAAACAATTATGAACAAACTATAAACTATAAATAATTATGAATAAATGATTAACTATAAATAATTATGAACAAACTATTAACTATAAATAATTATGAACTATGAACAAACGATTAACTATAAATAATTATGAACAAACTATTAACTATAAATAATTGTGAACAAACGATTAACTATAAACAATTATGAACAAACTATTAACTATAAACAATTATGAACAAACTATTAACTCTGAAGAATTATGAACAAACTATTAACTATAAATAATTATGAACAAACTATTAACTATAAATTATGAATAAACTATTAACTATAAACTATAAATAATTATGAACTATGAAGGAACTAGTTCATGTTGAAATGTGTAAACTGAACTTTGAACTAGTTCAGCTGGAACATGAATTTTCCCAACACTGACCTCTTCCTCTATGTTTCCCTCCTGACATTCTGTTTAGTTGAAAATAGAAGGATAAAACATACAGTAAGAGACAAAGGGGATCACATGTCTGAGACCAAAAATGTACTGTTATTTTGCGTTACACAAAATGCCTGTGCATCTGTCAGTCAAAAAGTTCCAGCTTTCCACAGGAAACACTAACAAGAAGGCAGCGTCAAACTCAATGATAGAGTGGCGATAAAATGACAAATTAGTCTTAATGGCTGACCAGTGTACTCAGCAGCAGAAACCCACAGTAAAAACACACCCGAATTGATAAAATGATAAATAAAAATAATGCATTTCTGAACCGTTTTGGTGCATTCAATAGCTTTAATTCTGATCTAGCCATTAAGAGTTTATTAACAGATGCCAGGTTTCACCTTTGTACCAACAATGCAATTAGTAGCTCTGTGGTTACGCAAGACTGTAGCAGTGCTTAGGATGCTATTGATGTCCCACAGCAACAGATATATGTGGTCACAATGGGCACGATGAGCAGCCACAGATTTTCATTCTGTTCTGTTTATTAGTCTCCTTTTCTCTCTCGTTTTCTCTCTCATTTTTCATGGTTTTACAAGGAGTGCAGATTGCAAATATTAGCAGTTTTGGAATGAAAGTGGCAGATTCTCACAAATGTACCCACAATGGAACACTGTGAAACTTGAATGAATTAGTTAGTAGAAGAAGACTGTTGCAGTGTGAAATACCTCCAACCTGTGTTACCTTTTGGCTCTTAGACTGTGATGCCTCTGACAGTTGCATCTCTAAAGGCCAGGTGTATAGACCAGGTAACATCTGCTGGGGTGGCTTCTTGTCATCCGAGCATTAGGCAACAGATGCTGTTTCTCTCTGCATCGTACAACCTCCGCACATATATTCTGTCTTAGGAAGAAACAGATTTTAGGGCCGACAAATTAATATTAGTTGTTCCTACTGTGCATGTCTTGTGATACAAGTCGAGGATTAACATTTCTAACACTATCCCTACACCGTGCTATAGTGAATACAACAATAATCCACTAACATGCCATGTGTGACTTATTGATCTGTGGCCACTTTGCTCGCCTAATGCCACACAGCAGATTTCACGTGGTAGCTGTGGTCAATATCTCTGACCTGAATATCCAGCTGATTTGCAGCACATCGATACACAAATTCATTACAGATGAACCACTGTTGATGCAGCTGTTGATCTATAACGCTATTTTAAAAAGGAAAAAAATAGAATCGACAGTGTCTCTCTATGAACTGTAATAAAAGTAGGTTGGTTGACGTCCAAATGAAACTCCGACTCCAACCTCTGTGGGATCTCATTGACTACTAAGTGGGAGCAGTGAAAGTATGTCACACTGCACCAGCTTGGGTGAAATGTTGGACGCCTAGACAACTAGGGCAGACAATTGAGATTGAGCAAATCCAGAGGACAGAAACCCATTGGTCTGGTCTACTGAGCCTGACATGGTTCACTTGTGTGTGTCCATTTCAAACGATGGTCTCAGACTTGAATCAGTGTACAAAGGATCACATAAGACAGCCCAAAAAAGAGATAAGAACGCGATAGATATGGCTACTTTGCGGCGCCAACCAAGATCCAGAACAGGCTCAACTCGCCAGGATCGGGGCTCCTGCTCTTCCACAGCATCTTGTCCTGTCTTCTCTGGACCTTATAGTGACCAGGAAGAAGATCCACCACTGCGTCGTCAATCATCGCCCTTACTGAAAGGCTCTCTGTCCAGTCTGAACAACTCTACCACCCCGAAGGGCTCCCTTTGTAGCCTGCAAGGGTCTGTTCCCTCCCTCCAAGGATCATTGCCAAGTCTGCAGGGATCTCTGCCAAGCTACCAGGGTTCATTACCTAACCTGCAAGGATCAATCTCTCGGTTGAAGAGGCGTTCATTGGGCAGCATGGACAACTCCAGCTTTGGCCTCAGTGATCGGAGTACTAGCCCCAGCTTACAGAGTGGAAATGGGAGTTCGAGTGATGACGATGGCAGCTGGGACACTAATAGCTGGAGCTCCGGTGCCACATGCCTTCTACGGACTCCTATCAAACAAGATAGCACAGAAACAACAGTGGAACCAGGAGGAAAAACGTCTACCTCTGAGCACACGTCTAGCAATGAGCCTGAAATCATTTACCAGAATCTGATCTTCTCACGCCCTGCTCCGAAATCTGAAACCAAAGCTGACTGTGCAAAGGAAAGTATTTCTTCAAGGAAAGACAGTGGAATCCAGAGCTCATCTGACAAGAAGTCTGCTACAGCCTCATCCCATCAGCGGGACAAAAAGTCAGAGGACAGACGCAAGTTTTCACAGTTTTTGAACGAAGTGACTTGCAGAGTGTTGAAAACAAATGGCGGCCCTGCTCAGCAACTGTCCACCCTTCGCCATTGCTATCCGTCTCCACCGCCGGTGCGCCCGTCAACGCCGTCTCAACAACCAGCGTCTGCACTCCAATCAACAAACCCACCGCTACCTACATCAACAACAAACATGTGGTACAGCCCGACCAGTTCCAACCTCCAAACCATCAAGGAGCATGTTTCAAAGGACTTCAGCAGCTCCATTCACCAGTGGAGCAAGACATTACCCAGCTGTAAGGTTTTAGAGCCTGGGGAAGTGTTGAGGAAAGTAAAGGGAGAAAGTCACTCATACCCAGAGCATGACCTAGAGCTATGTACAAAGATCCAGGCACAGCCCTCCACTGGGAGAGTTTATCTGGAGACAGACATTGACAGAGTGAGGCGACTTGATGAATTGGTAGCTAATGGCTCCCTGGGGAAAGAGCGTAATGAAAAGGGTTTGGAAAAGGGTTCGGAAAGAGGGAATGACAGGGAAAACCGGATTCCATGGGAGAGAAATGGAAGTGCGGCGGTGGAGAAAGGGAAGGAAAGGGAGAGGAGAAAGGACAACGTCTGGGAAAGAGACAAAGGAGTTGAGAAAGGAAAAGAAAAGGAGAAAGTCAGAGAAAGACCCTGCTGGGAGAAAGACAGGAGGATGGAAAGAGGAAGGGAGAGAGAGAGGGAGAAGAAAGTTACCCCCACAAATTATGAGTCCCTACCTTCACAATCAGCTCCGAGTGGACGGAGTAATGCCTGTCCGGTCTTCAGCTGGCCAGAGGGGTTTCCCAGAATGTCCTACAGGTCCACCTCACTGCCCAGACCTGTGAATAACACTGTGAGTATTCATCTACGTACGTATAAAAGTTCACTTCACCTGAATTATTATTACATTTGGGTAGAATTTGACCAGATGTGACAAGAATAAAACCATCTAAAACTGAGGTGTCAAACATGTGGCCCGGGGGCCAAATCCAACCCACCAAAGGGTCCAGTCCCTTGTGATGACTTTGTGAAATGCTAAAATTAAACTAATATATTAACAATTATTTTAATTCAGGGGCCATAGACAGAACAATTCAATTAAAGTGGGTCAAATTGGTAAAATACTACCATAATATCTAATAAATACTCACAACTCTGTAAATATTTTCATATATTTAATATAAAACGTGAATAATCAGAGGAAATATGAACGACCTGAAATGTCTTAAGTGCAGTTTTAACAATATTATTATCTGTTATTGAATGTTTTGTGTATTTGTAGATCCACTGTGATCTGTAAGTTATAAAATACATGTGAAAATGATAAACTGAAGCAAAAATATTGTTAAAATTATACTTGTTTTTTTCAGTTTGTTGATATTCACATTGTTTTCAAGCATATTTTGTAGATGTAACCATTTTCATAATGTAATTTTACTTTTTTTTTTTACTCTAAAACATAGATAAACGTTTGGAGTTGACATTATTTATATATTATTATGTTATTATTTTACTGGTCCGGCCCACATCAGACACCCCTGATCTAAAGTGACACTTTTTTTACACATTGAAATCTATAGGAAAGTGTCAAATATCATATCCTATAGTTTAATAATAGATTTCATCACTATTATATCTCTATGCCTTAGGTAAAAAAAAAAATAAAAATCACACAAAATATGATGACAGATTTTTTTTCCTTCTCTATAAATGAGTGGTTTAAAACCTAAAAATACACTCTTCTTCCTCTCCGAAACATTAATTAAAAATTAATCACATTTTATTTTTGTCAGAGAGCCTATTTATATATTTATATATTCAGATGCAGTTAAAAAAAAACTACAAAATTTACTATATCATGAAGGTGTAGAAAATGACCCATATATATGGAAATCCATAATTCTGAGTCGTTTTTTCTTTATTAAATGTATACATATTATCTGATTATCTCCACGAATACATATCTTTCTATAAAAAGGATTTCTGCTCCCTTTAGAGATTTCACTGTCATTGATATCTACAATATCAATATCCTGTATGTCAGCCATGTAAGAGATAATGTACAGCAAGTGGGTCATTATTGCATAATAAATCCCAAGAGGGTGATGCAAGACCCAGCTAATTATGATATAATATTCATTTTATAAAACATATTGATCAAGATGCTTTGATTGAGCTGCTACTGATTTCACCGCTTCTGTTGAATGAAGTCGTTACTGTTGGAGCATTGTATGTATGTTTGTAGAGGTGCCATTGTATTCATAATATAATAATGATAATAATAAAGTTAATTTGTATAGCACCTTTCATATATAAATTGTGCTTCACATTGATTAAAATTTAAATACAGAGGTGAAATAAAAAATATAATTAGGATTTGATTACACATGATTACATTTGATGGATTTGCATAAGACAGGGGTGAAATAAAGATACAATAGTAAGTAATTATACATAAATTATGACATTTCAATAAAATAGAGTAAAATACAATAAAATGAAATAAAAATAAAAAACAGCGCACATTCATGGTTCAGAATTGTAACCCCAGTTTTATCTCCTTTCAAAGGTTAATTACGATAAAAATTACATTAGGATGACGCTTTCATTCCAAAGTGACTTACAATGTTTAGGCATGTATGACTCTATAAATGAACTACTGGACTTTAGTTAATAACTCCTGACACATTTAGAGTCTGTCCGTCCTGGGAGTGGATCTCTCCTTCATGTGGTTCTCCCTGAGGTTTCTTCTGTTTTCCCACAGATGGTTTTTTGGTAGTTTTTCCACACCGAGATGGGGGGGTCTAAGGACAGGGGATGTGCTAGGAAACGTTTAGTCATTGTTTGATTGTGTCCATGTTGTGTGTGTAATCTGCTGACCTCATTACATTCCTGGAAAACCCTTTAAGGCAGTTGTCATTGTAATATTGGGCTATAGAAATAAAAATTAATGTATAGTGTAAAGGGCTTTGCCCAAAAATTCACCTGGGATTTGAACTGGCAACTTTCCACGCCAAAGTCTGCGGTGTAAACCACTAAGGTATCCAGTTGCTGTTTTAAATGTGGTTTTAAATATGTGAACTGAGCTGGCTTCTCTAATGTCTTTCGGAATTGTATTCAGTAACTTTGGTTATTTTACAAAGGCTGTGCCCCCCCCCCAATTTTCTTTGTAATATTTCTGGAACTCACTAGTAACCCTGTGTTGGATGACCTTAGAGTTCTAGTTTGCACATAATTGATTAGTGAGTTTGGAATGTGACTCGTCCTGTTCCATTTAAAGCTTTATAAGTGAGGAGTAGTGTCTGTTAAAAAAAAAACTCAATTCAGTAGTTTAGCGTTAGCCAGTGCAGGGAAACCAACACTGGAGTAATGTACTCTCTCCTCTCCTCTTGGTTTTGGTTAGTAACCCAGCTGCACAGTTCTGAATCAGCTAAAGTCTGTCTATGAAGCTTTTTGGGAGGCCTGTAAAGAATGCTATTATTATCACTTATTATACTACTATTATTATGCTATTTATAAGGGCTTATCTTCTCATCCATGCTGTATACAATAGGTACTATAGGTTATGCTTGCTTTCTTTCTCTCTTCGAGTTGCAAACTCATGACAGTTAATATAAATGGAGGGGGGGGGGGGGTCATTACCTATAATCTGATGACTATGAACCAGGATCAACCAATTTTTCCTCATTCATCTACATCAGAAGTATAGGTTTGTAGTAGTTATCCTGTAAAATAGCACATCAGGAGTTGCTGTCACAAGTATCAGCTCAGTGTGATTAATGGTTTTAGCAGCAATTAGATGTTTTAATTGTTTCAAAATGATTCGTTGTTCATTATGATTCCAGGCAAATCTCCTGTTCTGTCATCACGTCAACGTAGATTACTCGAAATGAGGAACCGAAGGATGTAAATCACACAAGACTCTAT
The DNA here is from genome assembly GCA_029822895.1 of Maxillicosta whitleyi. NCBI lineage: Eukaryota > Metazoa > Chordata > Actinopteri > Perciformes > Neosebastidae > Maxillicosta > Maxillicosta whitleyi. Next base: position 5,974,119 of record JAPSES010000105.1, on the reverse strand, counting down.
AATGATTTGACTCTTTCTTTCTCCACAGCTTTGATATAGAGTGTTGCATCACATGTCTTGTTAGCTGAATGCGACTCCTCTCCGACTTATTAGAAGTGAAGCGTTTGTGTTTGGTGTTTTGCTTAATTGCGTCTGACACATCACCCACACGCACTCGCCACACAAAGTAACATTTGCAAACACGATTACTCATTAACATGGTGTGAATAGGAAATGTAATTCAGTTCGCTCGGGGTCGCAGAGCATGTGCAGAACGTTTCCTGGCTCGTATTCATTCTTTTAAAACTCGGAGTCAAAATCGAAACCATGACCTGTGGTTCAGATGAATGTTCCGTCACTGGATGTGCATTTTCATAGCCAGGATGTTCCCAGAGGAGCGCCACCGTAAAGGCCTTTATTATGATTTAAACGCATTAGCATCTTTGTACCGTCCAACAGAGAGATAGCAAAAATACATCCCCTCTTATTTACTGCTTATTTACTCAGAGCTTAGACTAAAAGAGAGAAGGATGGCTAAGGTTTGAAACAAATTCCACTATCCTGCTTGGCTGCCTGTGTGAAGGTAGCTAATACATTAATAATTTAAACACTTTCCCCCATTTTTTGGGCTATTGAGCCTCAGGCTTAGAAATGCCACTCAGTACTATGGTCTCTCACACTCTGCTGCACTGTTGCACTAATATACTACTGTTAAATGCATGGAGGTACATCCACTCTTAGTTTGCACTCCACTAACTGTGACTCAGAGCTCAAGCGCAATGCATCAGAATAAACACAGGACATTCCATTGCACCGTGTAACTGAGATCCAACGCCCAGTTCACACGTTCTTGTCAGATATTCTGTAAGTGTTCCACATTGTCCCTTTTATGTCTTTTGGAAAATATTTGACCATTGTTCAAAAAACTGAACAGCAAAACAGTTAGATGGAGCTACTACTATTATTACTGCTATTACTACCACCACCACCACCACTACTACTACTACTACTAGCAGCACTACTATTACTACTACTATTAGAACTACTATTACTAATACTACTACTGCTACTACCACTATTACTATTGCTACTAGTACTACTAGTACTACTGCTGCTACTACTACTAGTACTATTAGTATGACTACCACTACTAAAATGCACACATGGGTTAATCTCCATTTTTCAACCTCAAACTTTGTTCACATTCTGACAAAAGGCCTAGTGTTTGTTTTATCTGTATTTATGTAGACAGGCCATTAATCAGGAGCTGAGGGGATTCATTCATTTGGTATAAAGTCCAATATATTCATTCATCTTTTTGGGGGGGGATAATCCATCGTGGCTGCGATATCAGTACACAAGTGATGTGAAAGACAAAGACGAGTATCAATATGTGAGTAAATATCCAGAGAAGCACATACGGTAGAAAGGTTCCATGTCTGATACTGAAGTGGTATCTGAGAATGAAGGTGGGTGTGGATGTGTGAGACAGGACGTGTTCAGGGACGTCCCAGAGCCGCAAGTAAATGGAAAGCAACACGGGCACCAACAAGGCATTGATGTAGAGCTGAATAAGGGTCTGAAAGGGTTATTTTACTTTTTGTAGATCTGTGAACAGGAGCAGCCACCTAAAAAAATAATCAATATCACTCTAAGTGTGCACTATAGAATATTGTCAGATGTAGAACCAAAACCCTGAGGTCCTCTTCAAAGCCACCAGACTCCCCTGACAAAAACATTCATTTTCCCTCACAGAACCAGTCATTTTGGGTTAGTATTGTGTTGGTTATGATATTTTCACCCATTAGTCCACATCCAAACTATAGCAAACAGACTAACCTATCAAGGCATCTGGTGGCTTTTAACAGCATGACATGGGAAAATCAAGATGGTCTCAAAGATTTTTACTCAGTGAATTTGAAGGTTTATTGTACATTTCATTGTCGGTCCATAAGGTTTGGGAAGAGTCATAACTGCAGCTGCCAAGTTGAACCATTTTCACCTCTTTTAATGCAATTTTTTTTCAGATTTACCCCTTAAAAATGTATTTTTTGTGCACCATTTCTTTAAAAGGGTCATATTTAGCAAAACCCACTTTTTGTTTTTAGTCTTTGGTTCATTTATTTGTGTATTTGGACCGTGATAGTTCATTAAGTTTGATTTTAAACCCTCCAGGTGCTTATGTTTATATTCATTCTGGCAAAAATTGAATGGATTTGTACAACCTGTTTTCATTCCTTCTTAATTCGTCCTCATTAGAAATGACTGATACTTGGGCTCATTACTGTGTATACTATACCACTGCTGACCTTTAGGAGCTGCCATGTCTGTATTTTGTCTGTTATTTATTTTATTTCATGTTATGTTGTATGAAAAAAAATGTTTTGTATGATTATATTGTTTGTTATTTCCATTGACTAGCTGTAAAGGTTATTGTAAGGACCCCAGGGAGAATAGCTGTAGCTATAGTACAGCTAATGGGGATCCAAAAGAATATAGAATTTATGTTTTAAAACTAGTTTACGTCATAATATTTGACGACTTCTGATGAATATTTTTTCGAGTATGACATAATCGTTTATCAGCAGCAGTGGTTTTAGTAAAAACTGGAAATATGTCCTAAAATGTTCAGTTATTGGTTGTATTAATAAACACAAGTGGTTGAACAGGACAGAGCAGGACGGTCAACAACCTGGAGGGTGGCTCATGTGCATTTAAAGGGCCAGCGCTCCAAACCACCTTTCTAGAGTTGAAGATGGACCCGTGGAGTTGAATT
>JAPSES010000105.1:5907728-5920855 GCA_029822895.1 Maxillicosta whitleyi | reverse complement strand
CAGCGTGGGGGGGGGGGGGGTTTACCGGCGAATGTGGGTGAGGATGCTGTCAGTTGCTTGGGACCCCTATCTATAATCAGTCTTGCTTCTTCGGGGTTCTCTTTCATGTACATCCGTTATTAACGCTCATGTATAATATATTTTTCCTCCTCTGTGCATGAATAAAATATTTGTACCTACAGCTACACAATATATCGCTCGAGCGTCGTCGTTGTGATGTACGTGTGCAATGTGTGAGTGTTCTCATCTAACTCCACCCTGGGATCCTGACACACACCGCGCACAGCGATCCACCAGCCACAATGGTTCTTAATCAGTTTGCTGAGGCAGTCCACACCCCTGCACATGGAATGAGCCGCTGGGAATAACATTTAAAAATGAGCAACAAACAAGAGAAAATCACCTTAAATGAAGACTCGGTGCCAAAATGAAAATCAATGTCAGTTATCTGGAATTATCGCCTTGCGAGAAGAAACACAACTCATTTGTTTGACTATTTACATCAGCACCACCACAGAGCTACTATCTCCTCTGTAGATTTTTTTCATACCTCAATATGGGTTAAAAAAAAAAAAATCATAATGTCATTTTTTTCCAATATCGTGCAGCCTTATCTGTAATTATGAATTAGAGATGCAGAATCTATCGTTTGAGCATCGTCATCGCAGTGTACATATGGATAACAGTCCCATCACAGGTCCTGCAATGTAGGAGGCAAATGAACTCAACACGTTCTCTTCTAATTTCAAAGGTATGTGACACACACCACGCATAGTGATCCATCAATCACGATCATGGTGCTTAATCAGTTTGGACTGAGTCGCTAAGAGCAACATTGAAAAATGAGCAACAAACAAGAGAAAACCATGAAGACAAAAAAAAAAAAAGCAACAGCATCTGGAACTAGAATGGCACTCAGTAGAGCGCAGACCTCCGCCAAGTGTACCAATGGGGTGTGTGTGTGTGTGTGGGGGGGGGTTTGCACTCAGTCCCTCATTTATTTGGACAGCATTTTAAGATTCTGAAGTCCATGGACTACATGAGAAAACATGAGTCGCCATCTGGTGGACATGTGTTATTACCACAGCAAAGCCAATTAAAAGTAATACACAATCCTTTAAAAAATTCCTGGATCCAGACAGTGATCCGGATCACCTCCAAAATTTAATCATCTGTTCCTTGTCTCAGACTTCCTGAAAATTTCATTAGGTTTGGTCAATAATTAACTGAGATACTGAGAAACAAAAATTTTGCCCCCATTGACCCCAATGTTAATGAAAATTTCAAAGTGATCCGGAATCCAGGATTTCTTCCAGATCACCCCCAAAAGATAACCATTTCTTCCTTGTGCCATTGCCAACAAATCCTGAAAATGTCATTAAAATCTGTCCATAACTTGTTGAGATATGTTGCACACAGGCAGACAGACAGACAAACGCTGGCTTGGCGGAGGTAATTATTTCGGCTACAAGAAGGATGATACTGAAACCTGTGTTCTTCGTCGACAGTGCCTTTCATCGCACCACTGCACAGCTATTATATTCATCTGAGAATTTTTTCATATCACAGGGTTAAAAACAAAAAAATCGCAATGTCAGTTTTTTCCAAAATCACGCAGCCCTATCTGTACATATACCTGTAATTGCGCATGTGTTTCTCTAGTCATATATGACATATAATTGTAGTCTGAAAGAGTACTATTAAATCAAATTTTGACTTCAGCAAAACAAGTGAAATTGTAACCCATCCATAACACCGAAAAAGAATACAGAAAAAAAAAAAAAATACAGATTCAGTTTGGTGGCTGTCTTGCCCAGCTGTACTGACAGCTGAAATACATTTATCTGCACAGAAATATGATAATATTCAGAATTTGACACAAATCATGTAAAACAACCACATATTCTGTTTGGATATTCTGTACATCCCAGTTAGGGGATGTGACACTGTTAGGATATTATTCTGGTTTTATGAGGGTTGTTTGGACATACATACAGCACATTTCAGAAAACCCACACAGCCCCTGAACACAGTCAGATGGAAATTATGGGATTACTGAGATTTACTGCACTGAACAATAATGAGTGCTCGAGTACAGATGCACTGAAAACTTCTTAACTGACACTAAGTACAGCGCACACTTCCTCCTACACAGTATCACTGTCAAAATATTTCAGCTCCGTGTCTCATTACCTGCTTGCTTCACATCAGGAGGTTCACATATTTTTTTTTTTTTTTACAAGGCTTGCTTTCATGTCACTGTAGCGTGAGTGATGCTTGCTTGTGTTTCCTTACATGGTAGATCTGGTTGGAGACCTTGGCTGTAGTCTGGTAGTCCCAGGCGATGAGCGTGCGGTCCGCCGAATCTCTGCTCACGCAGTCGGAGCTTGTTATGAAGTCAGAACCGCCTTTCAGAAACAGGATGTCCAAAGTCTGCTGGATCCCTGCTTTGTAAACTTTCACCACCTGCACACACAGTATGATTGCATGAATTAGCATTATGTAAACAAAAACAAACAAACAAAAATACTCACTTTCTGAACATGTTGCAGAATTTAATTTGGTGTGAATTATCCCTAAAACCATCTGTGATGTTGACTGTACTGCACTTCAGTTTAGATAGACATATGTTGTTTTTTTTTTTTTTTTTTTTTTTACAGATGTGAGCTAACACAGACCATTAGCAAAAGCATATAAATGTGAAGTTCTAAAGCAATAACAAGAAAGTGGCTAAAACTAGAAAAACTTACAGTGGAGGAGTGGACTGACATAAATTATGACATTTTTAAGATAGAAAAAATTACTTTTACAATAAGACGACAAGGTCGGTTTTTAAAAAGATGGATTAGGTACAGTATGTCACAGTCATGGTCATGTTTCATGTCCATTCCACCCGTTTTTCCTTTTTAACCCTTTTTGTACTGAAGGTTATAATCGTTAACGAAAATGAACGAAATAACGAAAACTAAAATTGAAAAAACATTAACTGAAATAAATAAAAATTACAATTAAAAGAAAAAACTGTAACTAACTGTAACTGTTGTGTGTGTTTACAAAACTAACTAAAACAAACTGAAATTTTAGGTGAAACGCCCTTCGTTTTTGTCTTTGAAAATCAGTTTATAAGCCTTTTGGTTTGGTATGAAATCACCTTATTTCTCTTAGTTTTATGTGAGCAGGTGCACCTTGTGGCACCTCGTGGTCTTTCACTTCTTAGTCAAAGTCGGGTTCTACTCATTACACTAACCAAGAACATGGCAACAAAGGATGGAAGAAAGCGGCAGAGTCTGATTTTGGATTTCTTTGAATATGACTGAGATAGAAAAAAGCAAGTGGAAACAAGTGAACAAATATGTGGAATAGTTCTCATGAAAAAAAAAACCTAAAACTAATACTCAAACTAACAATAACTAAACTAAAACTAAGCATTTGGAGAGAGAAAAAAAAGGAAAACTAATAAAAACTAGTAAACCCACTTTAAAAACTAATTAAAACCAACTGAATTAGAGAGGGAAAAAAAAGTCAAAACGAAATAAAACTAAACTATAATCAAAAATACAAAACTATTATAACCTCGTTTGTACTGATGTTTTTTTTTCCTTTTAACCCTTTCATGCATGAATTATGAACACCTTAGTTGAGATTTTGTTTCCTGAGTGTTTTTATTCCTCTTTAGACATGAAAAAACTATGCGACTGAAACATTTTTTATGACCCTATTTTTCATGGAGTTGCAAAAATGTCCACTCAGCTGCACACCATACTTAAAACCCATCATTAGAAAGTGTTATACTGTGGGAAAACTATGAAATAATATTTTTCATGTAGCTAATCTGATATTTTCTCACATTTTGACATACTCCAATACTGGTTATTACTATATTATTAAAAACAACCAACCACTTTAGAATTTTAAAAAAAACTTAATTACAGTCTAATAACAACTAACAAAACATCAGGTTTATCAAGAACAGCAAAAGTTACAGTAATGATATGAATGTCAGTGTATGGGATGATGCATAAACGTCAACTGTGTTGGCTCATATGGAACTAAAACAACAAAATCCATGAATATACAAAAGGAGAATATCTGTCCACTGTAGTGACCAGTATGCATGAAAGGGTTAATATTTTTAGATCACAAATGTGCAAACCATCATTCCTGCTAAGTTTAGATCTTAATTTTATATTGTATAAATGACATTTTTGTACTGCTGAGGAAGAAACAATCACCCTCATCTGCATTGACTGTGGAGTCATGGACGTATCGCTGTGTGATTCAGTTGTAATTTTCAGATGAATGGATGAGAATGGTGAATGGTTATGCGAATAAACATGTGAACCGTGGAAAATCCTAATAAAAAGAGAGAAAAAAAAAAAGGAAATGTGAAATTCCAGCTTTGAGACTAGATCCCTACAGCGTGTTTGACATCCTCGTGTAAGAAGATTCAGAGTTTAACTTCTCCCGCTGTGGCAAATGATCTCAAATCTGATTCATAAATAGAGGTTTGAAGCTTCTGCCTGAGGGTGGCTGCTTTACCATGTACTTATATTTAACCGAAACATTACAACACAAAAATACCACAGTATTACATCATGGTAGTACGTTTAAATGCTTAAAATCCGAAGTCTGACAAACAGAAACAGTCACGGCTGCTTTTAAAGGAGGTCTGTGTACCCGCTAAAAGCCATAAATTAGTGATATTATTAGCATTTTTACAGTTTAGGAACATTTTTTGTCATTAATTCATGTATATCTCTGAAAAAAAAAAAGAAACCACTGCAAAATTATCACTTTCTCTAATTTTTACCATTAATATGACATTATGGTTGAATATTTTTTATTGTAATTTGTTTTTCATTGTGTAGCATGAATGTGTTTTGTATTATTTGGACTTTGTACAACTGTTACCTTATCCAGGTCCCCCATGCAAAACAGATTTCTAACATCATTGGGAGTTCCTGGTTTACATAAAGCTAAAAATAAATAAATAAATAAATAATAAGTATGTGTTTGAGTAAAATGAACATTTTTGTTTTATTCTCTAACCTACCGACAGCATTTCTCCAAAATTCCAAATAAAAATATGATTATTTAGAGAACGTATTTGCAGAACATGACAAATGGTCCGAATAACAAAAAAAAATGCAGTGTTTTCAGACCTTGAATAATGCAAAAACAGTTCATATTCATTTCTAAACAACCCAAAACTAATCTTGTAACTTGGTAAATGTTCACATCAGTATTTGTTGGAATAACCCTGATGTTCAGTGACAGCTTTCACATGTCTTGGCTTTCCACTGTCGCTGTTGGATGACTTTTATGCAGCTCATGACATAGAAATTCAAGAAGCTCAGACATGTTCCATGGCTGTGACCATCCATGTTCCTCCAGACGTTTTCACAGCGGGTTCAGGTCTGTAGATTAGGCTGACCATGACAGGGTGTTCATCTGGTGGTCTGTCATCCACACCTTTATTGAACTAGCTGAGTCCAGGAGCGTTGAACTGATAGAAAAAACACTCCTCAGAGTTTAGGAACATTGTCAGAACAGAAGTCCAGTGGTTTTCAAGAAATATTTTTGGATTACAGTTACTTTTGTGGTACTAATATTACTATTTTCGCATATTATAAGAAGATAGTGTTTATGTTTCTTCTTAAATAAGACATGGGTCAGGTGTTTATTCAGTAGAATGACGTGTGTTTGTGATTAATGTCACATGACACATGAATGCACTGGCTGACATACATGCTGATATCACAGGAAATTGCAGTGGTCTCTGAATTTTTTTTTTTTTTTTAAAGTACAATATGAGGACATATTCTGTTAAAACTGCCCCTTCAGTATTGTTATTCTATTAAAAAATCAGTCTCCATTTGCAAAGGTTAAGATCATGAGTTAATGCAGCTTCTTCACTCTAAAACACACTGTATATGAGTCAGGTTTTACACCCACAATGCTCCTTTTAATGCCTCAAAGACTATAATTATTACATTTGATATCAGAAATCAGCTGCAATTAAGGCTCGCTATGACAATATTAAACATTAACTTATTGTAACATTAGATGAATGAACTGATCTCATACAGATACAGACACAGATTAACTTTATTGATCCTGGGGTAAACTCATTATCAGGATTACATTACAGTCCACTTGAACAGTTAAGACTGATATAAAATAATTATGTAAATGACGTCTCTAGTGAATTCTGTGATACAAAATGGCTTGCATAAGAAACACAGTATGGCTGAAAATTGTGCTGTTACTCTAATTATCTATGCTGTAATACTGTCTCTGTGATATGTTATGTGTTGTTTACCATAAACCAGGGGCCGCATTGAGCCCAATTGGATCTCAAGTGGGCTGGAGCAGTAAAATAATAACATCATAATCTATAAATAATGACAATTTTTTCTCTTTGGTTTAGTGCAATAAAAAATAACAAATTATAAAAATATTTACATTTACAAACAATTCTTTAACAAAAAAAAAAACATGTGAATAAGATGAAAGAATGATATTTGTAAGAAAAATAAGTAGAGTTTTAACAATATTATACTTCAAGTTATCATTTGTACATGTGGATTACGTACAATATTACACGAAAATTTGGTAACAAGCATAATATCATTAAAATGTGGAGTTTGGAACTGGAATAAGAATAATTTCAGGTTCAATTTCAGGTTCAATTTGATTAGTTTTGCGTCAAAAGGGCAAAACTAGTCCAATTGAACCTAAAAAAAATGTTGTCACTGTTTATACGTTATTATACTATTATTTTACTTTAGATCATATTGGTCTGTATGTGGAACCTGAACAAAAATGAGTCCGACACCCTTGATTGTTAATATCTTGTTTAATTTTTTGTACTTCCTAAATTCATCCTGAGGCCCAGATTGGACCTTATGGTGGGCCAGTTTTAACCCCCAGGCTGCATGTTTGAGACCCCCGCCTTAAGCACTACTGACACATTAATCTGAATGTCAACAGCACTGAAAATATATGATATAATGTAGCTATACAACTCAAAATATGGAGCATAAGTCTAGTGATTTTTTAGATAATTTAAGGCAGAAATGTTATGTATTATGCCTTTAATTGAGCCCAAAGCCAAAAAGAAAAACCTCCCAGTGTGGGATGAAATTAAGTTTGTTTGACTTACTTTCTTAAACTCACAGGAGAAACTCTTCACGTCTAATCCTTACCTTTTCTTTTTATGCACTTAAACCTCCCTTTTATAAACTGAACCAATGGTTTAACTCCTGTCACTACATCATCAATCAGTGATCATTAGCACAACATTGTTGAGCAAACTCATGCATCCTATTCAAAATCACGAGTCCATTTGGAAAGATTTCACACTAATACCTTAATGTTGTGCCTCTGGGTGAGTGTGCTGCTCTTGGTCTTTTTATCTACTAGGGGTAATTTCACCCCGAAGCAAAAAACACACAGCCCAGGGCTAAGACTGACAGGCAGCGGCGACGCTGAGGTCCGGTGTACACTTCTGCTGTAAATTACATTGACACCTACTGGCAGAACCAATCCCTGCTGCATTAAATCTAAACCCTGAAGGGAAAAAAATTCAGTTTGCCATGAGGAAATTAAATGAAGGTACCCAGATTCTGAGGAAGTGAATAGGATTATCATATAAAACAGTCCATTAAGTTTAATAGCAATATTAGGTTGCAGCTTCACAAGAACAATTTATAGCTCCCGGACAAAATTAAAGCGAGCTTTGAGCAATTAGTGATGTAACCTGCAAAATTACTCGCACATAAGCCAACATTCTCTTCTTACTGAAATACAGCACAGCTCAATGAGCACATCAAAATATACAGCCTTGTTTGTACTAGTGTGAAGGTAAACGGAGCTATGGATGAAAAGCATGTGTTAAAATCTTACCTGCCTTCATATATAAAAGTCAAACAACAGTAAGCGAAACCGAGTCAATAAAAATGATAAATCTACTGTAAGGAGGTTAATAAGTTTGACCTTGCAGCTGCGAGAGTCCCAGGCCTTCACTGCTGAACTGTAACCTCCACACAGGAACACCTCGGGGTTGCTGGGATGCAAGGCCACGCACATCGCCTTGAACTGGTTGTCCAATTTCACAATCGGCTGCCCTGCAGACATGAACGAGGGGAAGGAGAAGAAGAGAAAAGAAAGATCAGCACTGCTTTTTGAATATAGAAACGTGGATCTTGTATCTTTTTTCAGATGTGGAAAATGAGCAAGTAACGTTTACAGCGAGATCCTGAAATAAGTAAAGACATTGACCATTTAGACTCCAACGGCGACTTATACCAGTAACCTCACAAAGTAATGGTACTAACAACATTAAACATATAAACATTTCTGTTTATACATTTCTTAGTTGGTTGCCTTGTCCAGTCTCCCTGGGCTGTGATCATCTATAGTTTATCTTAAACAACAACACAAATAAACTTTACTTCAACAAGACATGTTACCCACATCTGTAACAAATAGCATTAAGGTCCATCAAAAAAACTACTCAAATGTCACACGTATGTAAGGTATATAGAAGATACTAACATGCTATAACTAATGATTAAATGTCTAATGACAAAATTATTGTCCAAAAAGTACTGGACAGAAACTCTAGGAAATATTAGACCTTCTGGGTAAACAGCACCCCCTTGAATTATTTAAAAAAAAAAAAAAAGAAAAAAATAAACTCTAGGACAGTGTTTCTCAAGCTTTTATGAACAAACATTCCTTTATGTCATCATGAGCCTCCTCCATCTAAAAGAATTAAAAAAAATTGCAACTGGATGGTGGTGTTGTGGGGGGGTTTCAATGAGTGGAGACCTTATAAGCCTATATGTTGCACAAGTAGTTCCTCCTGGTTGTAACGTACCTTATTGCGTAAGAATGTGTGTGCTTGATATTGATACTTACACAGACTAACGCCCCCCCATTTCAGTCTCAGCGCAATCTAACCCAACAAATGTTAAGTGAAGTAAAAAAAGACATGATGTTCTCTGTTGACACAAATAGGTACAGTTTTAGTATTAAAAATAAGATATTTGACATTGTACCACATACACATAGATTTTATACATTTCTCTTAATGATAATGAAATATTAGTTATTTTGCCACATAACCCAGTCCCAAGTCCAATCTGATACAGAGCCAAATACCAGAAGCAGTTGGCATTATTGCAGATATGTTTCAGTTTTGTGCTAATTTAAGGTCCAGTGTGTGATATTTAGTAATATCTACAGGTGATTGTAAAGACTACCCTCCACCTCAACTACAATGGGACTTTTTCAGTGCAACTCAGGATGTATTTTATTGTTAACATTCTTGATATGCACATTTGTAAAAGGTTGTGTTGTAAGATGTGTAGATTGTGTCAATTGCCAACTCCATTTATACATGGTATCTAGCAATAGGAAAGAAAAAAAAAAAAAAAGCAGTGATAATGCTCCAACCTTGAGAATGGTGCAGCTTCTCTATGAGTGATCCTGTAATATTTGCAACTGTGTATGCTGCCTACCCAATGTTACAAATGTCTTTTCAAGATGAACTGCAACTCCTTTCTGCCCTTTCTGGGTACCTGACATTTTCCTGAGCTGCTAGGACTGACTATGTAATAGAAGCACAAAATATAACTGCTGTTGTTGTCATACCAGTCTGTCAAACAAAAAACAAAAAAAAAACAATAAACAGCAGTTGTGGTAAAACAGTGGTGAAAAATAGGAGTCTGTGCTTTTTTCTGCTTGACCTTGGTGGAAAATGTCACAAGGTTGAGAAAGGATATGAGGGAGAATTCTTAAGGGGAAAAAAACACAGTACTGAGGGAATCCATTATCATTCCCAGCTTAATGTGTTTCTATTTCCCTAAACTGGAGTTCAGACCTTAACCTGTTCTTTCATTATCTGTGCCTGAAATTGCATAAAATTAAGTAATGATATTCCTAAATTGGAAGTAAATAGCGATGTTTGAAATGTAGAAATAACTAATTCTACAGCATTAACTTGAAAACATTATTAGTTAGATGGCCCTAAATCTTACATACTGAACCTTTAAATATTCATTCATAGTACGTTGGTGTTTATCGTATATTTTCATGAATATGAATATATTCGGGTGGTCAAATGTTGCTACCAAAAGGAGCTGTGGGCATTATGTGGTTTCCTTCAGAGAATATTTTTCAAGTGGATCCAACGTTTAAGGAGATGCAGAATCTCACTAGTTCTTACACAGGCTTACAGTCGCGGAAAAAAATACTAGACCATTAAAAGTTATTAAAAACAATGGTTATGCAATCAAATCCTAACTCCTGTGTGGATCATGTGACTGAACCAGACAGAAAAGAAAAAATAGAATGTGTAAAAGCACTGTTTGTCAGTATAGTTATTATAGATATTGATGTAAGAACTAAAGTTATTTTAGTTATTATCAAGAAAACATGGAAGCAGCTCTGAAATTAAACTATTATGAGATATTTTTGGTACAATCATTATATTTGTCCAAACAAATGTACCTTTAGTTGGACCAGGCATTAAAATGAACAAGAAATTGAAGAAAACAAGGGTGGTCTAGTAGTTTTTTCCATGACTGTATACTGTACTTCCACATCATTTCACTCCATTTTACTAGTTAAGCAAACAATTCGACTACAGAAAGGTTCCTAAACATCTTTTATTTTCCAGTAGATGTTGTGTCTGAGATGATGCCTGACATCTAATCTCAAATATGTAGATGCAAATTCTGTAACTAAGTTTGTTCTATATGTTACACCCCATGTATTCTATAATGTTTTGCCAAGTAACTGTCAGAAAACTGCTGCATGGTACAAGTCAAATAACATATTAAAAAAAAAAAACAAATAGGGGAGAAAGGAGGGAGTATTTACTCACTCATGGCAAATCTCTGCCCTGCTTTCGATAACTTCAAACACTCAGTGGCCTTCCGTTTCTCACACAGGGGTACAAAGTTATGGCCATGAAAAGCAGAACAGCAGAATTTCCATATATTCCCTATTTGTCCAGATATGAAAATTACCAAAATCAACCTTCGTACTTTTCCACACTGTATAAAAACTTTGTCTAGATTTTACATTCATGAGATTAAATGTTTTGTTGAGTTTCTTTCATCCTCATTTCAACAGAAAAAAAAAAAAAATCCTGCTTTATGTGCGTTTCTCGATCTGCTCAGACTATTAAAACTAATGAGTTAAGACAAATTATTGTAGTTTGTGCTGCATGAAAGGCTGCGTTAGACACTTGTCTTTCATAGCTGTCAAGGTTAAACTAATCACAACATTAATTTGAGCTATATTTCCTCTGAGATTAAAATTCTGCTGAAACCTGTGTTTGGTTTATTAATTAGAGGCACTGTGAGGACCGAATCAGCCCTGGGAGGCACCTTTTCGATTGCTGCGCAGTAAATACTGTGAGTAATTATATTTTATTGTTGCCTTCGCCGATAAACAAGGCAGTTCCAAAACAAGCACCAAAATAAAAGATACAGTAAATCTAGCTGTAAATTGGTGGCAAACATAGCATGCCTAACCTGGTTCTGAAATCCACAAGGGAGTGATGTATAAAAGGAAAAAGCTATCTGTGATCATTTCAGGTCAGATGCGAAGTTGGAGCTTGTTTACAGACCGTTACCCATCAGCATTTGATCACGTCTATCTGTCAAAAACAACCTCACATGCAGGACCGCAGAGAGTTTTGATAAATCCAACTTGTATTTTTATCCCTGAATGCCAGAGGACAGTTAAACAACCAAGCTCTGTGCCTTTTAATATCGAATGATGGGACTGACCAAAAAAAAAAAAAAAAAAAAAAAGAACTGTTTGAGTTTGCACAGTGTTAGAGCGTGTCTTTAGATATTTCCAGACAGCGACACATCACACAGCTCAGTCTCATGACACAAAGATCATCTAATCTGACAAAGATGCAGCGATGCAGAGAGAAGACACCAGTCTCTGAAAAGTGTTTTGGCTGGAGGCTGCTTTATCTAAATCAATTAAAAAAGTGTCATCTTTAAAAACAAAACAAAAACACTGTGAGAGGTTTAAGTATAATTAAGCCTGACAGTGTGCGACCAAAAATTAGTTTCCTGGGAAATGATGAAAAGAGCTGCATAAGGAACCGAGCCAGAATATGAACCGGCAGCTCTGTCAAATGTTATGCAAAGAAGAACACCTCAGGGTTCAACAGCTCCTCATTATTTCATCCAACAATCAACAAAGACCCCCATCCAAAAGCGTCTCAGGCTGTTAGCCCACAACAAAAATCGCACTTCATTACATAGTTGTTCCAGGAAATTCCAACCTTCTCTCTCTCTCTCTTTTTTTTTAAGGGGGGGGGGGGGCACAGCTAATAAACTGCAGCATAAATAGACCTCACTCTCACTTAATGGTGGACTAGTTTTGTCCAGAACTCGATTGCATTGATCCAAAGTTTTAACAGGCAATTTCGTCCGGCTCACACTTCCTATTAATTGGCTTACCCGCAGTGATATGGAGAAGATCTGTCACCCAGATTTAAAACTCACATTTAGATGAGAATGAAGAGGATGAGAAATCAACATTCTCCTCATAATAAATAGGGCCTAGTCATGTTTTAATTACGCAAGATTAATTAGCTTGCGAGAGAGAGGGGCAGATAAGGGGAGTCTGCAGCGATCCGGCTCTGCTTGGCTTTAGTTTACTTTGTAGACCCGTGAGAGCTGTGATCACTGTGTGGAGCTGACACCCAGTGGAAGACTTGCAGAGCAGAGGACATTAGATGGTAGAGACGAGCAGAGGGAAGCACCGACCAAATGGATGTTTTACCTCATTATCGAATCCACCAAAGCTGGGTGCTGTCACTGCACGAGAGCAAAAGTCATAAACACAGTAGTTGGTTTTGAGAAGCTCAAACATACAAATAAAAAGAGGCAGAATTGGAACTAGATGTTTCACACTAAGTAATCACATCCATGTCTATATGGATAGATTATAGAAAGATTGGAAAATGTAAAAGGTTTCCTGGGGTCTGCAAAGTAACATGTTTTTTTTCTTAAAATTGCACGTGTTCAAATGAGTGATTTATTTGCATAACAAAACCCTCATAGTCCAAAAAGTCACACTTTGTAATT
>JAPSES010000105.1:5891136-5902606 GCA_029822895.1 Maxillicosta whitleyi | reverse complement strand
TATATATATATATATATGATAGAAAAAAAAAAAAAATATATATATATATATAGCAAATGAAACCCCTGTGTTCAGATTTCAGGTATTACTGGGATGCTCTTCAGACTGGCAGCTACAAAAATTATAATGGTAGGCCTGGTTTTTACAGCTGCAATTAAGCTAAACAACAAAATTAAATCTCCAGGCTTTCAGAGGACTTAGATTCTCTCTTGGTTTCAATATTTTTTACTAACCTCCTAGAAGATGTAGGCGTTTTGGTGGAGCAAGGGCACTTTACCACTTTGCTTTCTCAATAAAAATACTTAATTTCATACAGAACTAGTGACTAAACACAGAGAAAAATGATTCCTGTTGGAGAATAAACGGAGCCTTCCATTGCATTGTAGGGAGATGATTGAAGCAACCTTTTTTTTTTATCAGTTTTAGACTATTGTAATATGATCATCTGCAGGATTTATGCCACTAAAAGCTGTTTATTAATGAGATCTAAGGTTAGTTATTGGTAGCACTGATCTCATTGTGAAGTCAGACAAAGTTGGGTGGAGCTCTCCCTCTGTAAGAGCACGAGAAATGATGGATTTTACTTTATTTAGAAAGCACTTACTGTTATTTCACCTCCATACATCTCCTCAGTGCTATCCTTAAATAGAACATACTCAAATGATTTCTCAGTTAAGATTGCAATCAAATGTTGGATTTTTCAGCATATGTTACAAATAAGTAGTTTTTGCCAACTAAAATGAAATACCTTACCATCTTTTGCTCTTTTTTGTAACTGTCTGTGATACAGGGTTTCTGCGGGTATCGGCAAATCTAGTTTAATGCTTTTTTACTGTCCATTTTAATGTCATTTTAAGCAAATTTAACACCTATGTCCAACCGCTGACACAGTTTCATATATAGGTTTATGATGGTTTACCTTCAACAGGCTTTAACCTGGTTCTGAATAAGTCCTCCTCCAATCACTTCTGCTCAAAGTTGCGTTTTCCCATTTTTACGACATTTACTAATACCCTCTCCGCTCTTTCGCCACAGCATATTGTATTCGAAGCATCTGGTGAAGTGACTTCGTGCAACGGCTATGAAAAGAGCCAATTAAAGGGTTCTGCCTGTCATTCATCTCACTGTCTATATATCTGATCAAAATTATTAAACGTTTATATACCCAAAATAAATTGTGAAAAACAATGTTTTTTCTATCAAATTTATTTATTTATTTTATGCCTCTGGACATCAAATTTAATGCTTTTTGATGCCATTTAAAGCCTTAATTTCCACAAAATGTATTCAAAGACTTGTGGTACCTGCAGTAACTTTTCATTTCATTGTTTTATCACCAATTATTTCATTTAGAAGTATTTTTTTAATTTAATTTTACTATCACATTCCTTTATTTTCTTGTTATACTGCAATTGATGCCCTACTACTACTACTATTAATAATAATATCAATAATATATATGAGTGGCTTAACCCTTACAGTAAGTACATTTTTGTTTAAGTGGTAGTTGGATTCCTGTAATGCACCGTTTCTATGGTTGTCTCATTTCTTTCCTGTATTTTACACAGTGAAACATGGCAGTGAATACACCTTTGACAAGGGCTGTGTTTCAGCTGTCACATTATGCAGTTTTAATGAACACCTGCCACCCAATTAGAAACATTTCCAATGGTCTTGGCCTAAAAAAAAATAAAGCAGCAATTAGAGATTCGACTATATTACAGAAAAAACACACTCTTTTAACTATCTACTATTTCAGATATTGTTATGCTGTAAGAAAAAAAAATAAAATAAAATCATGCTCCCGGCAACCTGAGCTGTTCAGCCTTTCAGATTTCTGAAGCATGCAAAGGCAACATCTGGGATGGGATCTGGAATTGAAAAGCATGTGCAAGCAGAGCTGACCATGAACTTGAATTCCTGAAATTTGTAGCATAAAGTAAACAGACTGACACTTGCACATTACACAACCTCATGCATAACAGCATATGAAAGTATCGCAACACTTGAGTTTTGCAGTAATGTTTTTTTTTTTTTTTTAATGCTGATTCGTAAGAATACTTCAGTTCAGTTTTCAATGAACAGTTCATGCAAAAAAAAAATAAAAAAAATAAAAAAATAGGGACATAATAATTTTTTAATACCACAGCCATGATTTTGGGAGGTTAAGGAAAACCTACTTGTGGAAATTGAAAATAATACTCAAGTTATATTAATGTAAAATCACCTGAAAATGTGAATTGTTCTATTTTCTTTTTAAAAGAATTACCTTTTCCTTTCTCCACTATGGTGTGCTGCCGTGTTTCTTAATTAACTTAAGTATAGACTTTATAGCAGGTGCAATAATGTGCAAAATCCCATTTTCAGTAACCACCATAGAGGAGGGTGAGGCAAGGGGTAAGCCTAGTCATTGTTTTCAATCTAAAACTTCACCACTAGATGTCACTAACACACAATTTTTGTTGGCAAGAATTCCCAGATTCTTACCACATATAAACCCTTAGTTTTAACCTCATGAGAAATTAATTAGTGCACCTGAAAGTTGAAATAGCCAGATGAATATTCACCATCGTAGGTTATTCTTTGCTGTCAGACCATATCATACCCTTTCCAAAGTTTTCACAAATCTGATATAAACAAGAAACACGGATAAAATGCCATGCTGGATTACTATGTGGTTAACCAGACAATGCACCATATTACACTGGTATAATACTACCTATGTTAACTTACATGCATGTTCCAAACCAGGCTCTTGGAAGCAACCTAATTAATGAAACAAGGACTGGATAAGCAGTGGCTTCTTCCTACTCCCTTTCAGGTACAACAGTGGTTTTATTTTCTAATCTTCTATTTTATTTTTTTTTTTTTTGTCTTGTTTTGTTTGTTTTGTATTATATTTGTGTCTGAAATAAACTAAACTAAAATCATATTACAATAACCACCATTATCATTTAAGCCCCATCATAACCTCTGGACTACATACATCATTATGCCAAGGTCTTCACATGTATACAAATCTACTTACGGGTACAAATATAGCTACCTTGACCTTGTATTTACTAGCTTCACACCACAGACATGAGATACGCAAGAGGGGAAATGGTTGCCAGGCCCTTTCCTCTCCTCTTGTCGTGACCATCTGCTCCACAAAGCTCTTCCAGGTGCCAGAAGTGGAGGCTGACACACTGCCTGCACTCCTATGCTTATGCAAACGATCTCATGCATATTGAAATTATTAATTATTCACAGCCCTCATAGAATATTGTTAAGTGATTTCATACTGGGATAAAAAATATAGAGGCAGAGGCAGACACCTGCATTACTTGACCTTTGCAGCAGGGAAATGAGGGATTGTTTTCCTGGCGTGAAATAAAAAAAAGGGGACGGGGAGGGTGAATCAGAAACAGTGTGAGGAAGTCTCCTGGGTGGTGACATACATTCAACTGACAGTGACAGATCTGATTCTAAAGAAAGTGGTTTGTGGTACATTTAGAAGCGGAGGCAGCAGGGCAGATATTAACTCTGTGCCTGTAACACAGTGCCAATTACAATGAATGTCAGTAAAGTGATTATCCCCCTTGGACCTCCCTTATGCTTTTGGCACCTGCCTGAAACTGTACTGATAAATGGATTTTCTCACTATAAAAAGACCAGACCTGTTCTGTACTGTGAATAGGTCACTCACCTATAATTGGTTTGAGCCTGAAAGAGAGGAATTCGACTAGTTTAAAATCAATAAATCCAGTTTTGATGTGCATAACATGTCCAAATTTCACATTCATCACATTCATTGTATATTCACCCATCTCTGTACAATCTGCTTAAAACTGCAATGTGTGATTATTTGTTGGTGCCATTTTGCAAAAATTCCATAATTACATTTAAGCATATTTTATTTTATGTTGTCTGACAGAATTGTACCCCATTATCTGGATGCCGTTTTCAGGCTTCAGAAAATGTACCACATGAGAGAGGATTATGGATGTTCGTAGTGGTTATCAGACTCGGGGGTGAGGGCGAGTTAATAATATGTGACATCAGATAAGACATCAGGTATGACGAACGGCAGGAGCTCATATTTATAATAAAAACTGAGACTTTATTCTTTATTACTAATATAATGACCAATTTTTCACTTTACCCAGTGTAAAAATGGAGGTAAATCACAATAAAAACAAATGAAGCTAATAAAAAGTAAAATTGATTTGGGCCCAGTTGTTATTATTAAGTTCTGTATTATTATTGGGCTAGAATTTCACTTTTAGGGCATCTCTAGTTCAATTGGGCTTAATGATGACTGGACATCTAACCTGTTATCACAACACCTCAGGAAGTCCTTGAGGGAATTTCTTTATATTTGGCATAAACATTAAGTTGGACACAAAATAAAACTGATTAGATTTTTAAGGTTGAAGACGAAAGGGAATTAGCCTGTGTGCGAGAATTTTATTATACAAGTCTGGATAGAGCGGGGGGTCGGTAGAGGCATAGATGCATAAGGTAGTAAATGTAGTTAAGTTCTTTGGTTTCGGCATGGTTTGATTTATTATCTTAAATTGCTGAACTTTAGTCATTTTATTCTTAATGTATGTACATTTTATGAATGCTCTGATCCATTCTTAATTGTATCACTAGTTTTCAAAACACTTGTATGATTAATGTCTCAATTGTCTGATCTTACACTACCCACATAATGTGCAGAAATGTTCTATATATAGTATAAAACACATAATGTTCTGCTACTGTAAAGTTTACTACCTTGAAAGTCTTGTCCATGGAGGCAGACAGCAGCAGATGACTGGCATGAGGAACTGGACACCATTGCACTGTGTTGACTGGGCCCTGGTGGCCTCCCAAGCTCAGCAGAAGCCTCCTTGGAATCCCTGCAGCACTGGGCTTTTGAGAAAGGTACTGCTTTACTGTTGCCGACACATCTGACAAAATCTGGCTGTCCCCACTCTGGTTCCCTGGGACTTGGTGTGGTTGGTATTTTGAGTCTGTATTTACTACTGGAGGGGTGAGCCTCTGTCTCTTGGGAATGTAAGGCCGAACACCTGAAGGGATACTGTGAAGTCTTTTAGATGGGTTTGGCAGATCATTAAAACTTTGTTGCAGGGGAGGAGGGGTCTGTGCTGGTGCAATCTTCCCCAGACTCCCAGTTAACCAGCCATTTGTCTGTAGAGATGAACTCCTGTCTGAGACATGATCATGACATCCCAACACTGTCTTGTCAGTGTCCTCAGTGAGTCCGGCAGGGCTGTGTGTTACCTCAGAGACATTAAACTCCCTGACTTCCTGGTTTTGTTTTCCCTGTCCACAAGAGTCACCCTGGACCAAAGCTGGTCCTCTGCTGACTGTATTATTGACAGAATCATCCTCTGACTCGGAGTCCTCATAGGCCACTAATGAAGACATCCTCACACCATGGCAGTCTGGAAATCAGAGGACAGTGAGTGACACAGTGGAAATGTTTTATTAACGGCCCAAGGGTGTCCTCTAGTGGTTGCATTGATTACTGTAACCTCACATGTGGTTTCATACAAACATGTTCTACAAAACAACACGCATTCGGGATTTCAGCTAGGTTAAGTGATGCTCTTATCTTTGTAAAACTCAAACAGTATTAGAAATAAGCGGTGTCTAATGTCGAGGGCAATAAATGTTACAGCAACAACTCTCTTGAACCTACCAAACGTGCTGAGATAGTAAGATAATGAAGAATAATACAGAAGCTTAGCGTTAAATACAGACTTTAAGTGAAGACTTTATCTGGCTGACATGTCTCAGATACTATAAAGTATAGTTAAAATCCACATGACACAAACATTTAGTTAGCTTTAGGGTAGTGTCGCATTAGCTAGCTTACTTGCTTACACTTCTAGCTAAAACCTAGTCTTTCAACATGGCTACACGCAAAGAAAGCTGTCTTAAGTTTTGAGGATTCTTGTTACATACCTACAACCTATTACATCCCATTTCTGAACCTTATAAAACGATATTAAAGGTCAAAACGATAAAACTGTTCAATTTCTCGCGGAATAAGTTGTCTTGACATTGCGTTTCAAAATAATTGTAACGCAATGAAATCCTTGCAAATGTCAAAGCGACTAAAAAACTCTAAACTTTTATTTTGAAAGAAACAACAGCAACAGACTGGCTCCGCGTCACTTTCTTCCGACTGATAAATGAAAATACATTTATATTACATTTTGCTCGTCCATTTCTATATTAACTAACAATTAAAATTATTTTTTTCGTTTTAAGTTCGTTAAGATTAATAAAATTATCTACATTGTTGTTAAATGTCACATATTTGCGGTGATGGTAATATAGAGGAACTATTGAGCAGATCATGTTTTTGTGGGAAGAATGTGCCCCGAACACAACCTCACACAGAAGCTGATGCAAGTTAAATGAGTGAGCTGACAGCTGTGTGGGAATATTACCGAACGGTATGCTATTATACTTAAATTGCTATTCTACGTCATTACATAGTGTGGTATTTATTGTAATTTTAGTATTTTGTTTATCATAAAGGTCGTTAACAGGAAATAATGGGTATAAAGTACGGACAGACGCTTATACACTATGTAGCTCTACCAAGTTAGCTTCGTGTTAACATATGGGAATCCTCTCAGCTGTTGTGGATAAATGCCAGAAAGACAGCCACAGTGACGTTGTTACCCAATTCTGAGTGTCCTCCAGAGAGTGTTGTTTTTAGATATTTATTTGGCATCTAATTATTATGGCTGACTTGCTTTATTTTGGCCAGTTTGAAGGCGATGACAGACTGTCAGGGAGACGGGGAAGCAGCCAGGAGTCCGATGGAGCTGTATGAAAAACTCACAGCACAAGGAGATCAAGTCAGGGCCTTGAAAACAGCCAAAGCGGAGAAGGTGAGTGTTTGTAAGGGACTTATGATAATTTATCTTCGTTTTATGGAACAAGACAGATGAACAAGTTGCAAAACACCTGCCAGTTTCCCAATATAATGTGGAATTCAGTTTTAATTGTTCCATGCAATACATATTTGTGGCTTTATTAAAATCTGGGCTACCTTTATAGTCATGTAGGTCCAGCTGGGGAACATAATATAGCAGATTTAGTATTCATATGTGGCTCATCATATATTTCATACTGTTGAGTAGGTTTGAACAGTAACTGAACTGAGTCAGTTTTGTGCTTTCTGAAATTGCCTAGACTCACTAAGTTGAGAATTGTGCTTCCACTGATGACCTTTGATGCTTTAAGAAAATTCAAGGTGCAACCAATGTGTTCCTTTTGAATATACTCACAACAAATAATACAAAACAACACCCTAAATGTTGGACTGATTTTAAAGAGAGCATTAACACTCAAGCCTGTTGGTCTAGAAATGTTTCAATTGATTGTATATGTTTTTTTTTTTTCTCTGTTTGCTTTTATTGTTGTAAAACTATAATGATGTGACTATATTGCTATAATCGTGGCCAGACCAGAAGAATATAAGGGTGGTCTAATAATTTTTTCCATGACTGCATATGCGGCATTGTTCTTAAATGGACCATTCTTTATCGTATTTCAGGACTTTTAATTGTAAAACAGTACTTCTACTACATTTAGTCAATATTAACATCTGGATACTCCCTTTACTAGTATATTTGAAAGAAATAACCCATTTAGATAAAGACAATAACTTAGTAATTATCAATCAATTCTATTTAAACTGTAATTTTGTTCTTTTTTTTTTTTTTGTCACTTGCATTTCCATCTGACTGCGCTGCTCTAAATCCCTCAGGCTGACATTGATGCTGCTGTTAAATTACTGCTGAAGCTGAAAGTCGACTACAAACAGATGACAGGTCAGGATTACAAAGCAGGATGCCCGCCTTCAGAAAATTCAGTTGTGCCTGACAATGGGCCGACAGCAGATGGTGCTGATGATGAAGACACAGTTAACCCGTGGAGCGTCACCACCACCAACGCCAAAGGGGTAGACTACGACAAACTCATAGGTAAGAGTCCAGATATGACAAGAACTGAAGATATACGGATAGCACAGCAATTTGTGGTGATGTAGACAATCCATTCACAAAGAGTGGGGTGTAGATTCAGTAAATTTGCAGAATTTCATCCATGGTCTTTGATGTTTTCTGCATTTTTTTAAAACATAATTTCATTGTATCACACAATGACAATAAAAACATTCTATTCTAATTTTAAAATTTATATCTGCAGTATACCTTTGTGCCACACATGTTCTATGAGAAGACCCTGTTCTATTATTGGTGTCAAAATTTTTAACCCATAAAGAGCCAAACAACCACTGGTGACCAAACCCATCCAATTTACCGAATAAACAGAAATAAATGTGGGCACAGATCAAGGATAGTATCATAAATAAAATAAAATACGTGGAGAAATTAGGCTGTAGTTGGTGTTTAACCCATGAAGACCCCAAAAAAAAAAAAACCCAAAAAAACACTGGTGACACAAACCATCTACTGACCTTAACTGTTTAATACCTGTTCATCCACTAATTCTATCAATACATGTAAATAATTTGTGTAAAATACAGTTTGTCATATTTTCATGGTCATCAGATATGACCCATTTGGACATTCAGAGGCTCTAGTTACTGTGGAAGCACCTCTTCTACAACATTGATTCATCAGTAAAACCCATAGTCGGATCAATGACAGTGGATGGAAACACTGGTTTATGGTCAGTTAATTAGAGATTTGCTAAAACAATTAAAAAGTTTTCACTTTTTCCTCAGTTTTCTCTGTTTCTGATATAATAAACCTAAATTTTTAGATTAATGACTTGAGAAAGGTTAAATAGAGAGAAAAATGCATTTGGAAACTCCCATAAACGTAGCACTGGGTCTTAATGGGTTAATGTATGTATACACATTTGTATAATAACACATTATCTAAAAGTTAATCGTTTATCTCTACGAAATGATAGGTTTGATTAAGATAATATTATGAAGTGATGCAGAAATGGAAATAAAAATGTTTATGCATGTCCTTTTATGATGTAAATTTTGTGTTTTATTGATAAGGACTGTTGCAATTTTTAGTCATGATTTGTAAAAAAAAAAAAAAAAAAACAGACTTAAGAACACAGATCATGTTGAATCGATGTCTTTTTGCGTCTACCTTTAGTGAGATTTGGCAGCAGCAAGGTTGACAAGGAGCTGGTGGACAGAATAGAGAGAGTCTCAGGACAGAAACCTCACCGCTTTTTAAGAAGGGGGATCTTCTTCTCACACAGGTTAGTAAACATTTAATCTGTCTGAACTTGATATGCTCTGTTGATGTTTATGTCATGCGTGTTAAACAATAACCACGAGGCATGTCATTTCAAAACAAGTTAATTCTGAATGTGAAATGTTACAGAACCAGAATCACACGGTGTCTCTGTGAAGCCATACAAGGGCCTGAAAGGATTAAATGGAAGTACTGCTCATTCTCAACTCAAACAGAGTCCACACTGTTATTAGAATAGTAAACAGCCCTTTATGATGGGGAAACTGAAGCCCCGAAGCACCTCTTTGAAGCTGCAAGATTTTTCTGATGAAAAAATAGTCATTTTACTTTCCACAACTTCTGCCTTTATCTTTTTTTTTTTTTTTTTTAAGTTTAGTTTTGTCAAATACAAACAAAGCGATTGAGGCAACTGTAATGCAGGGTAAAAATCCAGGCAGTGGGATGCTTTGAAGACAGAGGAAAATGACTCCCAATGATTACATTACCTCTGATTACAGGGTGTGTAACACTGATTTCATGCTGAAATAGTTAAGTCTGTCAGTGCTGAGGATGATTTAGGTTCTGTGAAACTGGGTTCATTTTGGTATCTTTGCCAGCTTTTTAGACTAATTAATAGAAGAGAAATTTAGACGTATTTCCCCTTAGGATTTACCTAAGGATGACCTCAGATAAATGCAAAAAAAATTATACTCTTCCTCTGAGCCATCCCAAAATTATTGAATTTTTGACCAGAGGACCAATATTGGGACAGGAAAAGCTTCCTAAGTGTCAGTGCATTTGATCTGGAAAATATGGCTGTAAATGATCTAATATAAATAAATAAATAAAGACTCTGTGTTACATTTGATGATCCTAGTGCTTTTTCTAATCCAAACATGGGTTTTTCATGAATCTCAGTCTCATTCCAGGTATGTAACCCATTGTGTACACCCACGTTACACGCAGAACCTGCCAATTTAAACAAATAGGCTAAATTACGAGTGATTTTTGCAAGAGCGGCCATTCTTTGTGAAACTCTTCTTTGCACAATTGGTTCAATTCCCAAAATGTACCTGTGAGAAAAAAGTAGTTGGACATAATTTTCATGTCCTTTTTATCATGTTACACGCTAATCCTTGTATAAGAATAAAACAGGTTTTGTCTAACATTTAAATGGATGACACAAAGACATTTACTATTATTGTCAGAACTATAAAGTCAATCTGATGTTGTGCAGCTGTAAAAATGTGGACTATACCCCCAAATGAATCTAATAGAAGCAGTAGAAGAAGTAATTGTAGACTGTTGTTATTTTATGACACTGACAGTATTCATCTGGATTCCCCATCGCTAAGAAAGCATTCACATACCAGTACATTTTTGCAGCACAACACAATAATGGGATTTTCTTTAGTGCAGTTCTGTCATTTATTTTTAATAGTCCTGTAAATGTAAGAAAACTCTGATTTATTTTCAACATAATCCATGCAAACTAATCCTGAAGAGCTTCTTAAACAGGCGCCACTTTGAGTTGAAACATATAGGGATATGTTTTGGCTCGAGACAGTTTTGTTTTTCTATTTTATTCTAAAATGGCTCTTTTGGTATTAAAGGTTGCCGACCCACGGGTTACATAATTGACACGTCGTTGTATGATTTCTGTTCTGTTCTGTCGCTCTTTCTGGCAGAGATATGCATCAGGTACTGGATGCATACGAGAAGCACAAGGCGTTCTACCTTTACACCGGCAGAGGTCCGTCCTCTGAGGCCATGCACGTGGGTCACCTGATCCCCTTCATCTTCACAAAGTGAGTCACCCTCTGAGACGCATCAGTAGCGCGCATCTGTCAGAATATTGTCGTGACTCGCTGTATCCTGTACCAGATGGTTGCAGGATGTGTTCGACATCCCCCTGGTGATCCAGCTGACTGATGATGAGAAGTACCTGTGGAAGGATCTGACGTTGGAAGACTGCCACCGGTTCGCAGTGGAAAATGCCAAGGATATCATCGCTTGCGGCTTTGACATCAACAAGACCTTCATCTTCTCTGACCTCGATTACATGGGGTAAAACTAGAAAAGCACTCAGAGAGCGCAAACATCCTCCAAGCAGCACAGTTCCCCCACATATTGTGACTGACACCCCGCAATATTACATCCCACATTTGTTTTTTTATCTATTTTATTAGATTCTTGACACTGGAAACATACCCAAAGAAATGTGAATTACATGC
>JAPSES010000105.1:5880553-5891036 GCA_029822895.1 Maxillicosta whitleyi | reverse complement strand
TATTTCACTGGTGCGGCCCACCTCAGATCAAATTTAGTTGAATGTGGAACTGAACTAAAATGAGTTTGACACCCCTGAGTTAGACACATGACTGTATGTACAAGTTACTCACCTTTGTGTCTCCACCTGGAGTGGCACTAAGAGCCAAGATGCGGAAATGCTTATTCTGGCTGCACAGTTGTCTGATCACCTGAGCAGAAAAAAAAAACAAGAACAGAACACTTAGAATGTTCATGCGTTCATTCAAGTACCCTACTTTAGTAAAAATGTGATACACTGAAGATGATTCTCAAGAGATTATCACAGTAAATGATGTGTGTGATGGTTCATTAGAAGGTGACCCTGCTGAATTCTAGGATCTCAACTAATGAACGGTCCAAATACAAATAGATTAAGGTGAACTAACGAAATCCAGAGCTACATTATTTCATCCTACTTTATGCGTATATTCCACAAATTACAGAAGCATGTCTTATTTTTTTTTTTTTTTTAATTTTCCATCCCCTTGTACTCCAGACATGTCACCAAATGTGTTGAACCTGAATGCTTAAGATAAACTGAAGAACAAAGCCTTAATAAATACACTCTTTAAAAAGTTTATGTTGTAGATATGACCATGAAGATATGATAAATATGTATTGACAGAGTAAAGTAAAAGAATCAGAATTCCAAATGCATACACAAGACAGCAAAACTCAAAAGTTTTCTTCAGAATCAAAACAGCTTCCACAAATGTGTTTATCCATCCGTTTACCATTTTGTAGGATTTACTTTTTGTGTGTAAACAGATTTATGCAGTTATGTTAATTTTATTCATATTTCTAAGAATCAGCAGCACACAGCTGTGATGTTAACTCGGTTTGTGATTAGAGTGATGTGCTCTGAATCCAGGGTTGAAAATGTGTGTATATTTTGGGAAAACATAATTAAGATTTAGTAAATACTAGGGTTTTAAAAATTAAATTTGCTTGATTTTAATTTGCTCAAAGTGGGTCACTAGAAAATGACATAGAAAATGTGGATCCTACAGTAAGACATGCTGATCTAAATAATTCTTTCAATACTGAAAGATATTGATATTATGATTAATTAACATTCTCCCACCATTAGTAAAATATTAAGAGCTGATATCAGGAACAGTGACTCTCTCCCCATATTCAAAACGCACCACTTCAGAATAATTTTTCATAACTTTCCATTTTAACATTTTCCTTTCTATGTATTGTAATTACTCTTTTATCTGTTTGTTTACTTCTTTGTGTTTTATGCATTGTATGTTTTATCCTCTGCTGTACAGTGTCCCTGGGTGACCTGAAAAGCACTTATAAATAAAATGTGTTATTATTATTATTGTTGTTATTACTAAGAAAGTGAAGGACTCTTCCCAGTGTACTGTTATAGTAGTCGTACACTCTTCAAATAATTGAGAGTATGAAATGCTTTATAAACCAACTTGTTTTTTTCATGTAACCAAAAATAATCAGTGTCATATAACTTGCCCTAGTGTTAATGAGTCTCAGTGGGGGGGGGGGGGGTACCTGACAATAGGCATGGTTGCCCAGGGCTTTGTGGGCTTCATCAATCACCACACATTTGACCTGCTGAGCTGGACATGTGTCTCTGGACAGATCATTCACCATGACCTGAGGCGTGAGGAAGAAAACGCGTTTGGTCCTCCACACCTCCTGCCTCTGCTTGGCTGCTGTGCTGCCTGTGGATCAGGAAATATAGTCTAGTTAACAATAGCATGATAAAAAAGATGATCTTCCATCTGCAGAGATGTATTACCTGTCAACTCAGCCATGTGTGCCTGCGGGATCCCCATCACTTTATAACAGGCTTCGATCTGTTGTGCCACCAGGGGTTTTGTGGGAGCCATGAAAACAATCTTTCCAGATGGATACCAGCGGTAGAAGTTGTACATAACCACAGAAGCTATAAATGTCTTTCCCAGGCCAGTAGGAAGACATACCAGAGTGTTCTGAAACAGGGCAGCCTCTGACATCTTCAGCTGGTACTCCCTGATGGGATAGTTAACTGGGTAGATCCATACCTTAGCTGAGGAGCTGTCAAAGCCAGGGAAGTCTGGGTAGCTCTGTACCCCAGACAGGATGGGGGAAAGGGCAGTGCTCTCTAGTCCAACAGTGCTGTCTTGCTGAAAACAGGTTCCATTGTCGAGTTGTAGGGTCTTTTCTGCTTCATAGACAGCGACCACCATCAGATCATCATCGTCCTCATCATCCTCAAAAGCAGGTATAGGCTCCTCTGTCCTATCTGGGACCTCTGACGTGTACGAGGACCCCTGACCTATTTCAGCCCAAAGGGGGTTTCGAGGTTGAGTAGTAGTTGTTACCTGTGTGGTGTTACTTGGGGTGGTTCTGCGCCGTCCAGCAGCTTTTTTGCCATCTTTTTTCGGTTGGACAACTTTATTTTGAGACGACGACACGCCCCAAGTCTGAAACAAAGTCCTCTGATTTGTAACATTACTCATTCTTAGTGTTTTAACCAAATAGAGTAGCTAAAAAGTGCCATGTGAAGAGCAGCAGCATTTCAAAACTAAGTACACAAACACAAGGACACTTCCTGAAGGTGGTTTTTCAAACTAAAATTTATCTACATCCGTAACTAGATAATGACAATTTTTAACACTTTGTTTTTTCTCCTAAAGCTGATATAGACAGATGAAGATATCATTTTCTTGGCAAAAAAGCAAGTTAAATGTGAAACCGTTGTGATACTGCAAAACTAACAACGGATAAGCTTTTAATTTTAGTTGCTGACCCCGGAAGTAAATTAAAAGTTTGAGTTCATCTCCCGCTTCTTGTCTTAACAGTCATGTTACAATGGATAGAAGTAAATGGGAGACAATACTCTCATATTTTCAGGTAAAGGTTTTAATAATTAGCTTTTTTGATATAAGACTTCAGTCGCGATGTTACACCTTATGAAACCCCTGTTAATCAGTTTATGTTGTGTAACATTTTGCTAACGCTATTGTTGTTAGCATACAGACAGCTAAAGGCTAACAGCAGTCATCACTGTAACTACAGTAACGGTACTTTATTTAACAGGCACGTGTACGTGGATACTTGGTGAGAAATGAAATTCGTCGTGCGCGAGAGGATTTTGAAAACATCGTGAGAGAAATTGATGGAGGTTTAGATCATCTGAAGTGGGTGAAGATGTCAGCCCTCTCTATCCCCCACTTCACAGACACTGTAAGACACTTGTTACACTATCATTCATTCATTTATTCATGTCAGTTCATAGCAGGGCTGACGTAGACGCACACAATAATCACAAATATTCTCACCTATGATAAATTCAGATTAATTTTATTGCAGTTTTTACTTGGTTTTTGTACATGTACTTTAATTACATTTGTCTTATTGCCATTTCTTGTTTTCATCTCTTTTTATGTTTTTTACAATCAAATAAAATACAATAACAATATACAGGGAATTACATTTTCATTTTTTTAAAAAAAGATAATATATAAATATAAAAGTAAAGGTTTACATAAAATCTGGCATTTACATTTTGTTGCATCTTTCATTCCACTTATAATTTTGCATTTTTCATTTTGTTGCATTTTTTTTACATTATTCTACTTTATCCTGCTAATGCTTTTTCTTTTTTGGAACATTTTCATTTGTTAGAGATTTGAAATTTACTGTCATAACCATGTGATAGACTGTTCTGAAGATTATCATGTAGATTTTTGACCACATCACTATTATCTCCAGGATGGTTCTCTTCAACCCAACACCTCTGCTCTAAAATGGCCAAATCCCAGAACTGTAATCGGTGACAGTTCCCGGAGTCCACCAGCAGCTGAGGAGGAGAGAGGAGGAGATGATCGTCTGCTTCCAGGGGAGATGGAAGCAGAGAGGGATGTTTCACAAACTAAAGGGCAGACTTCCATCTCTGCAGACTGCTTTCCCAGCAGCTCCACTGATGGGGATGGAGAGGGTCAGAAACAGAGCGGAACGGGAGATAAACATGGAGGGGGGATGGAGAACATGGGTTACTCCACTCCCGTGTGGAGCAGTGTGGAGATGGACACGGACTATAGTCAACAACGTGAGTGTTTTCAGCATTTTGATAACATTTTTCACTTAAATCCCATCTAGCAGGCTAAACCCACAAAATACATCTCCAGACTACAACTGAATTAAGAATCGTTCATCATCTACACATACTCAGCAGTTCAGGACAGAATCTAGGGCACTGATTTATTCGGACACAACACTGGCAACTACAGGTGTATTGGTGTTGCATCCTTAAAGTCATTTAGGGTTTGTACGGGTGCTTTAAATCCTTCAAAATGGTTGAATTTCAATGTTTTCAAGGTCTAGAAAGTGGTTGCAATTATAACCTCTGTGATGTGACTTATTTTTTAATTTTGTAATATTAACTCTGGCAGGTTACATGGAAAGCCGAAGCTATTTACAGAGAGGCGATGGGTTTTTTTTTCCGAACTTTATGTCAAAAAATTTAATTACCAGGCTGACTCCTGGTATATTTTTATCTCAATTTTTGTCTTGGTGCAAGTGTGTCTGAAGAACGCCAAGTGCCTTCCTTTTTTGGGGGGATAAAACTTTGTGTTCTCCTTTAATTTCGAATTATGAATCATAATTTTAGATGTTTAAAGCATAAGACAATGTACATTATTGTGATTCAAAAATGGTAAAAAAATAATCCTGAGTATGTGTTCTGCAGATATGTGTTTGACCCTTCAGGCAGGTACTACAGTTCAATAAAAACCAGCATGACCAGAATGATGAACACTTTCTTTCCCTGGACACAGACACTTAATAAACAATAATGCCCCATACGCTGCTGTTGCCTCCTATTTATATACCCGTTTCACCTATATACCACTAACAAGCTTTTATTTATGCTGTTTTTATGTCTGCCTTAGTGTTGTAAAGTATTTATAGGTGGGTGTTTTTATTGTCTAGCTAGTTTTAAATGTCTTGGCTACCTTTATTTCTGGATATAGTTTATGTTAAGCTCCATTTCACTGACCTGAAGAGCACCTTGAATTTTGTCATGTTGATGCCTTGTGTTAATATGATGACAATAAATCTTCTTAATCTTAACCCCAGTGAAAAGGTGCTGCGCTGGGAAAAAATTGAAAAAGACACATAAAAGTGCTTGAAAAGTCCTTGAATTTGACCTTGAAAATGTGTACAAACCCTGTACTTTGATGTTCTATGATCAAGATCATATCGATTGGATCAGCATCTACATAAAATTTTCATCCTTCTCCAAATTAGTCAAGTCCTGTTACACTTTACCAACAATAAGTCCTATTTTACAATCGTTTCATAAGAGATAAAAATACTACATTCCAGTTTCATGGGCTATAGTGTATGTAAATAATTTGATTGGTATTGAGTGTTGGTTTTGTCCTCATCAGGCCTTTTTGTCATCTATCCTCCAGATCCCCGGCGATACTGCTTGGCTCAGGAGGTGCCCCATACCCCCGAGGCCCTGCGTCTCCATAGAAACACCCTGACCATGGAGCTCATCTGGCTCCAACAGGCCATTGACAGCAGGAAAAAGGTACGATGAAGAAAGAGGGGAGATGTAGTGTTTCCTACCTTTATCTAGTCAGTCACGGTCTCCTGCTGGAAGAAAATTACTTCTGCTGGAAAACAAAATTTATTTAGTGACCTCCAGTCACTGGAGTCTGTGCTGTACATGAAAGGAGTAACATTACTTATTGAGTTTTTGTATGTGTATATAAATATATATATATTTATTTATTCAGAAAGTGCAAGAGAGCCACCAAATGCAAAGACAGCTAAGTTTTGAGCACCACGGTTCATGGTATTTTAATTTAATAAGGATGTATTTCCGAATGGTTTTATCCTCTGTACTTCTAGGCTCAGTTCATTTATCTGCACATTATTTATCTAAAAAGTATTTTTACCCCACCCCCCGAAGGGGAGGTTAGGGGTATTGTTTTTGGTTAGTTTGTTTATTTATTTGTTTCTTTTGGTAAATCTCTTGGTTGAATTCACACTAAAATGGGTTTATAGACTGATTGTGGTGAAGAATAGATGTGATTCTGTTTTGGGAAAAGTACGTCAAAGTAAAAAAAAAAAAAATTATGGATTTTTAAAATCTTTTTTTTCCCCCCCATTTACTTATAATGGGCACAATTTCTAATGTCTATAAAAACATCAATTTTGTTTCAACTTACTTCAAACTTGGCACAAATATAGAGGCAATTGATATGCTGACATCAGCACACTTAGACATGATGACATCAGCTGGATCGATGCCAAAATAAGCTACAATACATGCGAGGGGCGGGGCTTGTTGTGCCTGGCACCACTTGTTTTCTTTTTATTCATCTTAAAATTGCACATATTCTTAAATAGGTGCATAATTCCAGCGCGTTTTCATGTGGTAACAGTGAATGCATTTATCAGTTAGACGTTAACGATCAATAGCTATTCTGATAATGGTTTGAACCAAGGAAAACAACGTGAAATGGTGTGAATATTTTCCTGTTTATTTCCTCTTCTGTGGCAGTAAACTGAATATCTTGGTGTCGTTAAGCAAACAAGATATTTGAGAATGTCGAATTGGACTTTGGGAAACACTTCTTACTCTTTTCTGACACAATAAACTGATGAAACAAGAAAATAATCAAAAAGGAAAATAATCATTGGTTCCAGCCATTGTCTTGCACTGTCTGTGGCCACCCTGCAATTTCATTTAACACATGCTTTTTGTGATATGGCTTTGCTTATTATTTTCTCCTCTCTAGTACTTGTCACTGAAGGATAGACTGAGCGTGTCCTGACAGCTGAAGAGGCGACAATTGAAAGTCTGCCTGAAGATGCTTTTCCAAGTAAATGTATAAAATAAATAAATAAATAATGCTCCTAGACTGTATTTATCTCATTTGACAGAATATAAAACAGGGTTTCTGTGTTTTTCCGTATGCAGGATGTACAGATTCTAAAAAGTCAACTGTAATATTATTTTGTACTTATTATTTATTCCCCTGTTTGTATGCTGGGGACATTTCAACTGTTTTTGAGGTTTTGTGTAGTTCATCACACAAAGTGCCTTCTGTTAGTACCAGTCAAATCACCTGTTATTTGCTGATAACTAATGAGTCATTAAGGCATATATATCTGTACTTAAAATCTGAAATTAAAATGTCATCAATTTTTCTAAAGTCTTAAGGATATAAAGAAATGGGAAGTGGGATTGTTTGTTATTTTATTTTAATTTACTGAATGTAAATGATCAGGATATTAGAATCAAATACTTTGAAAACTGATCAAATTGATGTTCTTTCTTATTTTACTTATTTTAACCCTGACAGATCTAACCCCCCCAGCAACCAAAAGCATCCCCTGATCTAAAATATGTAATATAACCTTTGAAACACTAATCCTATCAATACATGTAAATAATTCAGGGAAAATGCAGTTTCTAAGCTTTACACTGGAAGCAATTGAGACCCCTTTGGATGTTCAGAGGTTCCATAATTCATGTGGAAATGCTGCTTTTTTTTTCCTGCAACATTGATTCAGCAGTAAAACTCAAGCAGGCAGTGGTTGCAGACCATTTTAGTTCAGGGGCCACATACAGCCTGGTGTGATAGAAAGAGGGCCGGACCAGAAAAATAATATAAATAACAGAATACGAACTTATAAATACTGTGAACTCCAAAGTTTTCTCTTTGTTTTTGAGTGAAAAAGTAAAGTAAAATAAGAGAAATTTTAACAATATTATGACTTAGTTTATCATTAAAACATGCATTAAAGCATACAGATAACAGTGGATGTACAAATACACATAATATTTAATAACAAGCAAAATATTGATACAATTCTACATATTTCTATTAATTCTATTTGTTATTTATACTTTTTGTACAAGGCTAGTCTGTAAACATTGTGTCATTTTCTTTTTTTCTTTTTTTTTACACTAATACAATGACAAAAATGTGCAGTTTTCATTATTTAAAGGTTATTATGATAGTATTTTACTGTTCTGAGCCACTTTAGATTGAATTAAGCTAAAATGACTTTTAACATCTTTGATTCTTAATATCTTCAGTTTCTCTTTTGCATTTCATTAATTCATCCCCCAGGCCGGATTGGACCCTTTGGCAGGCTACTTTTGGCCCCCGGGCCATATGGTTGACACCTGTGTTGTAGAAGCTTGTTTTTATGATTGATTTACTTTGTTGAAAACGTCACTTTTGCGTCAGTTTCCTCTGTTTTGTTGTAATAACCTTGAATTTACAGTCGGTAAAATGATAATTCACTTAGGATAGGTTAAGCCTTGTTATTATATTAATAGTTATGGGTCTTAAAAGGTTAGAGATTGTCATAAATTTCCTTCCTAGTAGTGCACAAAGTTCTACATATTTTGTTCTCAGCAGTCAGAATCATGTTTGTACACTGTGCGTGTTATTTATTTTACTTCATGTAAAGAAGAAATAAACTTTATTTTTAGATAAAACCTGCACAGTTGTCTTTTTTTTTTTTTTTAATACGATTATCACTTCACTGATGTCACCCATGAGACTTTACAAATTACAGTCCAGGTAGTCATCTATTGTTTAGACAGATGGAATTATGGGAAAGTTCTTGGCTGAAAACGAGTTTGAGCGGTGTCTCGTAGAAAGCTCATGTTTCTCTTTCAGATCACAATGAGAAGCTCTCAGTGAACACATGTCACCCTGAAAACACTCACCAAACCGTCCTGATCCACCGTTGTCCTTTAGAATTAAAGACATAAAGAGGACGGCATTTATGAAGTTAAAAAAAAACCTCATATATTCCTCATTCATTTTTAAGATACCTGACGTGATATATCCAACATTTTGTTACGGCTCTGTCTATGATGCAAATGATTAATCGAGTCAATATTTTGGGGGGGGGACCGCAAACAAACGAGTGCAGAGGTTATCTTATTGATTCAGCTTCCAACACAGGGACCCACACGGTCTCCCCTCCTTTTTGTCTGTCTTTTGTTGTGGTTGCTGCTGATGCCCACAAAGCCAGTCATTGCTGGCCCTGCTACTATGGCAACCAGGAAATACTCACAGCCATCGGTGGAGTAGAGTGTGTTATGCGAGGGGGATAAAGAGAGCAGAACGTGGCGAGTGGGAGTCCAGACAGATCAACCACAACAGAGGGGACCGATTCTCACCTTTGGCTTTTATTCTACACTTTCGTCTTCTTCCAGGTTTGTGATTGAATTTTTTTTTTGGATCAGATCATGTAGTGAGTGTTTGTGTTAACGTGTGGCTGTTTAACAAACCAAGGAATGTGGTGTGTGTGTGTACTAAAGAGGTCAGTACATGTAATGATTTCTTAAGTGACGGTGTATGTGTGTGTGTGTGTGTGTGTGTGTGTGTGTGTAGTAAACCTGAGCTTAGAAGCACTTTTTCCACTGGGGTGTAACAGCTGGTTCAGGGATGGCTGCAGGCACAGCAGCCACCGCTCTACTCCCTCCGGTCAAGAGCGTGGTGGTCTACAAGAATGGAGACCCCTTCTACAGCGGACGCAGGTTCGTGGTGAATCAGCGACATGTGGCCACCATGGAGGCCTTTCTGAACGAGGTGACCCAGAGCATCGGGGCCCCGCTCGCTGTCAGGAACCTGTACACCCCCAGGCAGGGCCACCGGGTCACGGAGCTGCAGGACCTTCAGACCGGAGCCCAGTATGTGGCAGCTGGTTCTGAGAGGTTCAAGAAACTGGAGTGAGTACAAACACTTTGACTCTACTGGCACTAGGGGTCATTTTATGGTTAATGACAGCAAGAAAAGAACCATTAATCCTTAATTAATAACCTTAAGGGAAGTATGTGAGTGTAATCTGCCAAATAGAGTTCAAATATGATGTGGAAAATGGTCTCGGTCAGTGTTTTGGGTTAATTTTAATGTTGATTTCATGTATATTTGCTGTGGATGTTTAAGTCTGAGCTCAGTTTAACAAATTTATACACTGTTATTTATTTAATCTATAGCAGTGTGTGATATTCTGTAACAACATTGTGTCTTTGTAAGTCAACAGGCCTTCGAGGTGATGCATTTTCAAATTAATCCAATTAGTTTATTTGGTTTAAGAAGGATCAGGATTTTAACTCAACCCACTTTCACATAAAAAAAAAAAATAAAAAAATCAACCCATTTAGAGATTTTTTTTTTCCAAAATAGGAAGTAGATGAAAAGTCTGAAAAGTAACTAAAGTACAAACCTTCACTCTGATGTAATGGAGTATAAACAGTTATAGGATAGTCTACCTATAGAGAGGTTAGTTTTGTTTAGTATTACCAAGGGTGGAGGAAGTACTGAAGTTTAGTACTGAAGTAAAAGTAGAAGTACTACATCAAGAATCTTACTTAAAAGTACTAAGTACTTCCTTTAAAATGTCCTTTAAAGTATAAAAGTCCAAGTACTCACACAATGTCAGTCTGTGGACTGTGTCATTATGAT
>JAPSES010000105.1:5864330-5880453 GCA_029822895.1 Maxillicosta whitleyi | reverse complement strand
ATGTAGTACTTCTACTTTTACTTGAGTAAATATTTTGCAGGGTATTGGTACTTTTACTTAAGTACTAAACTTTAGTAATTCCTCCACCCGTGCCTACTATAAAAGGGGTTCTGTGTAGTACTGCTATAACACACTCTGAACAGCAGGGGGCAGTCATGTACCAGAAGAGCCTTATGACTACTAAAGCCACCCATGAATGAATTCTACCTCTAGTTTGTATCATTCACTGAGTAAAACCTGAAAATTTCATTGCTTATACACATAAAGAAAAAAAAAATCAGTGAAAATAACACAGCGTTGATGGTTGATAGTTTACATTATAGCTGTTAGCTTAGCACTGCGTTTAGGGATTAAAACACAGTAATGTCCCATCAGAGAGCGAACTTTAACTGATTGCTATTCCAGCTTTTATTTCAATATAAAGCAGCTCCTTGTTTCGGATAATCTTTTATGGTCTGATTAGAGCAAAAAATGAATTTAAAAGTAAAAATGTGGGTTATTTAGCAAAACCATTCTGTCAAATTGACTCTAAAATGTCCCGTCAGAGAGATTTCAAATACCATGCTTTGACCTTTAGACAGAAAACAGTCACAGTAAAACCACAAATCACTTCCTGTCAATAGCTGCACTAAAAAGGTTTAGTCAAACGGTGAATTTAGCAAAGATAATAACATTATATAACAATTTCATAATAAGCTTCATAATCGGACTCACCTGTGTAGAAGAAACATCGATTTCAGCGTCAAACTCCATTCTTTTACTTTAGCGGTGTGTGTGTGTGTTATTTCTTTGCAACAGCCACTGTCTTTAATCATCTTCCTGGCGTTTCTAATCTGAATTACTCACTACTCCCTCTAGTGGTCACATGCTTTAGCAGTGACACATTGGCCTGTGGTTGCGGATACATTCACTTCATATTAATATAATACAATACTATTTTTTTGACACAATCTCAGAACGTTCTAATGGTAATTTTAGGTCATTTGTTGTATATTTTAAAGTAGAAATCCTCTATATAGCTCATTTAAGTAATAAAATCTTGATGGTTTATTCTGCTTGAGGTTTTGTTTCTGTGCAAACCTCTAAAATAAACACCACTAAACATGGCTTTTAAGAATAAGTCTTTATGTATTTCTCTATGTGAAACAAATGACTATTATACTACACAAAGAGAAGCGGATACTGTAAGAGACAGAGACCATCTCTGAGAAATAAGTACATAACATGAAAATACACATACCGGTATTATAGAACTGTAAATTATTGCTCGTTTTGCTACTTTGTTTTCTGGATTCCTACAATACAAGACACAATATTCATATTTCAACAGAAACAGTACAACAGTGACAAACGGTAGTATTGACCTCTTTAGTAGACGTTCCCCAGAAATAAAAGAAACATTCAAACAGAGTCCATGTTGAACACAACACAATGACAGTTGGTTTTGTTCGAGCATCATCGGGACTTGTTGTTACACATTTTTGTCATTTTTTTTTTTTTTTTCCCATTACAACATTGCCAAGAGAAGCCGTAACAAACTGCACACTGGGACTGGCCTCAGCAACAACAAAAAAAAAGAAAAAAAAGAAAAGAAAAATAAAACACTTGGCATATGTACATAAATATACATTTTCATTTCAACTGTGACCAAGATGCACCCAGTTTTAAACACTGTGACCATAGAGAGTAAAAAAACCTTGTGTGTCTCCCTCTTATTCTGTTGCTTCCTGTTTATCATCATCATCATCATCATCATCATCATCATTTTGCTGTCCGCTTCCGTAGCTGCGACAGCTTCACTGCAGTGCCACTACGATGCATTTCAAAGAACTGTTTCTCAGACGATAAGATGAATGTTTCTTGCGGACAAAACACACAAAAACAGACATTTATTTTGTTCTGCAGTGTCGTCATGCTCCATTTGAAAACACTACCTTTTCTAAAGCTGTATCTGTACATCTTTTTCTGCTTAGATAATACACTCCACCGGATCCAAAAAAGGCCTGAAATTCTCTGAACTTCACACTCGCAAAAAAAGGAAGTGGAGTGTTTCACTCACTGCAATATGCTGGTGAAAAGGCTAACCAGGTGTTCAGCTTGAGATGAAAAACAACAACAAAAAAAAAAAAAACACAAAAGAAAGAAATGTTTCCTACTTTTGTCTCAAGAAAGAGGGATTTCAAGAAGGAAACAAAACATTGACAATAAAGTGCTCACATGCAGAGGGACTTGTCTTTTGATTATTATTATTATTATTATTATTATTGTAGCAAAAAGTCTTTTCAGATTTCATGCCTTTGAAAGAGCGTTTACACATCCAAAAGGGAACATTTGTTCATGTCGCTTTAAAAGCACTAAAATAATCATAATAACATGGGGAAGCTTTAAAAAAGTCATTAGCTTATCTCATTTCTAGTATTATATATTTGTTTGGATTTCAACTGAAAAAAAAAAAAAAAAAATACACAAAAATTCAAATTAAATGTTAATGCACAATTAAACGATAGAATATAAAGTACTGCGCTCGTGTGGGGGAAAATATGATTTCATCCAGCTCAGTTTAACAATCTACATCAAAAATATTGATGACAACGTGTGGTGAGTGAATGCTTTGGTTGATATCTCATGAGGCTTCCTAATTTTCCCTTTTCTCAGCAAAAATGCTTCCAGGTAAAACTACAAAATCTAAAAGGACTATTTCCACAAATATTCCATTCAGCTATTTACAGCGAGAAGCAGCGCATGTCAACTGGTCGGTGCGCAGCAGGAGACAGTAGAGACCCTCGCAAAATTGCTTGGAGATATCAAGAGATACTCAGTGCAAAACAAGCAGTAGTAGGTTTCAGAACCTGACACATAGAAAGTGGGTGATCAAACAAGATAACCGAGATGTGATTACAACAAACATCGGAAAATAAAACCACGTACCGAACCCCTTTGAAGAAAAATGAGGGGGATGAACTGTCTCTGATCCATCAAATTCCAACAAAAGCCACAAATGCAAATTCGCCGTCAAACTGAAGACGGAACTGTCAACCTTTACAAAAAAAAAAACACCCATTCATATTTTTTTTTTTTCCCGTTTCCCCCCACTTGTCACTCTGTAAATTCCGCATGGGCATATGCACTTGCGTCAAAAAGCGTCACACCATGTCCCTGTCATTACAAACGACAATTTAAAAAAAAAAAAAAAAACACCTCAGCTCCTCATCTACAGAAGTACTTAAGCATGCAAAAAGTGTCGGGTTATCAAATACATATTGAGAATACACATCTAGTAGTTTAGCAAAAAACAACACCTCTCCAAATTAAAAAAAAAAAAAAAAAGACAAAAAGCCAAAAACAAGCGGGAAAAAAAAAGAGAGAAAAAAAAGTCAAACAACCACCACAACTTTGTTAGTCACATATGGCGCTTCGTGCTGTGTGTGATGTTAAATAGGTTGATTTTTCTTGATATACCTTTGTTAGTATTTGTGTTTTTGTATTTTTTGTAATACAGTATATACATGCAGACAAGAGCGGGAACATCACACACTCAATCTTGATGCAAGCTGAAGCAAGAAACCAGCAGATATGAAAATGGATGAAAAAAACAAAACAAAACAAAAAAAGTAGACATAAATAACCTGAAAACACAATGTAAAAAATGAAAAAAAAAGTCTTTGTTTTGAGGTATTGCATGTCCTCAAGCAAAGATTGTTGTGCACACACGACTGAGACAGGAGAGGTACGGCTAACAAGCTAACTGACTAGCAAGCTACGGACTAGCAATGAGAGCTGAGTGTGTGATAAGTGACAGGTGCCTGCGTTGGGACAGGTATTTGAACCCCTCACGCTGAAAACGAGGAGGGGGGTTATGGTGGGGTGGAGGCGTGCATGCCCGCCCCTCCCCACGCTGTCCGCAGAATGTGATGAGTGTGTGTGTGATTCTCATCCATCCCCTTCGAGCCGCCTCATTCCATCGCCACGCTCTCCACAAACACCGTCTCGAGCAATAATGTTCGTTGGTTTTGTTTTTGCTTGTAGTTGAACTGAAATGAGGGGCATCAACGCTCTCTGTGAGTGCAGAGACGAGAGAGAGAGGGCAGGTGTGTTGCGGGTTTAAGGAGGCGGTCGGGGGCCGCGTCGGTGTCGGTGTGTGTGCGTGTGTTTGGGGGGGTCTCTCTAGTTAAAGACTTTGGGGGGTCCGTCGGGACGTCTGGTCTGGACGATCTGCTGCTTTGGCCGCGCCGCCTCGTCCTCTTCCGTCTCGCTCTCGCACACGTGGACGACCACGCTGGGGGTCGACTCTGTCCCCGCGTGGAGCTCGTACTTTTCACCTGAGAAGGAAGAAAAATTCAGGTCAGAGAAGGAAGAGCCCTCCATATTTTTTATATATATACAGTGGACCCCCGCCATACGACATTAACCCATTGGGACTGTAAGGAGAAATTATCGTATAGCGGACAATAGAAACCTGTGGTAATGAGGTAATGCGTGCAAAACCCCCAAAAATTTGTAACACAATAGTAGTTATAGTAGTACTTATACTGTACTTCTTTATTATCTCCAGCTTTGTTTCCATAGTTACCTTTTTTTTTTAACTTACTCCCTTTATCGTTACTCGCAATTTTGGGACCCATGGCTACAAGTCTTTACATAACGCACATTAGATCTTGACCTGAGTGAGTGATAAATAAAAAGAG
Organism: Maxillicosta whitleyi; assembly: GCA_029822895.1. Taxonomy (NCBI): domain Eukaryota; kingdom Metazoa; phylum Chordata; class Actinopteri; order Perciformes; family Neosebastidae; genus Maxillicosta; species Maxillicosta whitleyi. The sequence continues at coordinate 5,875,768 of JAPSES010000105.1, read as the reverse complement.
AGAGAAGTAGCATCTCTCTCATTGCATTGTGGGAGGGATTTCAGCCAATCGCATATCGGCATCTTAGTGACGCTGACAGTCGTATTCACGCACACCAACCGCCAAGTTTGAACTTTTGGCCGCGCAAGAGAAATTGTTGTTGATGCCATAAGGCGGGGAAAATGCCGTAAGGAGAGGATGAAAAAACTGCGTATCCCATGTGGTAACGTGAAAAAAAAACGTAAGCTGGGGACATCGTAACCCGGGGGTCCACTGTATGTTATATATGTTTTATATATATATAAGTAATAGCATAATAACTTATAAATAATGCAGTTCCCAGTGAAAAAAAGTTTATATTTACAAACTATCCTATACTATAAACAAAATGGAATGTCTTAATAAAAATAAGTGGGACACATGACAGCCTCACCACCCGTGACACACAACATCCATTATTTTGCATCTTGTAATAAATAAATGAATAGTTTCTCAGTGGAAAAGTAAGTCTTTCCCACTTATCTTTAAAGTAAATAATCCACTGTACTCAGGGCAGACTGTAAACATTTGTGACTAAAGGCTGAGGTTAATATTTTGTGAGATTGTCTATGATTTTGTTACTCTTTTGCAGGTTTCCCAAATTAAATAAAGTATCTCATCTGTTTGTTTAGTATGAATACCTACTCGACACATCTATTAGCTCCAATGATGAGCATTTTCATTTGTCACTAATGTTTCTTAGTGTAAAAAAGTGTTTAGTTTTACATTTCTTTTTTTTCCCTTTTAATTATATTTATATTTACATTTCTAAAGAAAACTGAAACTACGTTAATGCCTTATTTAGTTTTCTTCTGTATCAGACACATAATCAGTTAATCGTACCTGACATGTTTCGGTGGTAAACACGTCACACACCGCCATGTGACACCTCTGACAAAGATGACAAAACATGTCAGGTACGATTAAGTGATACAGAAGGAAAATAAATAAACTATGAATTTAGTTGGATTAATACATTCATGCCTATAGATGAGGCCCTTTAACTGGCTTGGTAATGTTTTTTAACAGTGAACGACTGTACCCTCGCAACAATCACAAGCCTTAATCATAATCAGCTCATTCTGAATGGATATAAATGAGTAATACGTCTAAATACTTCAGATTTTATGATTGCGGCAGGCTGTGATTAGACGTATTGTGTGAAAGTTAGAACTATTTTAAGATAATTCAGCAAAGAAATACAATACTATGACACAGCTGTTTTTATGAGCTGTGTCAATATTAATATAATTCTCATCTGAGACTTTGTCCTTGACGAAGATGACCTATATAATGTGCAATGTATGTATTATGGTATATACTATAACACTGCAAATGATAATACATGTATTTTATAGTTTTAATATACATATTTTTTTGACTTTAGTCTTATTACTATTGCAGAAAATATTTTTAGACCATCAAAAGTCATAAAAAACAATGGTTATGTAATCCAATACTAAACTCCTGTGTGTGTCATGTGACTAAAACAGACAGAAAAGGAAACACGGAATGAATAAAAGCACTGTTTTTGTCATAGATATTGATGTAAGAACTGAAGTGACTTTGGTTTTTATCCAGAAATCATGGAAAATGGATAGATATCAGCTCCAAAATTATTAACTATTATGAGATATTTTTTGTTGTTATCATTATATTTGTCTAAACAAATGTATCCAGGCATTAAAATAAACAAGAAGTTGAAGAAAACAAGGGGTGGTCTAATAATTTTTTCCATGAGTGTATTTAAGATTTACACAATGACAATAAATTCTATTCTATTCTATTCTATTCTATTCTATTCTATTCTATTCTATTCTATTCTGTTCTATTCTATTCTATTCTATACTGGACTTTGCTGGAAATCTTCACGTCCTCCATTGATTATTTACTGTTTCTCTGTTTTATCTGCCAAGGGTTTTTTTTGTTTTTTTTCTGAGCATAAAAATAATCGACCGTTAGCCTATTGAAGATCAGCGGCGGCGATAGCAGAGAAACTTGAGAGTCAACAAAAACACACATTTCTAGGAACAGTGCTGCCGTTTTGTCGGCACGCCAAAAATCTGCAGTCGGGACTGAAAACACGCACTCGCTAGATTGTATCACAGTTGCCATGGCGATGAGATCAGACAGCTGGCAGAAAAGAGGAAATTGGTCTGGAAGATTTTCACTCTGGTGCCAAACAGAGAGATGGACGGTGAATAGAGTCCTGCTGTTACCGCGGGGAGTTGACAGAGGGAGTCAGCGCGCCGTCCTGCGGCTGAGCGCTAATCTGATCCTAGATGCCAGGATGTGAGGTGAACAACAAAGCCTGTTTTTTTTTTTTTTTTTAATGTTTTTTCCCTGTTGCCTGATGTTGCTATGGTAACAGCAGACTGGACATTGTACGTTTATATGTGGAAACTTTAATCATGTCTTACTGATGATTAAAAAAAAAAAAAAAAGACAACGGTTTTCATTGAAATACAGACTAATAATAAGACGTGATGTTTGCCACTTCAGCCGTGACGTGACTCGCCTTTTTTTTTTTTTCCTGTGCATTAGGTGACATTTTGGGAAGGTTGCTGCAGTCTGAGATTTGTGTCGACAAGGCAGATGGACGCAACACTTATCTGCGAGCGGAGAAGCTGCTGGGAAACAAGGCTGGCTGAGAGAAAAGCAGCCAAATCTGACTGTGCTGAGCTGTGCTGCTGCCTACACATTTTATACACTTGCTAAAACAGTAATAAGATGGGAAATGCAGAAATAAACGCTGCGCAGTGTGCGGGTGAGGTGGTGTTCATTGTATTATTTCATTTTCTATCCCTATCTGTGTTGAAATGAAACTAAAAATATGTCAGCTCAACCCATAAAGACCCAAATATCCACTATTGATTGAACGATTTTACTGATTTAAATTAAGGATGTAAACGATTAATCGACTGTCGATTAACTGTCGATAATTATGACTTGATGAAATGATGAATTGTTGGTTAATTGCTCTTTTCATATCCGTAGGCTGCTGGTTTGTTGAACCAGGTCATTGTGTTGATTAGTTAGAATCCTTTAGCGACACCCCCACCTGAATACACACACACACAAATGTGGGGTATAATGTTATTACAATGATATAATGATAAATCAATTAGGAAAGGTTAAATAGAGAGGAAAACTTGACAAAACAAAACAAAAAAGCATGAAAAGAATGAACAAAATAAGTGTAAAGAATAGGAAAAATTAAGAAAATTAGTTAATTAGTAATACCACAAAAGTCCTACTGAGTTCTTATGGGTTAAACAGATCTTTAGTCCATTATTGTCTGATATTGTATATGCATTCATTCTTATTTGTTTGTACCAAAATTAATTTCAATACAGTGGAGAGATATGATATTCCATTTACAGCTCCAGTTTACCTTTGAAACATGGTGATATTTTGATGATGACGGTTGTTTGATTTGTGTATTATCAGTGGCTCATGTCAAATGTTAATAAACATATAAATATATTTCTTTATTTACTAGTTTAGTTGATAGGGACCATGCATATTTATGAAATACACCCATGTAAATATGCCAGAATGATTATAGAATTACTATATGATACTGATATCATATTATTATTATTATTTTATTTTATTTTATTTTTTTTTGGCATCTGACTGACACAAATGTATTAATAATAACAGATAAGAAGTGTATGATCTGCAAACAAACACCGATGATGTCAGACAGAAGCAAACAGGAGTCGGTAATGACAGATAATGACCAACGGTGCAGATTTGAATCATACAATTTGAGTACTTTTTATGTAATAAATGACATAATAACACCTCCGCAGGAAATAAGATGTTAGTGAATTTCATTTATTCGTGTTTTGAAATGTATGAGCAGATGTAGAGTTTTATGCACGTCTTTGAGTTTTTCTATATGATGTGAAAATGCTTAAAATGCAACTGTCTCTTTGTTTTCATAGATTTATTGTGAATATGCTTCTGATGCTTTTTTTTTTTTAATTCTGTTTTTATTTTTATGTTTTTCACCAGAGGATCAGTAAAATTAATGTGAATCTGTATCAGGGGGGTAATTTTTTTTTTTTTTTTAAATGAATAACACACTGAAACCCTTTTTGTGGCGTCTGTTGTTTGTTAATATTACACTTATGCACTATTCATACTTTAAGTTCAGTTTATTTCAATAGAAAGTATCTATTAAAATCACAAATCATCATTAAAGTGAAGGTTTAATTTTGTCTAAAAACCATAAAACACATGTGTGATCATGAAGATGAGCCTCGCCTTCTCGTGTTACACTCATGACTAAAAAGCCCGCAGGAAAAGTCAAAAATAAACGGCGATGATTCAATAACATCCACCCCAATTCCTTTGTCCTAATTCCCACTGAGGAGTGTGGAATGATTTTTTTTTGTTTTCTATCTGGGCGACGCTTCAGAGATAAATCACATGAGGACGTTTTTGTGTCTGTGTGTGTGTGTTTTCAGTGGAGTGTTTGGCGCAGGTGTTCTGAGGTACTGACCAGGTCCGAGCTTGGCTACTGCACACAGCAGGTCGTAGTTGATGACGGGCGTGGCGTCTTCGCTCTGGCTCCAGCCCACGGGTGGCGAGGCGGGCGGTGAGATCAGGAACTGTTTGACGGGTTGGGGAGGGGCCAGGTAGGACTTGTCAATGTCCTCATCACCGTTCTGGATCTATTAGAGAATGACGACAGGAGAGTTCGGTCCAGTTTCTTATGTTTGTCTAAGCCGGGGGGGGGTCGAACATACAACCCACTCAACCAGGGGGGTCAAACTGTTTTTAGTTTAAGCAGGGGTGTCAAACTCATTTTACTTCAGGGGCCATATTCACTCCAGTCTGATCTCCAGTGGGTCAGAGCAGTAAAATAATAAAATTGAAAAAGTTAAATTACATTACGATAATGTTAACATTCACAACATTACCTTAAAATCTGAATAATATGATTAACTTGGAATGTTTTAAGAAAGCCAAATGCATTTTATTAATATTCTGCCTCAGATTATCAGTTTATCATCTATCTTATATTACAGCTACACAAAACATTTAGTGACAGGCAGAATATAGATAAAAATGCACTTAATCCTCCTCAAAAAAATTATATTTGTTCAGGTTCTTTACATTTTTGTTAAAGGATAGTTTGTAAATGTAAATATACTTAAATAAATAAATAAGTAAAAAGTATATATTACAACATTAGCATCCCCCCCCCAGTATTTATAGGTTATTACAATAGTATTTCACTGGTTCTGATCCACTTCAGATCTAATTGTGGAATTTGAATTAAAGTGTTTTTTTTTTGTTTTTTTTTTTACATCATTCATGGTTCATATCTTCAGTGTCATTTTTACATTTCACACATTCATCCCATGGGCTGGTTTGGACTCTTTGGTGGGTCAGATTGTGCCCCATGTTTGACACCTGGGCACTAAAATGGTCCAAATTGACCAGTGAAAAAAATGGCACTGAACACATTCACAGTTCAGGGTGTCGAAGTCATTTTAGTTCCAAACTCCAAACTTTTAACAATATTCTGCCTGTTACTAAATGTTTTGTGCCTTTGTAGATTTACTGTGACCTTTAAGCTGCAACGTACACATATAGATAATAAACTAACGCATAATATTGTTAAAATTGCACTTTTTTTTTTTTTTTAAAGTTTCATGTTATTCACATTTTTTGAGAAAAGATAACAATCATTTTTGGAATTCGCCTTGCTGTTTTTAAGATTGTTGAGTATTTTGCTGAATAATGTATGTATCTGGGTTTGTCTTTTTCTTTTTAATTATTATTTTTTATTTATTCTGTAGTTTGCTTTTTTTTCTTTTTTCTGTCTTTCTTTTCCTCTGTATTTCTTAATATTCTAAATTTTAAAAAAGAATAACAATATATGGAGGAAAACAGTAAGTAAAGGCATTATATTGTTAAAACTGCATTTTTTTTTCTTTAAAAAATCCAGGATATTTACATTTTTTGTGAAAGAATAGCTTGTAAATGTATACATTTTAATAACTTTATATCATTGTCTCTAATAAAATTAAGAAAAAATATGGAATGGTCATTATTTTCAGGTTATAATGTTATTACTTTGCCGGTCCGGCTTGTTTGGGATCACATTGGCTGTGAGCTAAAATGATTTTGACACCCCTGGTCTAAGCTGTAGACATAATTATGTACCATACAAACACGGTACCAAAAAAACAAAAAAAACAAAACAAAACAAAACATCAAAAAACAACATTAACAGGCTGTGAAATCACTGATGTAAACCCTAGAAAACTCAGACACATTAGCATACCCGCTAACATGACATAAGTGCACTTTCATACTGACACTTCAGACTGTGAAAAGCTGCAGTTTTGTGTTCACAGCTTCAGTCTTTTAATCTTAAATTGTGAGCTTCGCATCGGGGACCTCTGGCGTTTTCATAGCTGCCAATTGCCGTAATTACAATACCTGCATGTAGCATCTGTCTGAGCGGTGCGATCCTTAATCCTCTTATATCAAAGTACTGAGAGGTGCAATAGGGGTCATAACTACTGGTGGATTTGTGACAAAGCAGGCATCAGTTACACCGTGACTCATGTTTTCTCAGCGTGTGTAGAGTTAGTAATTTGCAGAAGAAATGGCAAAAAAGAAAAAAAATTAGTCTCATTTTAGAAACAATTACGCTGCTGTGAAACTGATTACTTCTTTTTCCAGCGGCTAATGTCAAAGTTCAATACATAATTCTGATGTAATGTCGTGTCACATCATCCTGATAAATTGGATTTTTTTCAGAACAACAATAATAAATAAGAAAAAAAATGCTGCATTTAACGAACATTTATCTAATGTGTCTCATATGTTAAGGGTTGCTTTTATAAATCTATTCTAACCACATTGTACTAAAAAAAATTAATCAATGTAATAATAATAAATAAATGCACAAATAAATAAAAATGAAAGCTCCATGGGTATATTACTCATCTTAACATTAATATTATTAACAGATATTAGTTAGTTTGTGTGTCTTCAAATCATTTACTCACAGTGTTCCTAAAATGTGAATAATGAATAATAAAACTCATTTCCACTTGGGATTAATCAAGTTAATCTAATCTAAATGTCATTTGTTTCGCTGATGATACCATGAAATATGTGGCTTGTCTCAAAATGAGCCAAACCATAACTTACAGAACATTAATAAATGTAAATCTGTTAAAATACTGGTTTATGAGTAAACTGGTGGAGGATTACTCTGTTTTCCAGATGTAATTAATCTGTCAGAGCCTGTAATGGATCTAAAAAACAGACATAATAATTCAATATTTGATCCCAGAGAGTGTAAGACTGATTCACCTGCTTGTCCTGGAAACACACTTTGTTTTTGTTTGTCTTACTTTCCCAAAGGGGACGGATCGACTGACAGATTACACACAGCTGTGACGACAGAGCGGCGAGGAACTTATGTGTTCATGCATTCAATCAGGTGACGGATGGAGTCTGACAGACGGGTTGGTGGGTTAAGGAAGCATTCAGGCGTAAAGAAGAGGTTCCCAAAAAAAAAAAAAAAAGAATAAAAGGAGAGTAAGTGCAGTGAGTTGAGACTGAAGCTTTGCCGTTTTCAGTCCCTGGTCTCTTTCTCTCTCTGAATAGCTTTTCATGTAAATAATGATCATGTCCTTCCTTAGTGGGCCCAGGTCCCAGGTCCCAGGCCCCCGTCCTGCCCTTTCCCAGACCCGACGCTGACACTCACTTGAGCAAAGTAGAGTTTGAGCTTCTTGCCGTTGAACTCGGACTCATGCAGCTCGATGCGAGCGCGAGCCGCGGCCTCTGGGGTGCTGAAGTTGATCCGGACTCTCCGGAAGCTCTTGAACATCTGGAAAGTTGCTTGATCGTCGTAGATCCTAAACAAGGCCTCGAACCGCTCCTGTGGAAAACAAAAACATACAGATGAACAAACGCATTAACAGATGACGCTTAAACACTTTGAAGTAACAGACGTGAATAAACAGGGGGTGCCAAACACGGGGCCTGTGGGCCAAAACCGGCCCAGCAGAGGATCCGATCGGACCAAGGGATGAACTGAAGCGCAAAAATGACACTGAAAATATTAAACATGAAGGGTGTAAAACATATTTTAGTTTAGGGTCAGTCCAATGTTATCTCAAACGAAACAATACCATAATAACCCATAAATAATGACATCTCCAAATGTTCTTATTGGTTTAATGTGCAAAAGTAAAATTACATTGTCAAAATGGTTACATTTACAAACTATCCTTTCACAATAAAATCTAAATGACCTGAACAAATATGAACCTGAAATTTCTTAAGAATAATAAGATTTAACAATATTAGGCCTGTTTCTAAATGTTTTATGCATTTCTACATTCCCTGTGATCAATAAGTTCATAAGACATAATATTATTGAAATCGCACTTATTTTCTTAAGAAATTTCAAGTCACATTTTCCTTATGTAATTTTAGTTTTTCACACTGAAACGAAATTAAAATTGTGCATTTATTATTTCAGGTTATTATGTTATTATTTTTACTGGTCTGACCCACTTGAGTCCGTATGTGGCCCCTGAACTAAAATGAGTTCGACATCCCTGCTTTAGATGAAACAGAACAGTCACTACCTCAACAAAACCTTCAAAATAAACTAGGTTAGCATTTATTGTACTTGATCGTAGGTAAATTCTTCCTCTGCATTTCATCCATCCTTATTATTAGAAGCACTGGGTGACCACAGAGCAGCACCCGGGGGCCGACCCCAGAACTAAACCAGTACCTTGTTCAAGGGCACCGGCAGGAAAACACAAGTTTTGATGTCGGGGAAAACCGGAGCACCCGCAGGAAACCATTAACAGGGGGAAAACATGCAAAGTGAAAACAGAAAAGCCCTTGATATGAACCCAGGACCTTGCTAAGAGGCAACAGTGCAAACCGCTATGTGATACAACTGACTAACAGTGATTTTGTTGTTGTTTTAGATAAACAGCGCCGAAGGGATAATGTCTGACCCTGGTTCTCATGGCTTATTACATTCTGATTATTGACAGTACAATGCTAATATTATTATTATGCTAAAATCATTAGCATCAGTATCAGTAATCTTCCAACTTGTAATCAGATTTCACACAAAACCTTTGTTCTATAGCTGTAATAGAATACTCTGGAAACATGCAACAAAACAAGGTTATAACGGTAGAAAAATGTGTGTCCGGGCTCTGTCTCTGCCAAGTCCCACCGTGTCATTTAGCTGCTAGTTAGCAAATAGTTTTTTAAAGCCATATAGTAAGTTTCTTCCGGCTTTTCCCTTCAGGGGTCGCCACAGCCAATCACATTCACATGTTGATTTGGCACAGGTTTTTACGTCGGATGCCCTTCCTGACACAACCCTCTGTATTTATCCAGGCTTGGGACTGGCACAATGAGACACTGCCCCCTTGTGGCTACAGGTATAGGTGTACATAACATAAAGGGCTTACTCAAGGGCCCACCGGCCATCTTCTGCACCAGAGTCAGTGATTTTACATATGAAAACCTCTCAAATGTTTTGTCAAAAGGAAGATTTTGGAGAAAAAAAAGCTATTGATTTTAAGACAAGAAAACAAGAAAAAAAGTAAAAGTGTCTCATTTCTATAATAATTCAGGGTGGGACCTTTCTGTGTGGAGTTTGTAAGTGTCTGCATTGGTTTTCTCCTCCCACCATCCAAAGACACGCCCTGATAGGTTAATGGGTTCATGTACATTTAAGTCAGGTGTGAATGTGAGAGTGATTGGTTGTTTGTCTCTATATGATGAACTGGTCACATGACAAGGGTGTACCCCAACTTCACCCATAAGTAGCTGGAATAGACTCCAGTCACCCCCGTGATCCTAGAGAGGATAAAGCGGGTTCAGAAAATAAATGAATAAATTAATGAAAGCTAAAATTCAACATTCAAGCCTGAGAAACTAACAAGTACAAACACCCTGTGCTCTAATTTACAAGTACACGATCAGATCCTTCAATGCATCTTCTTCACTCCTAAACCTAACCCTAACGACCTGCTACTAGTGCAATAGATTTAACTATTTATAAATAATAATATAGATTTGTATTTCTTTTATTTTGGTTGAGTGCTGCTTTAGTTCAGGTGTGTCAAAGTCATTTTAGTTCAGGGGTCACACTCAGCCCAATATGGTAGAAAGTAGGACAAGAACTTTTAAGTGGAAAAAAAGTACAATTCTGTAATGAAAAAGCTTACGAATTGTACTCGAACGTAACATGAACAACCTGAAAATTCTTTAGTAAAGTAAGTGCAATGTGAACAATATTAGTTTATCATTTATAAATGTGAATCCCAACTGTGGATCTATACAAATACACAAAATATTAAATAAAAGGCTTAATATTCTTAAAATTCCACACAGTTTTCTTAAGAGATTTCAGGTTATTCACTTTATTTTTACACTAAAAAAAAAAGAGAAAAATTTACCCTTTTCATTATTTATAGGTAATTTTGATAGCATTTTACGTGTCTGGTCATATTTAAGTTGAATTGACCTGGGGGGGGGGGGGCGCATGTTTTCCACCTGTGCTTTAGATCTGAAGAGCCTGAGGTCTAAGTGAATCAACAAAAGCTGTATTTAATGTTAAAGTCATGTGTTTTGTCTCACTTAAACCCAAACCATTAGCCCTAAACAGCTCAGACATATCTTTGCACAGACACCGCTCTGAACAGCAGACGTGACTCTGATACTTTACATCCATTTCATTTTGCTGTGGAGTTAATTAAGTATTATATCTCCATCTGCCTGTAATATTTGTCTAATACTCTCTGCCTCTTTTTCTCACTCCTGTTTTTTTTCTCCCACTTTTATGTAATTCTCTGCTTTCTCCCATCATTCCTGCTCATGTGCCAGACGTTGTCTTTAAGTACACCCATATGATATATTCCCACGTCTCAGATGGTTTATAACTCAATCCTCTCTGTGGGCATCAAATCGGCCTGTTCAGCTGTGAACTCAATCAAGCAGCTCGGCAGGAGGGCTAAAGGAAGAGGGAAGAAGGCCACCGGGAGGCCTGGTTTCTAAGTAATCAGTAGCACTGTTCTTTGTCTCCAAGCCGACCATCTTCCAGCGCTGGTGGAAATGTGGCTACGAGTCCTTTTTTTTTTTTAAACAAATGGTGGCGGATAAATGTCCCGTACTGATGAGCGGAAAGCTGTCTGTTATGTCATGCATTATGACATTCATTAAGTGCACTTGGAATGCTGGTGATAGATCTGCCATTTTGAGAACGTAAATTTATAAAAACACACATAATACAATACAGAAGGGGTGTCAAACATGCGGCCCGGGGGCCAAAACCGGCCCACCAAAGGGTCCAATCCGGCCCGCGGGATGAATTAGTGAAATACAAAAATTACACTGAA
>JAPSES010000105.1:5832363-5864230 GCA_029822895.1 Maxillicosta whitleyi | reverse complement strand
AAACCACCATTACGGAAATGTGGATTTGTTCATTTCTTTGTTAGCAGCATGTAATTCACATTTCTGTGGGTATGTTTACAGTGACAAGAATCTAATAAAATAGATAAAAAAAACAAATGTGAGAGTAATATTGCGGGGTGTCAGTCACAATATGTGGGCGAACTGTGCTGCTTGGCGGAGGTTTGCGCTCTCTAGTGCTTTTCTAGTTTATATATTATTATGTTATTATTTTAATGATCTGGCCAACTTCAAGTCATATTGAGCTGTATGTGACGCCTGAACCAACACAAGTTTGACACACTTGCAATACGGCATCATTTAGCGTGTTGCTAAGTGTCAAAGTGTTTCCATAGCAGCTGCTTCCGCCTCGTCTTCTTCTGCAACAATACCAGCTGTGCTTATCAGACAATCATTATTCACTGTGGCGAATATATTTGTATCCAAATGTGCATGACATATCCTGCATACTGCTCTTTCCTATTTCCAATCCATTGATGTTGTAAGTGTGCAGTAACTAGCAGCGATATGAATTGGCAGCTAGATCTGTCAAATGGGATCATGATTATATTACTGCATGACAGATTTTGTCTAAAGAGAGAGAGAGAAAAAAAAAAACTGAGCGGAACACTTCCCTGTTGAGCTGACGCAGCAGCTCTCTCCAGGATGGAAAGGGTGAGCGTTACCTGAGGAAACACAGGCGGCGGTATGTTACCTGTGAGATGTGCCTCTATGTTAGTGACAGTTTAGTGACGGGACACGGCGGGTATCTGTAAACTCAGCACACTGAAACCAGCGCTCGCTTCTACCTGTCACTTTTCAAACCTCCTGCTGTACACGTCGACTCTTATCTGCACATTGTGTGTGTGTGTGTGTGTGTTTCATAACTCTGACATTTTTACATGACTATAAAATCTGTTTTTAGAACTTAAATAACACGGAACACGAGTTTTTTTTTGTTTTTACTGATCTGAAAAGTATGACGTTATTTTAAAGTTTGGCATAATTGTGTCATGCAGAAATACAACATACTAAAATTCTACCAAAAAAATTAATTAATTAATCTGGGTGTTTTTATTTTAATTATGTACATTCATTTACATTGTTGAAGTTGTTTAACAATATTTTTTTTTGTATTTCTTGCCTTTTTTTTTCACTTTTGTTATATCAGGAGTGTTCGATTGTACGTTTTAATAATGTAAAAATACAAAATAAAATGTTCCAAAAAAAAAGAAAAGAATTTAACCCTTTAATTCACTGTTTTAGTTCGATAGCAGCTAACACAGTGACCACGTATGTACCATCCCATAATACAGTGACATTCATACCATGACTATAACTTTGCTGTTGTTGATAAACCTGATTTGCAGTAATGTTTGTGTTTTTTTTTTTTGGTTTTTTTGCATTTTACCTCCATGAAGTGAGTAATAACTAGTATTAGACTGTGTTAAAATTGCATAGTTCATAGTTTTCTCACAGAATATCCCTTTTTCAAATTGCATTCTTTGCTGCAAAAATTAAACACATGGTCTCCAGCTGAGTGGATGTTTTTGTAACTCAATGGCCTTCTTCTTTATTTTATTTTTTTTTTTCTTCTTGCTTAAAGCAGAATAAAACTCATACATGACAGAGTTAAATCAGGGGTGTCAAACATGTGATCCATGGGTTAAATCCGGCTCGTGGGGCGAATTTGTGAAATGAAAAAAAAAAAAAAAAAAAGACACTTAAGATATTAACGGTCAAAGGTGTGGAAATCATTTTAGTTCAGGGCTCACATGCAGACCATTTTCATCTCAAGTAAAATATTAGCATGATAATCCATTAATGATGATAACTCTGTTCTATTGTACATTATAGTGTTTGTGTAATTTTAGCATTTTTTTTTTTCATGAATTGAAATGTATTGAGTTTGGGGCAGATTTCCACCTTTAACTTATGACTTTATATGTATTATGTTTACATCTATCTAATATGTGATGTTGAATTCATCTTATGATCAAAACATTTTAACCCTTTCATTCATATTGGTCACTACAGTGGACAGTTATTCTACTGCTGTTCTGTTGTATATTCATAGGTTTTGTTGCTTTAATTTCATATCAGCCAACACAGTAGACGCTTACGCACCATCCCATAATACACTGACATTCATATCATTAATGTTTCCTATTTCTGTCCTATTTCTGTAAATGAATTGCTAATTGACTGTAATTAACACTTTTTTTTTTAAAACAATAAGTTGCTTGTGAGTAATAACTATGATTAAAAATGCGCGAAAACATCAGATTAGCAGCATTAATAAGGAAATATTTCATAGTTTTAACACAGTATGTCAATAAATACGTGTCATTGCTTCAAATATTACATGCATGGTGTCCAGCTGAGTGGACATTTCACATTCATTAAAAAAAAAAAAAAAAAATCTAATCATGTTGTTTTTCATTCCTAAAGAGATATAAAAATACTAAAAAAAAATAAATAATTCATGCATGAAAGGGTTAATAAACACCCAAATACGCCATCATGTTTTGAAGCTTGTTTTGTAGAATCATTTGTAACATTTGATATCTCATGAAAGTACAATTAGCTGCAGTGTTTGGTGAATTTGCCATTAACAGTGTATTTTTAATGTTTTTTTAATTTTTTTTCTCAGTGACGATCGGCTCCGGAATACGATGAGTATGCTGCATCTCTGCGGAGAAATCACATCACCAGCCTGTCTGACACATGCAGAGTTGTTAATGATTCAGCAAGCTGTGAACCACAGTTATGCTGCAGTGTAGTGTACACTGTGGTAAAATAATTAGCATTACGATTAACACTTTATCTCTCAATCCTTTTCTTTTGATTCTCGTTCAGTGTTTGGTTTTTTTCCCCTGCACGTGGTTTCACCTTTGTCTTCCCTTCTCTAATCGTCTCTGGCTTAAACTTCACAGTCGACTTCACCTTCAGGCAGCGTGATACCATTTTTAGTGAAGTTTCTAGTTCACTATATGAGGCGCATACGGGAGAAGGGAGGAAAAGAGGTCACGCTAAGAGTGTGTGAAAATCCTACTCCTTTTCTTTGCGTTTGCGGAGAATTTACGGAGCAAATTAGAACGTAACAATCCCTAAAAGCCAGAGGAGAAGGAAAGAGTATGAGTCACCGAGATACAGGGAGAGCCAAGTGTTAAATACGCTCATTTAAAATTGATTCTCTCACTCCCACAGACCAGAGTCGACTGCAAAATAGTAGTTATACAAATTGCTTCCTTTCGCTAATTGTATATAAACACATGAAGAAGAACCCACTTGTCAAAATATTGCACTTAAGGTTAATTCCGACAACTTTACAGAGAAAACAGTCTCTTCAACCGCTGTTTTTTTTTTACGTGACACATGGAATTTCTGCTGCTCTCAGTCAAATAAATGATGTAGTAGATGACGCTGTAAGTACTGTTGCATCATGGGAGTTGGTGTTTTCACCAGTACTGTTGATGAAAATATACGTCACAAAGTAAAGTGTTGATGATTTATTCTTATTAAATTATGCTGATGTTGATGAAGAGAATATAACACCTCTGACACCACAAATAAGGGATTTGAATTGCTAACGCCATGAATAAAATTGCAGATTTTCCTGCATTTGAATGATTCTGAAAGCTTTTGGATGTCATATAAGCACACAAGTCAACACCGTATAACACCAGCCTAGTTGTTTTTAGGACTAGTTTTATGATATATTAAACCATAAAGATCTAGAACTCATTTTATAGCGCCTGATGAAATTATTTTTTGTCTAAATTTAACCTTTTATGTGTAGCTTACCACATTTTATGGCCCCGCCCCCTGTAAGGGAAGCAAAGGGTATTGGTTTTTGGTTCAATTTGTTTCTTCATTTGTTAACACTGTAGCAGCAAAACTATTGGTTGAATTCATATTAAATTGGGTTTATAGATTGCCAATGACCCAAAATAGATGCCATTATGTATTGAGAAAAGTAGGTGAAAGTTGAATTTTTTTATGAATGTTTAACCAGTCCATTTACTTAGAATGGGTAACATTTCAAATGTCTATAAAAATATCTTTTTTTTCCCCAAGCATATATATATATATATATATAGAGAGAGAGAGAGAGAGAGAGAGAGAGAGAGGCAGTTTATATACTGCCATCAGCACATGCATAGACATGATGACATCAGCTGGATGGATACCAAAATAAACAGCAACATGTGCGAGGGGCGGGGTTTGTTGTGCCTGGAACCACATGTTGTAAAAACAGGTACCTTCACTTATTTAATTTACTGATTATGTATCAAGAGTAAATTTGAAGGATATTATATTGCAACAGAAAAACACACAAAATGGTTTGGTCATTAAATAAACGTAAAAAAAAGAAAAAAAAAAAGCACCTTCAACAACTGTCTTATGTCAAACCTTGTGGGTTTTACTGTCATTTCAGATCAGCAGATGCTTTTGGATAATGCAGAAACTGTACACGTTAGCTTCAAATTGATATGAGACGTGAAGTGAAATGCTAATTTGCCAGATTATCCCTTTAATTACAAGACCTTCCACTAGAGCTCAGACACACGGATCTTACACATTGAACCTAATACCAACTTCATTTAGGTAGGTAAATAATCCTGAAGAAATGCAGATACTGCGTTCAGTCCAGCTCCTACGTTATAGTAACAGGCAGATTGTTGGTTTGAGAAAAATGGGTTTGATCACAATTAATTTGAGAATGTCAACAAGGCACTTCTTTGGCTGATCTCCACAGCCCACTTAAGTCCTCATTCAAAGCGTGAATTTTCCATGAGCCTCAGCCAGCTACCATGACTCACATGTCATCAAACTCCATGTGTGATAACTGATAAGGCAGTGTTTCATATACACACATACACACAGAGCGGCTACTTCCTTCACTTAAATTGATGTTTTGGCATGAAAGGGGGGGGGGGGATGCGGGAAGGTAGCTCTGTCATCATGTCCCATAATAGCGAGCGCGCTTTTTAACCCTCTATCGTGATGCTGATACACTGCGGTGTGTAACAAGTGAGCGTGCTGATCACTAATTAATGTGGCCTCTATGAGCGGACATCCTGAGGGAATGAGAGGAGGAAGAGGAGAGGGAACGAGGAAGAGGAGAGGGGTGTAGAGTTACACACAGCTGAAAAGTGCCCTGCTCATCTGCCATCGCAATGTTCCCTGCGGTGACCCACTCCCTTTTGTTGTCATGCATGTCTGTGGGTGTGTGTGTGTGAGTAAGAGGCCTCGCAAATGAGAGAGCATGTGTGTGATGCGGACGCCATTCTGCGTTTCCACAATTAGTTAGGCGGTATTCATGATGGTACGCGGTAACAAACAGGGCGTGAATTCACGGTAAAATAATGCGACAGGTAGCGCTATTAATATCTCAGCACAAATGAAGGACAACCAATTCCCTGTCAGCAGAGATAGGCCGATTCTAGCTGAACAAAACGAAAACACACACACGCACGCACACACGCACGCACGCACACACACACACAAACACACAGTGGGATCCAACACCTGCTACTACTGTATTTGCGGTGAGTGAGAGCTGCATAACAACAGGTGAGAGATGAGTAGAGAACACCGTGTTCTTGTCTTTCCTTCTCATTCAGACAAATGAAAACATCTATTGATGAAGTGGGATGAAAATTTGATTTGTCTCACATAAAGCGGATGAGACACATGTGGAAAAAAAAACACACACTAAACCTTCAGCTACAAACATAATGAGCTTCATTTAACAAACGTCAGTATTTTACAGCCAGATTTTTTGTTTGTCTGGATGATGTTATCGGGGTAGTCTCATGTGTGGTGCAAAATGGATTTAAGGATGTAATTAGACTGAAATGTAAAAATCGCAATCATCTTAGTATATGATTACCTGAACATAACGGTTGTTGCATTTTTGGAGAAGAATTAGGCCACGTTTCTGAATTCAGGCAGGTCTTCCATGTTGTTGCCATGCTTCTATGGTAGCCTATAAAGGACTTTTTCTATGACGTTATTTAGTGTTAACCCTATAACGCCAAATGTATCATATTTGATACATGAAGGCCTTTACATGATCAGTGTGAATTTTTTTTTTCTCGAAAAACCTGATGTATACAATTAGATACATGCAATACCGATAATCCACCAGGGGAGGAATTTGTCCACAAGAGACCTTTCCAGTAACACTACATGATGTCACTAATGAGGATAGCGGCAGAAGTTTGCTAGTTACCAGTTTCTTAGACATGGTTGTGTTATATTAGATTTTTGTTTGTTTAAAAATAATAATGTTTGAGCAGTGGGACCCGATGTATCAAATATGATACAAAACTGAGATATTGTAACTGGTATGTTACTACCAAAACAAGACAGAACAGACTTAAAACCTGGCATTAACGAGGGATTTTGGTGTTTCTAGGATGACATATGAGCTGCATCTTTACAACTAGATGTCAGTAAATATTACACATTGAACCTTTAAAATGCAAATCATGAATTAGGATTCAGCCACTTCCAGTTCTGTCACTGTAAGAACTTTTTTCTTAGATCCCTGATTAATCCAAGGTAAAAAGAGTTTCTTCAATATAAAATAATCCCACTTTTACTAATTGTTACTAATAAGATGGTGGCTACTGTTGTATCAAATACCACCTATGTACTCCCTAGTCCACTTGAACAACCTTGATGTTTTTTTTGTTTTTTTTTTTAAACTAAAGCAAATTACAGAGGCTTACTTCTTCCAAAAATTAGAATAATATTGTTTACCATCCTGGAGACAAATTTTGAGCGAGGAACATATGTTCTTAGAAGTTAAAAACAAAAACGTTGGTAAGGTTTGAGAGGGACCGCTTTAACCTCACCAACAAACTTTTATGCAAATTTTTGGAAGAAGCAAACCATCTGTGCATAACAGATGATTGAAAAGATGCTTAAATAGAAATCTGTTAGTTGATAAGCTTAAGAAATATGGAACATTTTTACCTGAACAAATATGACGCATAAGAAAATGGACAGAATAATGATATAAAAGTGAAAGGATGCCTCCATTTTCTTTTCAAAATGTTTTTCAAATTCTTTCTTTGCGTTTTTTTATTTTTTTGTGCTCTGATATAATACTTTGTACTGACTTAAAATAATGTGTCGTTTTTATGATTGCATTGACATTACTGAAATCATAGTGTGATTCATTTATGATTATAAAGCTGACCAAACTTCCGCGTTACAAAAATACGTGATCCCTGCAGCGCTCAATGGCAGACTATTTTCTGTGAGTCAGACTATGTTTAGGGTGGAGTCAGGAGAGGTGAAGTCACCCCTCTCAAATAGCCGACAGCTTGGCCTGATTGAAACACCGAGTGACTGTGTGTTTCTCCATGTCACCTTTATGTAACACCCACGAGTCACAATGGACCGAGTTCCCTTCCTTTCTTGTTGATTTGATTTTTTTTTTTTCCCACAATGAAATCCGTCTGGAAAATAGAACATGCATGACAAAGCACCGAAAGCAGCTGATCGGGTCACAACTGTCGGTTAACCCTCAAAGACCTGAACTGCTGCAGATGACGAAAATCATCTACTGATCTAAAATATTTAATCCTATCAATTAAATAATTCAGACAAAATTCAACTTCTCAACTTTCGGATACGACGTAGAAATACCGAATCAGCCGTAAAAAAAAACCCCCTGTAGTTTAGCAAATGACAATGATGTAGCCTAGATGCCTGATTTTACATTAGTTAATGAAATGTTTACTTCATTTTTCTGTTTTGAAATCCTCCTAGGATCCAGCAATGCTTTTATGTCCTGTGTAGTGGACAACGGTGTCACAGCTTTACTTTACTAAAAACAAAACACTGTCCACTGCCAAGGATATTACATAAAAACATTAAAAATAAAAAGAGGATCTAAACTCATTTGCTGTATCCAAGACAATTATTTAAAGTAAAAACGCCAAACCTTTTACTTTTCTGGATCTCAGGAAAGTATAAGTAATACCTTTTGACTTTACTTTTGTTTTATGAGCATCTGTGTGATCAGTAAATACAGGAAAATACCAGAATTTCACTTAAAAATGCAAAATTCAGAATGTTATAAGTGTCATAAATGGAGAATAGTCGCTAACAATTCATTTGAAAAGAGTTCTATCTTTAACACAAAATGTTCCTTGGAAGTAAAAGGGAATATGTAGGTCGTTATAAACAACATGCTCCTTTTTTTACCCATTTTAACCAGTGCATTTACTCTATATTAGAAACATTGAGGGTCGACATTCCTTTACAGGACTCTATGTGTTGTGTGAAAGAGGAAATTATGGGCTTGGATTGGCCTGAACAGAAGTAGCAAAGCAGCGTAGCACAATGAAAATCCAATGTGGATAGATGTAAAACCAGCAAGTGAACTACATCCACTTTACTGGTGGCTGCGGGACCATCCTTCAGCAGGTTGCCTCTTGGGTAATGAGGCAGTTATGTTCCTGACGGTAATGGAAAGGCTGTCATCACAGTGGCAACAGGACATGACTGCCGGCATGACTCACATTCAGCAGCGAGCGCGCAGCCAGCCAGTGGTCCTGACACACAATCATCTGAACAAAAGATCAGTTGGCTTAGGGACGAGGCGCAGCTTTATTGTGCTACGTCGAAAAAGGGTTTCATCTGGGGCAAAGTCAGGCGGCAAAACAATAAACAGAAGTGACTGACAGAGCGGAGGGGAGACAGGCGAGGCAATAAAGCTGAGAAATGAACAGGTATAAACAGTCCATCAACCTCACAGCTCCCAGGTAATGAATCAGTTAAGAGGAAACTGTCAACTGGTGGAATTTGGTGTAACCCCCCCTGACGGATGGGTGTGAGTTAAGAGTTTACAGGTCTTATGTAAAAGTAGGATTGAGTTTCTTGAACATGTAGGGATCACGGGCAATTAGCAGAGCCGCACCTGATCCTGTTGGGCGAGCATAATAAACGCATTTGCTTGTACGACTGCATCTGCGACAAAATGTCCACACAAACACCCGATTCTGTTCCATAAAGGCTCCTACGTGCTGTCAACTTCCATTGTTGCAACTGTCAAGCCCGTGCACAGTTTAGGGAGTTAAATGAGCCTCACGTATTCAGCTGTTTGTTCTCTGTCAATGGCGAGATTAAACAAGTTATATCAGCTGACGCACACAAACATGTCCCATTATTCCGACGGTTCGGCCAAAGCGCTTGAAAAACGCAATCAAACACGTAAAAATAGGTACAAAATTAGTGCCATAATCATTCCAGGACAAAAGCTTTGAAATTGCTGCAGAAAAATGGCTATCTTAAAAGTGAGAACAGATTGGAGGGATCTATTTTTGATCACTGCGTGTAAAAAAAACATTCAGTATCTGCTGTAGGAATCTGTAGCTACTGCATTGAAATTCACAAACTGAGTAAACTACGGTTCCATTTTGATTTTGTTTACCATTCAAGTACAGTAGATAAATCACTCTAGGCTTCATTTATCACAATCCATGACTGTAATCCACATTCTAGCTCATTTTTGCTGTATTACTCCATTTGGCGATTTGGATAAAAATGAAGAGATTAACTGAGCGTAATTGGGACGTAAAGAAGGGATACAGCGTTTTACTTTTTTTCCTGTTGGCAAATCACTCAACTTTCTCTGTGACACGTGCATGGCTTTAGCACAGTCTAATCCAGACCCTCATGTCTGAATGGGATTTGGGTGAAAACCATCAAACTAGGCCACGGAGCCTCGGGGTGAATCAGGGATGGTGTTGGACCGAAAATAGATTCATGTTGGAATAATTAAGAAAATTCATTTCTTAAGTGTGCGGACCATCATTTTTAATTACCGCCCTCCCTAAAAGGCCACGCTGGAACCATTCTAATGAGGTTGAATGAGGCGGGCAGATTGTAAAGATAACAGACGGAGCTGGATGAAAAACTTAATACCTGCACGCACGCCTGTTCCAGTGCATTTCTGCTGATCACGTTCCATATTTTTTTCCATGACTGTTCTATAAAACCCAGCCAATTTTCCACTGCAGCTACGCCTGTGTGCAGTTACAACGATCACTTGTGACAAGAAAATGTATTATGTTTGACACAGAGGAGGACGGTGCCAAACATTACTACGGACACTAAAACAAATGCTCATAATATGGACATGATTGTGTTATGTTTCAGGATTTAAGCCCTGAACAATAGCTGGAAGAAAATCATCAACATGTACAAGATAACCATGATGTTAATAAGACACTATATACTGGGTGGATACTGGGTACGTGGGTGTAGCCACTGTTACATCACCCACTGGTTTACAGACTGGTGTGTTGGCCCTTAGCATCTGTGCATTTTGGAGTTAGATATGATCACATCTTTCCAGTCGGTTACCCGGAGAGTGACTTCCTGTTTCAATCACATGACTTCTACCCTTGTAGGAGCACAACAGCAGATCCAGTCCCATTCATTTCAACAGGAGAAGTGAATGTGACTTTAAAGATTTCTGATTCTTTCACTCCAAAAGTCTTAAAAGGCATTCTGAGAGGAGGCAATGGGCTTAGTGTGAAGCCTGTCTCTGTTTCAGCTACAAAAGTCTCATCTGTAGAAGCTAAAAATAAACACAAAAATGATCAACAGCTATAGAATAATGCTAATTACCTGTAATATTACTGTACTTTATGGTATTTAAACTCTCAACCCTTCTAATCACACTACTTTGTTTCTTAGTATCTTAGTCAACAGAGGATCTTTGGCAAAATTCACCAAGCTAATGCTAACTTACTGAAAACACTGACGACAATGCTAACTGACACTGTCATATTCAACACCACATAATTTCAGTTCCTTGGTAAATGTTAACGGATACAGCTGTGTTTGATAAATGTTATGTCACAGTAACGCAGGCTTGCTGACAGTTGACTCCGCCTAAAGCAAATGAATGCTCACATTAGCTTATGTAGCAGTGCTATGTACTAGTAAATCTGACCTTTGACATTTGATGCCTCTCAAGCAGGAAAGTAGGCTGTCAGTCAAAGCCCATGTGACCTTAATTATCTATAGCTTTCTGCATTAATTCATTTTTTTTAACGAGCCTGTTTTTATGGAGCTGCAAAAAATGTCCAATCGGATGGACACCAATACATTTGATTTTTGAAGCAGAGAAACATGTATTTACTGATAAACTGTGTGAAAACTATAAAATAAGAAAAAATTTTACGCTGCTGATCTGATGTTTTCTCATATTTAAACAGACTCTAAAACTAGTTATTACTCAATTCATGGAGATAATATCCAAAAAAAAAAAAAAAAAAATTTAAAAAATTGTTAATTACAATCTAATAACAATCAATAATTGACACTCAAACATGTCACTGCAGATCCGGTTTATCAAGAAGAGCAACGTTACAGTAATGGTGTGAATGTCAGTGTATGTGTGTTATCTGATAAGGAACTAAAACAACAAAAAACATGAGAAGAGCTGTAGAATAACTGTAGTGACCAGTATGCATGAAAGGGTTAATGTGGTGGTGCTTAGACATGACGTCAATGGTCCGCAGTTGAGCAGCAGTGACCCACGGTAACTTTTGCTCAATACGTATGATGAAGTCATGTGGTGTTAAGAGAAAAATTAAAAGAGACTTATTAGATGATAAACTCTGACGCTGTGTGTGTGATGTAATCTAACCCTTCTGTCAAAGAAGCCATTAATATTAGTAAAGCAGCAAATCCCATGCATTACAAAACAACAACAAAAAAACATCCCATGATTAATAGCTTTTGTATGGCCTGTGATGGCTGCGTAAACACTGTGAAACCATGTGAATGGGGCAAGTGTTATTACAGTGAGATCAATACCTCGAACAGGGAACGGTATCGACGAGGGCCCGGCGCTGCTGCGGCGCCGCTCTCTCCGAGGGACATTCTGTCCACGGCATGAAGATTGAAATCAGTTTACAGCGTGTGGGGACGCATTAATCCTATTACCACCAATCTGGTCGTTATGGTTTTTATTGAGGCGGGAGCTTTTCCTCATCAGCAGCACTTAGGCTCGGTTGAACACACAAACGAGGACACACACGTCATTACTTCACACACTCTTCAAATGCAGACATGTCCACACAGGCTCTGGTAATCCATAGAGTGACACCACGTTACATAAGGTGGCTCCGACGGCTCATACCTTGCACCAAAACATATGGATCGATGAGCTTTGTCTCTTCCTACTCTTTTATCTGTTACAAGTCTGTTTTCTCTTTGCACTGTAATGTCTCTGGTGGAAAAAAAAGGTGCTTTGTCTTGATGGTGATGCAGCATCCAGCTCTAGGGATGATTAAAAACCCTTAAAAGACCTAACAACCACCGATGACTAAAATCATTTACTGATCTAAAATGTTTAATAACTGTTGAACTGTTGAACCTATCAATACCTCTGTGGGTGGCCAAGACTCTGGAAGTTTATTTGTTAGTGTTTTTAAAGTATTTTTTTTGTACTAACTTATGAGTTTATAGCAGGAATGTCACAGCTTCTGACCCCTGATGTGCACCGTGTCTGATTTATACTGATGCTTATGAGTTATGCTGGAGGGTGGAAATGTTTTTGTCATAATATATGACAACTTAAGCTGCCGCAATTATGAAAATAATGTTTACTTCTTTTGGATATTGTCAATATTTTGATAATTTTGGTCTAAAATAGCGAAAATAGAGAGAATTTCTAATACGATAACAGCAACAGAAATCATCAATAGCAAAATAAAGAGAAAATGTGACATGTTTTTGTTCTATTGTATGTTATTTAACAAAACAGCAAAAAAAAAAAAAATTATTTTAAGAAGAGTTGTGCTTTTTTTTTCTAAACAGAGGGCTTATATGGAATTTGTTCATGCTTTACCATTGTTGATTATTTCAGAAATAATATACGAATGAGCTCAGTTTTTTTGTTTTTGTTTTGCTTGCTTTACTCTGTTGTAAAATATCTTCCCAAATGAAAAAAAAAACACAGAAAGAAAAATGTTACAGTCTTACAGTCGGAGCCACAACAAACTTGTAGTGTTTGTAGTTGTGCTTTTTAATATTCCTTGTAGTTATTCCTTTAAAACAAAATGACACATATGCCACTAAATCTAATATGAATAACACTCCTAGCTTAAATGCATCTGAACATTAAAAGCAAATGATCGTCTAGTTTTTTGTTTTGTTTTTGAACACATTCCTGATCACCGTATCACTGTTAGCGAGTATCACTCTATTACACTACATATTACAACGTCTGGAAGAACTATTTATAAGTATCAGCGTATAGGTAATGAGCGTGTCTATTTTTGGTAGTACATCTTCCTCGTATTTCCATAACCACTTGTGTTGGACTAAAGCTCTCTCGGAAATTCTGACAAGGAAATTATTTCTGTCTGGTGCATTCAATAACAATAGCCAATCATTGTATGACGTTGTGTTGCCTCTTTCTTCCACAGCGGGTAAAGTGGGGGCCTCTACATTCCGTTGCGAGACCTTTTTCTTTGCTTCTAATCTTATCACTTCATAGTCGTGTTGTCTTGGACACATGGTAACCGGACCCGCCCCCCCCCTCCAACAGGGAGACTGTCCTTTTGTTCTACGTCACCCTCAACGGACGCAGCGCTAACCTTTAGCTGACACCTGAGCCCCGGCGCTTCTCTAGGGTTTCAGGCCAATGTGAGCTGCCCATCTCCACCTGCCTCGTACCCAGACTGGGAGAGGAGGCACACCTGAGCCCACTGCTCGGGCCCAGGATCGCTCAACCCTGCCAAGTCGCAGATCTGGTTTCCTACCGGCGCAGAACCTGATCCCATCACCGTCTACATCCATCCTGTGTCCTGCCTCTGCTCCTCTGCCTCTTACCTTCACCCCAATATCTGGTCAGGGTGCATCTCAATGTGGGGGGTCTTTAAACTCCAGGGTCATATCTGAATTCACAACTGATTTATGATTGAACGCAGATGGAGGTATAGTCCTTAAAAGCGTTGTCACTGAACGACAACTGGCTGATAATAACACAAGAGGGTTCACAATAGAAAACGTGCCATTTGGCTCTTTATCGATGTCTTGTTTTACAGTTAAATGTTAGTTTTAGATGTTTTTTTTTTTTAAATGTAGACATATTAACTGCATCAGATATCTTATTATGGTGTCCTATGTCGCATCTCTCCATTATATCTTACATTAATGCGCTTGAATATTAATTGTTTGCGAGTAACCTTATCTGAACTGTTTTATTACCTCGAGTTAAGGTTAAAAGAAATGATTAAAAAAAAAAAAATCACATAAAATGTTTTAAGAACTTGTTTGGTTGTTATAACCTGAGTTTAATCTTGCAGGTTTAACATCATTTGTAGGTTGGAGATGTTATTGTTGTATAATTTATGCATTTTCCCAGACATAGGTATGCTCACAATTTATTATATTAGTTATTTAGGCATCACTTTCCGATTTATCATTTTAAATATACTTTACAATATAATTTATAGATTAAAGGTTTTAATGACTGAAAAAAGGAGTTTCAAGGGAGTAAAAAGGTCTTGTTTCAGGGAAATGGAGGTCATTTTATGTTTAATATTTAAATATATGATTGTGCTGGAATGTATGAATGTTATTCTTTTTTGTTGTACAAATAAATTAGATTGGATTGGATTGCATTAAAATAAAAATCAAGCTTCCAGCATGCTTTTCATTATAAAATATATCAAATGTTGTCTTAGTAAGAGTTTTCAGCTAATATTAAGTGATTTACAGATTAAAAGACCACATGAACAATGGCTCTTTTAGTTTTACTTTTAACAATTCCAGCCAGAAAATGCACCTATCCCCTTGGTCGTTACATTCAAGTATGTTTGACTTTTTTTTGTAGACCTGACAGCAAATCACATAAAATGATGCAACAGTATAATAATAACAACATACCTTATCCTGTTATGACAACATGTTATATAAGGCCCCAAACCCCAAAACACAGTGGGAAATAATGAAAACCTTACAGACGTCAGCAAAGCCATTGTAGTTTCCTTAACTATAAACAGCGGATTAGTCATCACATCGCTCCTGCTTCCTCCTAACCAGCATAATTTTTCAACAACAAAGCCTGAGAACAGATGTGACACTAGTGACACACAGAGAGGTGGACAGACGGGGAGGTAGCAGGACGAATGGAAAGTGACCCTGATGCTGATGGAAACTTCTCCAGGCGTCCTCGGCGAGGAGTTTGTGTGTACGCTGACCGAGGTGTTTTGTCTGTCGGTCTGTGAGTTCGCTGACTCACTGTTGTGTTTGGAATGTGTGACAGTGTCAGTGTTACTCCAGTCTTCAGCGTGTGGGAGACGGCTTGAAAAATCCACCGTGGCTCATATCGCCGTAGTGTTTTTTAATAAGTTTCTGAACGGGCCAACAGGGCACACGTTTAATTTTCTCCTATAACTCCGATGTGTTAAACGGGTCCTAATTAAAAATAAACACATTTCTTTCAGTGGCAGAATGACGCCACGGAGGCACTTATCAACTGAAAGAGCAGGTTGACAGGCTGATTAATTATTTATGCATGCGTGAAGGAACAAATAAATGAGGAACCATCAAACCTGCAAGTGAATAAATAAAGAAAATGGATGTAAATGTCAGAATCGAGCCAAGCATGCAACAGAACTGTAAAGACTTGCATCACGCTCTGTGTTGTGTTAGTGCGCTCGCTGCTTGCCAACATGCCATGACCTTCACCATGTGTCCTGAGCTATCATCTGCTGATGCTGCTAGATTTTCCAGGTAATGATAGCGTTGTCACGAACATATACACATAAAGTGACAGCTGCTGCCTTCAGCCCACGTACAGCTCTGGCTTTACTCATCACAGTAATAGTGTTTTTGTTTCGCAACAAGAATTCTTTATATAACCTTGCATCTCAGAAATTATGGTTATAAATAACTCGGTCGTAGTGATGTTGGATGCACTGTTTCACCAAACTGAAGGTTCACCTTGTAAGATTCATTGGATTGTGCTTTGTTGTTGATGTTAGCTAACCCCATTGCTAAGCTAACAACTGTTTAGATTCCCTGTATCAATGATAACAGCCTCTAAACCAGGGGTCTCAAACTGAAATGAGGGGAGGGGGTTGGTTGCTTTAGGTCCTTACATAATCAGCTTTAGAACACTATTGCTACAATATGTATAGTTTTTAATACCAGTGCTCATATTTTTGCGATATTTAGCCAATAAATGTAAAGAGCAGCTACTAGACATATTTGTTCTTAAAATGTTTTGCACTTTTTAGCTATACATGTAAAAACAATTCAACTATACTAGGCTACATTATAATATTTGTACATAAACACTGCTCTAATTGATGAGAGGAGTTGGGACCCTTGTTGAAAACCGATGTCTGTGTAGAGAACGTGGTCCAAATATTCTGCAATAAATCCTTTCGCTCACTCCGAGGTTTTTCCATGCCACTCTTCTGCTCCTCTACAGTAACAACAGTGTGAAATACTAGGTGTTTTCATTTTATATCTAACATCAGCAAACAAACAAACTGACACAAATGTCATGTCAGCAGGTCTTCCATATGGAACCATGTTGTCAGTTAACATGGAAACGGTGTTGAATTCTGACAGTATCAGCCTAAACCTGCCTTGGACTTGTCTTATTTTTTCACCAACATGTTGCATTTCCACTGCATTGACACTGATTTTGTGTCTGCTTGTTGTTAAAGCACCTATTACACATCATCTTCAATGCGACTGCAGCAGAGACTGAGACAACATTGGTAAAAAAACAAAAAACAAACAAACTACAAAACATAAGTCATACAATTGTAATTTATGACTTAAGTTTTGATTTATTTCAGGTGAGATTGTATGTTTTGACTCAAATATGGGATTCATTTACCGTAACAGATCTGACACGAAAATTAGCTCCAGTGTCTTTGCTGATATCCTGCTAGCTTGGTTCCATCATGTCAACATGATGCCAGACGCAGCAACGATTGACTCATCTGTGATCTGCAGGATCATCAAGTAATGCTTTGGTTCAATTGGAACTACTGTGAAAATGACTCTACAAATAGTATCAGATGGTGCCTTTGGCTCAAGATAAGTCAAGTTGAAATGATATTATCGGAGGAAAAGTGGCAAATGTTGATGCAAGGTGATGTAGTTGGATGCAATTTTTAGATCTTTTTCTTCTCAAATTGTCATTGTATGAAAAAACATCACACTACTCATTAGAAAAGAATATAACTAATGCAAAAAATAAATAAATAAATAAAAATCACATCCAGCCACCTCTATGGTATTAATTCCAGTGTAATCTGAGCTACAGAAATCATTTGGCTATAGCCTAGAGGTTAAAAAAAAAAAATCTTTGCATGAAAAGTACTAATTAAAAATGAGATTTTGAGACTTGACACAGTGCCATAAACATAATATAGTAATAAGTATTTCCTTTGCCTCAGTATTTACAAGATTTTCTTATTGGTTTTGGCATATTATTTAACTTTACATTTAATAAACATTGAAGTTTTGCTCTTGGTTGAGCTTAGGTAGACTTAGAAAACATGGGAAAAATGGCTCACATTGATATATATATAACCCAAACCATGATCTATTCCTACACTGAGTCACAGCCCTTTTGTTACTTAAACCTAAATAGTTGCAGAAGTCTTTCTTTAATATGGTTGTCATAATGTCGGAATGGCATTTCTCAAAGACTGTGTTGAGATGAAGCACAATCACATGAAAGGCCCTGCCATTATTATCACAATAACCTGCCCCGTCCACAGCCTTTTCCGTTTGGCTCATTAATGATGTAACCAGCAGGGATTGAGCCAAAGGCGTGGGCTTTCCAAAAGTCCTTTCAACCGTGTCAAAACAATGGCTCCAAAACACCACAGCCATTTACAAAGCACCTCCTCTAATTAAAAACCTGCACCATTCACTTATTTTCTTCACGTTGCCTATTCAAGCACCAACGCCGTCGCCTAATCTTTCGCTAAAACATCTATAAATAGCAGCAATCCCGCATATTAGTTCACCCAAAGTGTTCTGCTGCAAAACAGGAGTCCGATTATTGTTTTGTCATCTTCAGATTTGGAGATATTTATGAAAACAGTGGCCTTACGAGGGGCTTGGATCTTGTTGAATGATGATAAAAACAGGAGCAGGCTGACAGGGAGGCGAGCTCAATCAGACGCCCCCCCAACCCCCAACCCCCCGCACCCACCCACGTGCCCTGCTTTAATCTGCCCTCTCCCCTTGTGTGCTCTCCATCGCTCTGTGTGAGCCAGAAACCAGGATTAGCGGTGTTCTTCATGCCATTGGAAAGTCAGCGCCTCTGTCTGCTCTTTTAATTTGCGCAGAAACCCCTTTTCTTACGGGTTCGTCTGTACGAGGGGTCGTCTGATAAGCACTGCTTGACATGAAGGCTGCTCTCTGATCAGACCGTCCTACCTCCGACTGTGTCAAGTACGTCAGGACGGTACGAGGCATAACCGGGGCTTATTATCAAAACTACACCGCACAAAAGTCCTCTGCACTGTGGAACGCAGGAGAAAAATAGGAAATGTGAAGCGTGAAGTCATTATTTGGAGGGAAAAAGGTCATGATATTATAAGAAAAGAGCGGTAAAGTTCATCGTGTGGCTTCAAATAACAACAAAACCATCAGGCTGTCGGCCCAGCGATAGCAACGTCTAGTTATCAGAAACTAATTTAGGGCTCAGACGGCTGCGTGTAGGTCAGCTGGTAATTATGACGACTTTGTTTTTTTATATGTGGGGTTAATTTGATAAGTACAGATAGATGTTAACTGACAAGCAATGCCATGGAAGTATCATAGTGTTTGTCGTAAGTAACTGCTGCAAACAAAACACGAATGTTACAGTAAGATTATTGGAAAGTTTATCAAAAGTAATTACAGCAGGAGTGTTTTTCATTAAAAAGGAGCTATTTTTCATAATTTTGAGACTTTTATTTTGAAAATATTTGATTTGTTCTCCTAGAGTTACATTTTTCTGAAAAATATTACAACTTCACTGTCATAATATGATGTTTTTCTCAGAATATAACCGTTATATCTAATATCTAACCGTTGTTAAAATGTTATTCTCATATTTTGACTTTTCTTGAAATATAATGACTTCGTTCTCATAGTTTTGATGTTTTTTCTAAAAAAAAATTACAATCTTTTTTAAACTTTTGACTTTTTTAAAATCAGAATATAGGCATTAGTATTTTAAAATTTTAAATGTTGTTAAGATGTTACTGCTTTATTCTCATATTTGGACTTTTCTTAAAATAGTATGACTCCATTCTCAGAATTTTGATGTTTTACTAAGAAAAATTACAAAATATTTTAAACTGTTTTGATTTTAAAAAAAATCTGAATATAGACTTTATTCTTTTAAAATTCTAAAAGTTGCTAAAGTGTTAATACTTTATTCTCATATTTTGAGTTTTCTTAAAATATTATGGCTTCATTCTCGTAATATTGACGTTTTTCTAAAAGAAAAATATAATCTTTTTTAAACTGTTTTATTTTTTTTATCAGAATATAGGCTTTAGTAGTTTAAAATTCTAACTCTTGTTAAAATGTTACTATTTTATTCTCATATTTTGACTTTCTTGAAATATTATGACTCCATTCTCAGAATTTTTATGTTAAACTGTTTTTATTTATTTATTTTTTTATATCAGAATATAGGCTTTAGTAGTTTGAAATTCTTAACTGTTGTTAAAATGGTACTACTTTATTTTCATATTTGGACTTTGTTACGATATTTTTGGTCAGATTGTAACAACTTCAGTCTCATTACGACTTTTCTCAACAGTGATGTTTGTCATTATGACTTTTTTTCATCCTCCACATATTCATTTTTCCATTCTGTGTGGTCTTATTCCTCAACACTCTGCACTGCTGCAACACACAAGCACAGATTTCACAATAAGCCAATGCCATGATCAGGAGTATTCAGCAGACGCACTGCACAATCAACTCTTCTGAGGCTCTGCAATCTACTTTGACAGCAATTTTTTCGCACAAATCTTAAAAGCAATGACCTCAATCTCTAATAACAGACGAGCCAAGGATGAAAAATCAGTGTGTTTCACCTTGGCTCGTCTGCGGTGGTTGCAAGTGTAACGGGAGTTAGAAAGCACAGCACATGCACTGTTTGTGTGTTGGGTTCATACATGCAGGATATTCTTCAGCATTAAAAGCACAAGGACGTGCCCGTTGTTACAGCGCAGATACACAAAACATGATGTCTGCATTCAACATGAACACGTATTCCAGTATCGGTGCGTGAAGTTAATTATGAAGGGAATCAAAAAAGGATAGAGCTGACCAAGACGCTATGGGAATGAGGGTGGGGTGACTGGCTCCTTAAACCTGAGGCAGCTTTTTTTTTTTTTTTTTTCATTGCTGAATTCAGCAAACCAGAGCACATCAGCATGAAAAATTGAAAGACACAGTAAAAGAAAAAAAAAAAAAAATCATGTGTCTGTGCCCACGCCAGAGCATCCTCGACACAACTAGAATCAAACTCACACCCCTCAGCTCTAGTGTGAAGCTCGGGTTTATACCTCTTCTGTTTTCCTGCGTCTTTTTTTTTTTTGTGATGACTCAAATCAGACAAGCAGACAGGCGGCCAGCAGGTGAGGGAATCTATTCTGACATGGAATTTCCAAAGGGTTTAGTGGGTGAGCCAAGCTTTGGCAGACCATCTGTGTGGCCTTTTAAGCCCCAAAACTGGCACGTTGCGGTGCCAAAGGTGGGGTCCCGAGGCTTACTCTGAACACATTTAAGTGCAACTGCTTTCCTGTCTTATGACTGACAGGCATCGTGTTAGTATATTTAATTCCATTTAATACAACATTCCCATAGACCTTAGGTTCACAGTGATCTAAATGTATTTCAGGACAAAATGGAAAAATAAATACTTTACAAGGACATTAAAGGGAGACAACAGAATATTACCACTCATAATACTTATGTATCATTTGCTATAATCCTGTATCTAATCCAATGCACCTGCAATGCTGATGGGATGAGGACAGAGCAGGTACAAAAGGAGGAGTAGGACTGCGTCTAAAACTGCCTCTCTGCAAGTGCCTTCTCATGGATCATGTTATCACAAAAAAAAAAAAAAACGCCCCCCATTCAACTTGCGCATCTTCCCAAACGCAGCTCATCTCTCTCCCCGTTGTCTCCCAATTTCTGCAATTCATTCAGCGTCAATCAGCGGAGCCGTGCGCGCAAAAGAGCGAACGGGACGCGCGTCTTGGCGAGATCTGCGGCTTCCCATTGATAAAAATCCTCAGTCTGAGACGGCTGCATTCAACGTCACCACAGACATGCATCTATAGGCTGGATCCGAGCATGCTCAAGCAAACTGCTGCAACAACTACAAGGACAAAAAAAAAAAAAAAATCTGAATGGTAAAGGCGCAGCGTGCGTCTGTTTTTTTTTTTTTTTTTTTAATTGGGGGTGACACGATACCTGCATTTTGTCTGATGTAAACACCTCGATGTCTACTTCGCAGGCGATGATGGTCACCATCTCCAGTTTCATATTTATCGATGGCATTCCCTTTTCGTGGTTTGCGTCAAAAATGAAGTAAAAGTGTGCGTCTCGTGCAGAGTGGGTCTTCCTTTCCACTAACTTGGAATGGGTTCGAGTCCGGTAGAAGGTGATGGTTTTTTTTTCAGCTCACAGTTGTTGGACTCCTCACTGCACTGACGCGCTGCTCAGAGTGATGCTGCAGCACAGGATCAGAGTCTTCCTCAGCCTCTCTCTCTCTCTCTCTCTCTCTCTCTCTCTGCCTCGCGCGCTCTCTCTCCCCCTGGCTCCTCATTGACGTCATTACCATCTTCACGTTCGTCGTGTTTTACGCCACTACTCAACCCGACGAAGCCGTGCAGGGGCCACTGCAGAACCCACGGTCCGGTTTATTCCGCTTTTGCTCATATTTCTGTATGTTACATATTCACCGCAAAGCATTTTAGAAAATAAATAAATAAATAAATGTGTCACGGATCTAAGTGTCAGACTGTGGAACACGACTGAAACAACACAAAATCTTCTTCTTTTTTTTTTTTTTTTAACATGTGCTGCCTTTGCTTTTGCTTTTACTGCATTACTCCTGCAATAACACTGTGATGCCCACTCTATGTTTAATTTAAGAGGATAAAACACTGGCTGCATTTGCATATATATCAAGATTTAATATATAGCTACAAGTTAGATGCACAATTTCTACGTTTTAGTCAAATGTTATCGTGCTTTAATCAAAACTCAAGCAGCTAATGTTATAAAATATTAAAATCTAAAAAAAAGTGTTTGATCGTTGAATCTACTGAAAGTCGTTCACTACAGGTGAAAAAAAAAATCCACATACTTGAAGATTCTACTTAATAACCTTCTCTCCTTTAGATTGTTAAGACACTAATATCATATCATTATAATCATGGATACAATACAAGATCTACATTAAATAAAAAGGAGGTTCGGCGACATGGTGGTGTATATATAAAGAGGACAGAACTACTGTTAAAACTGATGATCCTGATGATTTTAACATCAGCGCAACTGCATATTACAACCAATAACATTAGAAAAAACTGGTCTGTTTTGTATTAAAAGGCACATATTTATCTAAACCCACTTTTATTAGTCTGTGGTTCATTTATTTGTGTTTTTGGACCCTAATAGTTGAACCCTCTAGGCACTGCAAAACTATCTTTATATTCATTTTTGGCAATAATCGAGTGGATTTTTACAACTTGTTTGAATTCCTGCTTAATTTATTATGTCTCTAACTAGCTACAACATTTGTACATATAAGGTCAAGACTTCAGACAAACATTTCTCAGAGTATGACATAATTGTTTATCAGCAGCAGTGGTTGTAGTAAAAACTGTAAATATGTCCAAAATTTGAGCTGATTCTCTAAAATGTTCAGTTGTTGGTTGAATAGGACAGAGCAGCACAGTTAACAATCTGGAGGGGGCGGGGCCTGAAGTGGCTCATGTGCATTTAAAGGGCCAGTGCTCAAAACCACCTTTCTGGTGTCATTACTCAGAAATAGTGAACTGTGGAGTTGAATTAATGAAGAATTCAGAACCAAGCAGAGCATTTACAGTTTATGTAGACCACAGAGACATGTTTGAAAATGTATATTTCCACTAAAAAAAAATCAAAATATCACTCCTTTAAATCTGTTATTAGCTGACATTGACACATTGTCTTATGTTCTCATTTGCTACCTTAAAGCCTCCATTTTGAACCAGTGTTAGTTTTGCTATTTTGTCTTTGTTATGTCATAATCTTTACTCTTATCATGATATAAATCTACATGTGACATCACAGACTATTTTGGCCTCGTCACCCACAACCTTGTTAAGTGTGTTGCTTTGTAAAAGCCGCTAGCTGACTCTGTGTCACTGACATCCACATCACTGGCACATTCAAAAATAAGATGCCAACTAAAGGCATACTGCATATTTTCCTGCTAAGGCATAATTGCATAACCATGGCTGTCAGCTGCATGCTCTGGAGTTGACATGGTCTGTAGCTTCACTGACAGACTCTGCGGCTGTACGATGCTCACACTGATTAGAGCAAAGCCAAAGTTGTTGCTGCTAACAGACAGAAAACAGGATATTAATAGACAATAACCTGTGTATTAGAATCAGCAGAGTGATAAACAGCTCTTTTTTCAGAGCAGGCAATTCATTGATCCTTTTAAGACTTATAAACTAAGTGAGCTGGACTTTACTTTTTAATGCTTGCCTTGATGATTGGAGATTAACTGTACCGTCGCTCTTTATCGCTCACAATAAAGCAGCTGATGAAGCTGGCTGAAACACTGCTGCCACAGCTCCTTTTCTCTTAATTACAATGACACTGTGCAAGTTTCCACTTCAGCTGAAGGCCGGTCATTTAAAAAAATTCCCACAGACATTATGTCATTGCATAATATCCTATCAAAGCGTGTCTTCTTTCCATCACTCAGATCACCTCTCTCTCTCCCTCCTCCCTCCATTTCATAATAATAATTGCCAAGCCGGCTGAGACAGCTAAGTCCCCTATAAGCCATTAATATTAAGGCCTTAGGAGCTGAGGGCTATTTGTGTCTCTGTGTGTCAGGCATTGTCCATGGGACACATCAAGCAGACGGAGAACATGACTGAGATATGTGAGGGTGACTGTGACGTTCCAGCACCAGACAGCATCAGTCAGTCTTTCAGTCTGGAACAATCCAGCTCGAAAAGCCACAAACAGCACATAATAGACACTGTAGCATGTTAGCATAAGCCTGAACAGCACTGTCGAATATGTGCTGCTGTCAGCTGCGAGCAGAGGCAGAAAGGAACAAAGTATAATCGCTTCATTAGTGTACTTAAGTAGTGTATTTATTTATTTATCTGTCAACTTCATACTTTTTGCTCCCAACATTTTTAGAGAAATACACTTTTTTTTTTTTTTTACCCCGCACCTTTTCCTAATAGGGCTGCTACTTTAGTTTTATACATTAAAAAGGAATTATTAATTGTTTTTATATTGCATCATTGCACCATCAAGACTGATTTCAAGCTAAATAAATAAAACAATAACCCATAGAAAAGATAATCCCTTCATCCATAAAGAGCTCAACATCCACCCCTTCCACTTGTGCCTCGTATTTTTGACCTTATTTCAGAGTGGGGGGGGGGGGATTGCATTCAGTGGTGAGAGACAAGTAATCTTTTGTTAACCTCCATTTATGCATATGTTTGTCCATTTAAAGATGATTTTTCAAGTCGAAGAAAGTTCCAGTCTGTGGTAAAAGTGCCATATGGGCGACTGGATAGCCTAGTGGTTTACACCACTGACTTTGGTGTAGAAGGTTGCAAGTTTGAATCCCAGGTAGACACTTAAGTGAGGCCCTTTACACTATACATGCCTATGTAAGTTGCTTTGGATAAAAGCATCAGCCAAATGTAACTTAATATCTGACTATGAAAAATCAGCTAATATGCTAAATCAGCTGAGGTCATTCTGGTCTTTGTATCACATACCATGAGAGATGCAAATCATGGAACTCTTTAACAAAGAACTATATATTTATTTACTATCATTGCCCCAATCCATGACTTTTTTTGGGCTCGTAAAAATTATCATTTGATTGTACAAACATTATATGAGTGAATGGAGGCACAAAATTAACCAACTATCGCTCTTACTTTTTCTGGGGTTAGGTCTCAGGTGGTACATTTATGCATATACAACGTAATATATGACGCAAAAAGATGCAAATCACGTAAAACATTTAACAAGATGAAACAGATGAGAAGGGGAAACTGGACTGCAGAGATTTTTATGCATTATAGATGAGGTCTTCATAATGAAATATACCATATAAGTCTTTATAATATATGAAGTGAGGATAAGTTTGCACTGTAACAGTCAGGAGGAATATTCTGATTTCTATGGTTTTCTATCTGTACATGACTAAATAATGCGGCGTCTCTTCCTCTTTCTGTGATTTATACTTTCCAATCACAGCAGTACAGAAGGTGTTACTGAACAGCATCAGATATTAATACAAAATCAGCACCACTACTCATTAATCACAAGTTACAAATGATAAAAGAATCAGTCCATGTTGCCTTTTCTCTCAAATCAACAGTGTTTTCTAAAAAATCAAATGCAGTCTTAGCTTGCCACAGGTTATGATGATTTATTTATGCTCCGCTGGCAAAGTTCTCCTTCTTATTTCTCTTTTTTGTTTCTAAAGCGGAGGGTCAGTAGAAGAGAGTAAGGGTCTCGCTCGAGAAAACTTCAGCAGATGTTTGCAGACGCAGAGATTCAGATGTAGATCTTGTTAAAATGCAGGGAATTTTCATAAAAGTTAAAAAAGCCTTGTTTCTGAAAATCGAGGCTTGTTTTTTTTTTTTCCCTTTTTCTTTTCTCTATATAAAAATAACCTTGTGACGCACGTTTTCCATTTGAAAAGTAATAGAAATTGTAAGATAAGACATTGCGGCTAACATTGACCTAGATTTAACCGGTAACAAACTCCAATAAAACGAAGCAGAGGAGTAAATCTTTCATAACTACATATTCATTTATTGAAATAAGCAACATTTGCTTGAAATTTGAAATGAAATGAAGATATTTATCTCTTATTTAGCTCAAAATAAAAGAAAATATAAATACCTAGCAAAACCTGACAGATATTTAACACAAGATGTGGTTTTCTTTCTGTTTTTGCAGTGTACCCATACCAACCCTAATGTAGTCTGACATAATTCCTGTCTTGTCTGTGATGTATGTTCTGTGACGTAGAAGATACAAATCATAACACATAACGCGCAATATCCTATGACATAGAACATGCATCGTAGCGCATCTTGTACGATGCTCTATGATGCACAGTCTAGACGGATACATTCAGCTGCTTTCGCCTTAAGCCGTCACCGTACGGATCATAGGATGTAGACGTTAATGTTGTGGAGTATCAAAGCGCTGTGTAGATGCGCCTCTCTGATGCTTTTGTCACTGCTGATAAGTAGGATGGATCGTCGTGGATGATGAAGCACTTTTCCTCCTCTCTGGCCTCATTCTGCAGCTCTACTCCTCCTCCTACTTCATTCACAATTTCCAGTGTTGGACCTTAAAGACGGCACACCCTGAGCAAGACTCTATGTAGGAAAACATACATTGGTTTGAAGAAACAAAACCTAAAACTGAGAAAGAACATCCTTGATTCTTTCAGGTTTTTGTTATACTGGTTTATAATCATATTAGGTGCAGATTACTCGTCTGTTAGCATCTTTTTACCCCTCGGCAACTTCTGGCCAAAAGGGTATTGTAATTGTTTTGTTGTCTATCTATCTGTTCAATCAGAATCAGAATCAGAATCAGAAAGGTCTTTATGGCTAAGTACGTTTGCACATACAAGGAATTTGTATTTTTTTTTTTGGTGCTTAACAATACGCATGCAAGAAAAAAACCTTAGATTTTTGTCTAACTGTCTGAACAATCATTGGTCTGCAGTGTCGCGACGTCATGTTTTGGTATCCGCTCCAAGATTTTGGAATCTCGACTGAGGCGGTACTAAAAAACTAGTATCGGGTCCCAGATTCCAGGTCCTTTTTCGTAATGGAAAAGTGAAAGAGCCATGTAGAGTTGAGTAGAGTAGAGCCGGTACCATGTAGTGGAAAAGAACCATTATAGGCTGTTTAGTTTGGGTTGGTCAGACAGCAGGGAGCATTTACAAACCAGGACCGCATTCCAGGTGTGTGACCAGGTGTATGTGCCGTCGTCCCTGTTCATAGTCCTATAAGACACGTCACAACAACATCATGTGACACTTCTGATGAAGGGTAGAGGAAGTAGCTGAAACTAGTCATACAGGTAAATAAACAACTGTCCCCTGTCTGATAAGCGAACGATCTGTAATAATTAGAGCAGCGTCATGATAAACGGAAGAAGTGGATAATTTTCATTTCAACGTCACATTACTAAAATCAAGTGTTAGTGAAAAAGTTTCTTTGTGGTCAGTGTATCCCAAATGTCCCTCATGTTTCTATTGTACAGACATTAAACAATAAATGAAGTAACAAAAAAGGGAAAATAGGTGACCTTGACCTACTTTGTCAAGGTCAAATGTCCTCGCGCAGTTATAATATCTGAGTACTTTCAAATATAAATATGTTTTACACAAAGACAATCTAATCTAAATTATAGGGCAGTGACTTTCAACAGAAACTTACACTATAATTGGCCGAGGGATTACTAAAAGTGTTCAGCATGTTATGTTTAAATTAACTGGCCACTCATACATAGTAGGTGACAGTAATGTAATAGAAGTAATAGAATCATCAGAAAATGGTACAGGCTACCCCTTAGGTCCTAACAACATCTATAGGAGGAGGTTCTTCTGGGTGAGTCCAATAGTTGATCTCATGGTTTTGTAGTTCTGCTGTAGAAATTCAATTAAGACAAAATGTCATGAAGAAGCAAACAGATGGATGTTAGAATATTCTGTTTTCTGTCGTCCATCTGGAACCACTCAATCACATAACAGATGAATTGCCAGTTTGTAAAAAAAAAAAAATACTGAACGGCCTCCAGAATATTAACCCTTTGGGCAACATAAGTGACAGACAGCTTTTTGAATTATTGATATCAAAAGGGAACATTTTTGAAAAAACAAAACAAAACAAAACAAAACAAAACCAAAAACTCAGGCACCTAAAGGGTTGAAATGAGTTTGTGTTTCTTCCAACACCTCCCCCCCACCCCTGTGGCTGACAGGTTAATACATAATAGAGTTGTCTCACTAGCCGGATGTACTCGACAACTACTTCCATTGTGTAGTTGAAGGATTGTCATCGTCCTGCCTTTCACTACGTACAAGAACATGCACGGCCAACAACCTCTGAGCTGTAACTGCACCTGAAAATGGTGAGTTTTGACATGTGCTATTTTGTTTTGTAGGGGTTTAGTCGTTTTAATTATGCAATTAAGCGAATTTTCCATTCATTTCCTGACACTATTTTACAAATACACTGTTGTCACATCCTGTTTTCAGTGACTCCTAGTCCAGAACAATTGTAGAGGATGCCACGCCTATCTACAGCACAAACACACAATTGAAAAAACGAGGAGAAAGATGTTACTTGTGGCTATGCTGCATTAGTGGTTCCTTTGACTATTTAGCAATAACATGTGCTAAGCAGCTAAAGCACCACTCCAACATTCAACTGTAACTTGTAGCAAGTTTGGTGAAAAACACTATGTTGTAAGGAAAATATTAAACATACTGGAAGCAAAGTGACCAACAGATGGACAGATGGAAACAGTGATGTGATATAACATGCACTGAATTCCAAAAGGATAACTAGGGGAAGGAAGAAGCCTATTTGGCGCTAATGTAGAAAAATTGCAGAACAACTTGATGGGTTTTAATACCAATCTGCTTCTTCTGTAGATACTAGTGTTTTTGTCAAAACTGTCAGGACTTTGGCAAACAAGTGACATTTTAACCAAACCAAATACATCAGTATCATAGGTGGTCATTCAGTTATCTTTTTTTTCTTTTAATCACCACTGCTTCTGTATATTTTCATTACATTGTGAATGATAGCTCCGATTTTGAATATAGCCAAAATTCTGAGATCCTCTAGCATGAGCACATTATATGAATACTGAATACTAACATAAGGACAGGCTGCTATAACCACAGTTAAATGAGTAGTAATGTTCATTCACACCATTTTCCTCCAAAATGCAAATGTAAACCTCAAATGAAATGGATGTTTTTGGTGTGTACTCCATTTCTTTGTGTGCATGAGACGCAAAATGAAAAAAAAAAAAGCATGCAGTAT
This sequence comes from Maxillicosta whitleyi, assembly GCA_029822895.1. Classification (NCBI taxonomy): domain Eukaryota; kingdom Metazoa; phylum Chordata; class Actinopteri; order Perciformes; family Neosebastidae; genus Maxillicosta; species Maxillicosta whitleyi. The sequence continues at coordinate 5,834,843 of JAPSES010000105.1, read as the reverse complement.
AAATGATTGGAGGGCAGGAACATGTCGTGGAGTCTCTAAAATCCATGATGCACTCTTTAAGAGATGAGAAAGGAGCAGGCAGAGCTGCTCAGAGGCTGAGTCGCTGTGCCTCAGACTCACTGACGAGCACAATTTGTATTCTGAAGTGGAGCTCTGCAGAGCAGCAGGAGGAGGGAAATCAGGGCAGTGGATCATCATGGTGGGTTCATACACGCATGCTCATAACACACACATGTACTGTATGGTACAAACAATGCAATTTATAAATAGCAATTATACATAGGACAGAGCCACTATGTCATGCTACAGTATTGCATTCAAAGTGTACAGAGATAACAACCTTTGGTGCTTTTTTTTTTTTAACAACCAAAAAAAAAAAAAAAAAAAGAAATGCATTAAAATGTGCACAATATGTGAGGATCTGCATATTTGACAGCAGAAGAATAAGAGCAGTGACAGTGTAAATATTTCTGCTGTAGATGGACTTGCAGCCGCACTGTCCTCATGATTACACACACACACACACACACACACAGATGCATGCATGCTTCGTAACTTCACTGCCAACCTCTTGTTACACCAGGCTACCTCAGTTGGCTCTGGCGAACCAACCTCTGGTGCCAACGCCAATGCAGCTGCTGTAATCTAGGCCAAGCTATTTATAAAGCAAGCAGCCAAGTACAGGCACAGGGAGCCAGGGGGAGACAGAGGGATGGGAGGATAAAAGAGTGTCTACAGGGCAGAGAGAATGATCTACAGAGTGTAGGTGAGAAAGAGTGGGGGAGAACAGAGGAGCTCAGAGAGGCAGGCTGCTGTAGAGGTAGCAAAAGTAGTGTCAGGGTGAGTGAAAATAGAAACAGAGATGCAGACATAGAAAGAAAGAGGGGGGGGAGAGGGACAGAGAGGGATGGAGAAGTCCTGTCAGGTGCAGAGGACAGCATGAATACCTGAGGACGAGCACTATAAATGACATACACTATACGAGCCTCCATCAGTGCTCCTTCAAAGGCTGATTTATCTGCAGACAAGCTGACAGAATAAAATGTGAGGGAGGGAATGTGACTGCTGCAGCATTTGGATGTAAAAAAAAAAAAAAAAACTAAAAAACTTGATAGCTCCAGATTTACATGGCTTTTGGCACTGACGCTTTAATTATTAGCGCTACAACTCCCAAATCCCTAAGTCTGACTCACAAATCGTGTCTCCCATTTAACAATAAGGAGACGGTTCTCCAGGGATATCTGAACATGGACACAAAATGGAAGTCCAACCACAATATGCTGTTAGAAAGGTATGTTAAAACACGCTGGAAAATTATGTAATGTACAAAGCAGTTCTAAGCATCAGCTGCACAAAGTACTGCGTCAGAATCAGAGGGCATCTATGGGGCAGTTTGTTGTTGTTGTTGCAACCATCCTGATGAGGTCAGTTAGCTGTGTTTTGAGTGTTCATCTGCTAATAAATAATAAATAAATAGATTTATTTAACCCATAAAGACCCAAACAACCACCATCAACCAAAACCATTTACTGATGTAAAATATGTAATACCTGTTGATTCATCAATCCTATCAATCCATGTCAATAATTGGTATAAAATACAGTTTGTCGTCTTTTCATGGTCATCAGATATGACCCATTTGGACGTTCAGAGGCTCCATAGTTACCATGGAAACACCTTCATCTTTTACAACATTGATTCACCAGTAAAACCCATGAAGTTGGATCAACGAGAGTGGATGGAGACGCTTGTTTTTGCATTCAGTTAATGAAATATTTGACTGAAAAAGTCACTATTTCTCAAGTTTTTTCTGTTTTTGGTATGGTAACCCTCAAATGTAATCACAGCATAATGATTAAAGTACAGGATCTGTACATTAAATATAGGAAAATCTGATTTTCACTGACAAAAAATGCAAAAATAAAGGATTAAATAAAGGATAAGACTGTAATGGTGGTACAAATCATACTCCAACAAGGCTTAATTAATACACAACTCATAATGACTTAAAGTAATGCAGGATGTATCATGAATCCCTCTTGCTCACAATGAAATAATTGAGTCACTGCTTTATGATTAATTGACAACTAGATCTCTATGAACCCACATGGAATTATGTGCAATCAACCGACTGGTTTCAGTTGCGTAAAACTTCAGTAGTCTCCAGATGAGAAAGGACAGCTCATGAATATCCATCTGTAACGAGTGGGACACTGGCGCATATTTGGAATAAACTATGCAGGTTCATGTTCATGTAAGGTGACCGCTTTGATCCTGTTTCTACAAGAACAGGTTCTGCTTTTAGAAAGATGAAGAGTAAATGAAGAGCTCTTTTCCTTCTAAGATTAAGTGTTTTTATTGTCTTTGTCTGTCAATATCACTGAAATCTATGTAATAATGTATAAAATTGTTATGGAAATAGCAGATAACATTAACCTAGTTCCAATTTTCCTGGTGCTATCTTAAAATGAGATTGTAAA
>JAPSES010000105.1:5813702-5832263 GCA_029822895.1 Maxillicosta whitleyi | reverse complement strand
TGGGAGCTACTGTGAGTTTGTTAACAAACACGGTCTATATTTATGACAGATGATGTTGCAACAAATAAACATTTAGTCCTTGAAGCTGATGTGTTGGAAGCAGAAAAATGGGAAAACATCGGGTTTTCTCACATTCTCACACTGTCATGTTGAAGCTGATTGATGTATTGTTTTATATTTGCTATTTCTGTTGATGAAACTGTAAAAACATTTTAAAAAAAAACAGGATGTAGAGGAGTTGGTGTCACTTCCAATAAACAGGGAAAACACAAACTCTGAGTCAGGATTTCACCAGTGGAATCTTTGATAATAGTGCTTTGCTTCTTGGCAACATTTGAGCTAAAACTGATAAAAAACGGAGAAAAATATACTGTGTGTAATAGCATATTCATATTCTAAAAGCAACTGCTGGTGATTCAACATTGGTCGTCATTGAATCAAGCTGCGCCGGGTCAGTTCACACCATTGAAACCTTTATGGTTCAAAACTCATTTAGATGATGGGGAACTATTTGGGGGAGGAGCCAAGTCCGTATGTGTGACTGTACAGTAAACGGACCAGTGTCTCCGTAAGAGAAGTAACGCACATTGGATCGGCAGCACAATGGACCATCAGATTATTGCCGTTCGTTTCCCTTTCCGTCCAGATGTCAGGTGTATGTAACTCATTCCTTTTAAAATATCAGGGATAAAATACAGAGTAATTGTGTTTCCATCAGTTGAGTTGACAGAAATGATTTGGCTTCCTGCACTTCCAAAAAGAGATGGAGGCTCATGGAAAAAGGCTTTGGGTTTTTCAAAGGGTACTTTATACTGGAAAGGGTGTGGGTGTCTCTTAGTGTCAGCTAAAACTGGTAAAGTTCAAGCTGTAATCCAGAATCAAAAACAAAGAAATGTACTTGGCAAAGTTTTCTTTTTTCTTTTTTTTCCTCCTTGGCAGCTGTGTGGTTCATGAGAATAAACTGAATGCAGTTTTGTTTTTGTTTCCATTTATTGTTCAAAAACATGTCATTCTTTGGCCCTATTTATTGGTATTAGATGTCCCTGCAGCTCCAGTGCTTTCTGTATTAGTGCCCTTCTCAACCCACAACACATGTTTATAGTTTTAAAGTGTCCATTTCAACTTCTCCACGTGTATGTCAGAGAATCGCAGTGCATTTTATCATCCATGTGTCTGGAAAACCATGACATCTAAATTAAATGGCTTGAAGGGGAAATGCATTAATGTCAGAACTACTTCGGAGCATATGTTACAGCTGAGCAGTTAAACAGTTTAACCCATAAACATCCACCGGTGACCAGAACTATCTACCAAACTAAACCATTTAACACCTGTTTATTCATTAATCCCATCAATACATGTAAATAATTGGTGTAAAATGCAGTTTATCATCTTTTCATGGTCATCAGATATGACCCATTTGGACGTTCAGAGGCTCTGTAGTTACCATGGAAACACTGTCATCTTCTATAACATTGATTCACCATAGAGTTGGATCAATGACAGTGGATGGAAACGCTGGATTTATGTGAAATTAATGTTATATTTTACTGAAAAAGTAACATTTTTCTTCAGTTTTTTTTTAATGTTTCTGATATAATGACGAGACCAGTGATTTCGGGTCAGGCCTTGATACCCCCGCTTCCTCCTTCTGTGTAACATATTTCTGATAACACATACTATAGTATCTTAGCTAGAAATAACAGCTTCAGAGCCAAAGACGAGTCGAGGCAGCCAGTCTTCAGGGCCGATACATGTTTATATTAGCAAGAATACAACATAAACACATGGAGACCTGCCCGGGACGAGATCTGATCATGGTTTTGTACCCACAGCTTTTATACTTTTATACTGTTCCCCGGGGCTGGGAGATGAGAATTATATCGTTCAATCACTTTTCAAAAGGTTTCAATCAAGACGCAGTTTTGATGTATGTTTTTAATATGTATAGCCATCTCTAGCTCCTAGAATTTAGGCTGTCCAGCTTCTTCACACTTCCTGCTTTTATTTATGATCAGCCTAGATTCAGTTAATGAGACAGAACCTCATTCAATTCGACCCTGGGACAGTTCCATTCTAGGTCAAACCACCAGCTGCTGAGACTTTTCCTCATAAATCTGACCAAGGGCACCCAGAACCAGTTCAGCCCTGGTTTAATATATATTCATATATTACGACAATTATCACCCAGAGCCGGCTCATCAGACCATACATGTATCCAGACCCAGCATACACTACATACATTAAGACAGTTGTTCAAAACACTATTATCAAGCACTTTTGTCTCCGTTGTCTCCGAGCTTCCACTTCATTTCTACCTTAACTTGGATAAGATTGTATACGAAAGTTCCTTAAAAATACACAATAATAACCCTCAACTTTAATCTGAGCTTCTACGTTATCAGTCAGTTATATGATGATATAGTAAATATATATATGATTATATAAGATATGATTTTCACTGAAAAAATTCAAAATGCAGAGGATAATGTTTTAATAAAATGAAAAAATGATAAATCACAAAAGTCACACTGGGTCTTTATATAAACTCCACATCTGTTTTGCAGTTAGAATGGTCACAAGTTTAATAGAATCTGATTGGTGATGAAAACACGCCACAATTATAGTCCTATATCTGCATTTACTTACTTTATTTTATTTATTTGTTGCTTTTCTCCAGTTTTATGTGGTATTTAACCATATAAGTACACATTCTTTTTGTCCACTATCTATTTTTACTTGAATTTTAATTCATGTTTTTTCATTTTTCATTGATTTTTTTTTTGGATTATTATGCTCTTATTTTGTAGCTTGATAGATTAGGGTTAAAAACTATCTCATCTTGGTTTTATTTATTGAGCATTTTTCTCATATAAGGCTTCAACTTAAACTCCACATCTGTTTTTGCAGTGTTTTTATTCATAACAGACACAGTTTTACAAAAATCTGAGTGCTGCTTTAAAAAAAAAAAAACACTGCTATTGTTGTTGTATATCTGTATTTATTTACTTTAATATATACTTTATTGGTTTATTTATTGCTTTTCTCCAATTTTATGCAGTACGATATGGTTAAATAATTAAATGTGTGTAAAGCAAAAATACACTTAAATATGCACAGTCCTAATTGTAACTTTAAAATTGTGTTTGTTGTTATTTTTTGATCTTAAAAAGATAATTAAAATACTCTGCTAATATTCTGCATGCATAAATATGTTAATAAAGCAATACGATGTTGAAAATATACAAATAAAATCCAGGAAATTGATTAAATACCCACCAAGAATACAAAAATAATATAGAAAATGCAATTATATATAAAATTAAGGCTATAAAATTACTCAGAATACTTCTTTCTGGTTATTTTATAGGATGAGATTTATTCTAAATAAACAAGAATACAAATTGCATGCATATATCATATAATTTGTAGTGAATGCTTGCAATTGCAGATTAAAAAGGGGATTTATGATTGATTGAAATTACCATTAAATGATGAAAATACACTAACGTGAGTAAATTCACTCACTTTTTCTCAGATTTTGTAACTTCTTCCCTTAATCCCAACCTCCTTTCATCCTTTCACTAGTGCTGACCACAACCTCATTTGCATTTGTAATCCTCCCAAAATAAAGAAATCAAAACCCATTCATCAGATTAAAAACACAGGACAAAAATAAAATGATACCGAATGAATTAACACGTTAAAGCCTGGCTGTTCACACCTCTCAGGTCTCCAGTCTCAGTCTTTTATCCCATAATGCAACTGAAAGCCGCCTGCTTTAGATTGTCTTGCAAAGGGGAGCACATTCATACACATGCGAGCTCAGTTTCTCTCCAGCATGGGAAGGGTTAAAGATCCTACACCTGTCCTGTCAGACACCTGCTTCACGCCTCTCAGCCAATCAGAGACGAGAGGGGAAACTTGTCTGATGGCATGAAATAAATCTGGGCCCCGGTTCAGGAGGAATCACAACACCTGACTCATCCCGTGTGTCACTACTCTTCTCTGCAAAGACTGACACACAAACGGAGAGAAACGCGACGTACAAACAGAAAATTAAAGGAACGTACTCCGACTGACTGAGACTGTGGAGACATGACCAAAGAGACTGAGTAAGTGGCTGAAGGTTTTTTTTTTGTTTTTTGTTTTGTTTTTAATACCTGTTTTATTATAAGATCACACTTTGAGAAACATGCTAAATTTGTCATTCTGTAATTATTTTCTTTCACGTTAGATACTAGTTTGCAGTTAAAAAACCAACCTCCTCTTGTTTCTTCTATCTGCAATGAGACCCCCATGTGAAACATCCCTGCTGTAACGCTTAAAAGAGGGGTGATTTTCACTGGGAAACTGATATGGACGGTTTTACACACATACACAAAGTTTAGTCTGGGGTTTTTTAACGGGTCTGTTTCGGGTTTGTGTTGTCACTAACCTAGGGGCCACGGAGCACAAAAGAAAAAGGGGAAATAAGAATCTCCTCTTGAGGTGTTGGAGAGAGACAGAAGGCAATGACAGCATGTAATGCATTGAATTACATAATGGAGAAACACTAGACATGAGCCCCCCCTTTTCTGTCTTCTCATCTGCACTCACTTTGCTTTAGAAGGTAATGGAGAGTAACTAATGGATATAGATTGTGTGGCGTTGAGGTTTTTTTTTTTTGTGAGGCTGATGAACAGGTGCATCTAAAGGCAGATTTAGGTATAAACTAAAATTATAGTCCAGAAAAGCAACAAAATCTAGCGTTAAATTTGCAGCGATTGATGCTCCAGTACAGTATTAATCCCTGTGTGAAACCCGCGGTCTTCCCCGTCCTGTCAGCACATTTTATTAACTGTTTATCTAGAGTAAACCGTACTTATTTGTTCATTAGCTACTTCAGATCCAACTCCAAAGAGAGGCTTATCTCTGCAGGTAGGATATTTACAATGCGATGCCACTGCAAGTCTCTCCAAACAAATTCTTTGGAATCCCAGGAAAGTGATATGGAAAACCACCTCTGTGTGACGGTTGTGGGTTTCTGTTTACATAGTGGAGAAAAAAAAAAGGCTTGTCATTTCTTCTGAGATTTATGCAAATAACAGGCTTTATACTGGATGTAAGTGTGGTGTTCTTTCTCACACAGCATGACAAACCGCAGAGCATAATATGTGTTTGTGTGTGGGTGGGAGTGGGGGTGTTTTACTGGGTGGCCTTTGGCTTTTTAAACCTTTCTTGACACTACGGGATGTTACTCAGTTTTGTAGTTTTGCAATCGAAACCATCCACGCTCTGGGGCAAGTATGTGCAGTTCCCCCCCGGGGTTGAAGCTGGCAGTGTCCGACCATGTGTTAAATTCCACAACATGCCGCTCATGTTCATCCCGGAGCCACATTTTGGACTAAATAGACTAAATTGTGTTGTTTGTCTCTGCAGGACTCTGGGACTGGTCTGTCAGAGTGAGAATTTTAACTATAACCGTTATTCTAACTACATCATGGACTCCTGGTCTTTCTTGGAGAACCCGGTCCCGGATCCGAACCACTCCAAACCCAGACTCCTCCCAGGAGACGACCTGACAGCCCTCACCATGTTGTACGAGCAGTGCAAGGTACAGGATGGAAACGTAGATTTAACAGAACCGGGATTGATTCTCACTGGTTTAATGAGTCAGTGTTTATGTGTCCGGTTGAGTCTAAAATATCAGGTTTTAATCAGATCTATGGGAATAATGTCTGGAATTAAACCTGCTTAATCTGGGTTAAATCCCCATTTGACAAACTTATTTATTTATTTATTTATTTTAACTTGTCTTGTCCAGCATCATAACAGTAGAATGGTAGCAGTACGGCAAATTTGCAAATTTAATAATAAATAAATGTCATTCATGCGATACTTTGGATTGAAAATGGTTCAAATATCAACTTAAATGACAACTTTACCAAACCTGATTTATTCTTAAAAAGTCTTATATGACTTATTTTTTTTAACTATATTTTTTGTTAAACATACACAAACAAACACAATACAACACAAACCATGCCTTGAAAGCATCACAGAATATGTAAAAAAAAGAAAAAAAAGAAAAATAAGTTAATAAATAAATAAAACCATATAGAGGTCCAGACAATTTACTCATATCAATGAATGAAAAAATAAATGAACAGTAGAGATACTCTGACATAGATATGACTTATTTTAAACCTATTTTTCATTGTGTGTATTTTTACAGAACCAGAAAGATCAGAAGATGACGGCATCGAACCGCGGGATCAAACCACCAACAGACAGGTAAGACTGCAAATAAGAGCTAATGGAATACTGTTTCACTTAAACTTTCACTTTGTTTTTGATTACAGTTTAATACACATGCATGCCCACTGGCAGAAAATGTCTTTTATTTATTTTTTTTATTCTTATACAGTTTAATTTGAGGTTGCGTTGACGTTGTTTATTCTACTTTTTATTTACTGCTGTAACTGAGTCATGTGTAACTGAAACTCAGCTCTCTTATTCCTTTCCTCTTCCCTGTTAATATGTTAAAAAAAAAAAAAAAAAAGACTAGGTTTGAGTGGGTCATAGGTAGGTGAGTGGGTAATCCTCTAGTCAAATAAACCAACGTCTCCATCCATCTATCCTCTCCTCTGTTTTACTTAAGGAGTTTCACAACAAGTGGACAGACGGTTGTTTTTCCTCCCTGTGTCCACACTGATCCGCCTTTTTCCTACCATTGTTGGGGCGCAGTGTTGTCCCCACAAATATTTCTAACACCCCTCAATGAAACTCAAATACCGAAAGAAAAAAAAAAGGTGGATTAGGGAGACAAATAGTACCCACCCACGCACAAACCCTTTCTTTTTGTGAGTTCACGGTGCAGTAGCAGTAAAGAGTTTGTGTGATTATTGAATTGTCGTATGTTTGCAGAAGCTAATAGTGCACCAGCTTCTGTACAGTCAGTCTTAAAGGTTTGTGTGTTTCCTTGTCTGGTTAATGCCTTTGTGCACAAATCCCCAAGTCATGCTGATCTGTCAGAAGCCGATGTCATTAATCATCCTGTACGTCTCTGCCAGGATTCTAACCAACGCCAACGAGCTGGTTTCCCTGGAGACGTCAACCATGAAGATCCTCTCAGAGAGCATCCCCACCGGGTACCCCCAGGAGGTTTTGGGGTCCAAGCACAACCCCACCCTGCCCGTCTCCATCCCCAACACCTCGGAGACCTACGCCACGTTGACCAGCGTCATGGCCGACAACTACGACAAACAGGAGATCAACATCATCTTTGACTCTCTGCTCGCTCAGACGGGGGCTTTTCCTGACCCCAGCAGCGAGGTACGCACTGGGGCAAAAAATTCAAATGTGGTACTCAAAATAAAATACAATATTTGTTTTTTTATTAGTTTGTAAGGAGGTTGTTCAGTTGCATTTTTTCCTTAAGATTATTTTAGTGAGTGACACTAACCATTTTAATTGTATCACTAAAAACAGAAAACGTACATATTTTTTTTTAACAAATTATGCACTTTACTATCCAAACTTATATGGTTAGTATAAGAAACACTGAGCTTTTGACTAAAAAGGTAATTTCCTTGACCCAATTTCCCAGTTTTGGGATTAATAAAGTACTTCTATTCTGTTCTATTCTATTCTAAAAAAAGTAAGTAAACCTAGCTTTAACGCATTCCATTGAAGTAGTTAACATAATTCAGCAGATATCACTGGATTGTATCATAGCCATCACTGCTAAAAAATACACATCTAACACATCTAAATGTATATAGTCACCACAAGAAATGCTGAATTTCTGACTAAAAACATAATTACACACTGCTTTAAAGTGACAAAACGCTCCATTCATGGTGTTAATAAGGAGATTCCATTAAAAATGTGCTTTTAAAACAGTAAAGTTTAAAAAAAAATAAAAATACAATGTTCAGATGCAAAAAACAAACTTTTTTTTAAAGCAGGAAGTTCAGTGAATACTTGTAAATGTGCATCATTTTCTGAAATATGAGCCTTGTTCCCTGTTGCTCGCTTCCTCCCTTTTGTTTTCCTTCATGCATCTCCTTGTGTTTGGTGTTCCTGCAGAACCTCCCCTACATTAATCCCTTCACTGAGGAGCAGTCCAGCCCGGTCTACTCAGGGTCCTACACCGGATCCCCGTCTGAGAGGTACAGGAGCGAGTTTCAGTTTTCACTGGGAGCTCCTCCTGCAGCTCCTTATAAGTCCAGTGAACTGCCCATGGTTTATCTGAACAAGGGTCAGTTCTACCCCATCACCCTGCACGGAGTGGACAGCAGCGCCAGCTTCACCGCCACCAAAGTCAAGGTGGGTCTTAGTCAAAAGCAGATTTTTTTTTCAGTGTGATTGTGTTTAGAATCATTCCGTTAGATAAAGTTTGACGTAACCTGATGACGTTAATGAGCAAAGATGGAAGGTGGACTTTGAGGGAAGCAGTAAACAAACTGTAGGTGTGAAAAATATGTGCATGTTTAAAGACACAGGCAAAGATAGACATTTTATATGTTTTTTTTTTTCAAAATTTCAGAAATTATAGTTATTACTTTTGTTTTTTTAAGCACCAATATGTCTGTACTTAAGTGTTGAAGTATATATTTTCTTTTTTGCTAATTTTGGCAACAAAAATACCATTTGACACTTACATAAAATTATTTGAATTCATTTTTAGAGGATTAGCGTGTTCTTTCATGAAGTATGTGTTGAAGTCTGTTTTTTTTTTTTTGTACTGTTAGCCAGCCAGATCATGACATTATCTCAAACTTCTAACCTGGAAAAATGGTTCCTTTCACCTGTGTTCATGATAACAGCCTTTTCGTCTGACTTCTACGTGGAGGTTTTCATTGTGTCTTTTCAGCTTATCTAATAGTGTACGACCTAAGCAACCGTTAACTCAGACATGTAATTAACAGCCATACATATTACACATTGAAATTTTAATAATGTATTTGCATAAGTATGTATTAATTGCAGTGTCAGTTTGAGAAGTATTTTCTAATTACTGTTGGTGGTGTTTGCTTTCTGTGCAGCTGGGCATATGAGTCTAATAACTGGTAAATAACCGGTGCATATTGTTCTATGTCGCATGCTTCCCTAAGCTTTTTTTTATGGGCTGATGAAAACATAAATTCTTTGCGTGCCACCAAACCAACCCTTCCCAAAAGTCTGTCCCTCCCTTAGAAATAGTGACTAATTCCCTGCTGACACCCGGCATCGCTGGGTTGGTACCGTCAAAATGTCAGCGTCCTGCCCAACATTTATTCTTAGGATGGTGTAATGAGGCCAGAGTGCAGCTAACTGTCTGACATAAACAGATTAAAAAAAAAAAAGAAGAATAGACGAGGTGAGTGGAAGGTGTGGCGTGATTTTAAAAACAGAGGAGGCAACTGACTTTTCTTTGACAAGTGAATCAGAGGATAAGAATATATGCAAACACTGCAAAACAATGCGAGGAGAAAAGGTGGATTTGGAGTGATGAATGAAAGATGGTTGCATTTAAGGGAAAGTTCTTGGAAAAACAAAAAAAAAAAACAAAAAAAAAGTAGACGGGTCTGTATGAAAAGTCTAATCTTCACCTTTCTTTATCCTTTTCTGTTCTTTCTCAGACCGTGGTGATGGCAGTATTTGAGAATGACAAGAGTCCAGAAGTGCAGCTTCGGTTCTGGAATCACTGGCATGCACGTCAGCCGACCATCAAACAGAGGGTCATTGACATCGGTATGTAAAAAAACACCGCAGTAAACACAAGAGCTCTGCAGTGTTCAATCTTATACATGTTCCACTGTTCTTCCATGTGATCAAAGCAAGGTTCCACTAGTGCAGCTTTTTTTTTTTTTTTGAGTTGTAGCTGTTTTTATTGTACATTTACATGTTAGGTTCAGGTTTATTTTGTAATATGTTGTTACTAGTAGAAAAAAAAAGATTGACCCCCAAACTCTAGACTATTGTAGAACCTCCTGAGACCCCGGAAAGTAAATGTTTTGGCTTTTAATATTTTTTTCCATATACATTTTAATGGAATGTCCTTCACCATAGATGTTTTTTTGTTTTTTTAAGAAAGCTTTGAACCTGTTTTCTATTATAGAGGAGAAAAATACATTGTAGGATAAAATAATATGACATCTGTAATTTAGGTTTAAAGTAGTGATAACAATTTCCATTTATTAAAATAAAAAAAAAAAGTACAGCATCACAAATGGCTAATAGTGGATGAATAAAAAAAATGTACAGTGTAGTCAGAGCTCTAATCATGTTGCATTATCCATGGGTTAATAAAAGGTTTTTACTTTTATAATCAGACTTTTTTTTTCTGCCTGATATTCGCTTTATAAATATTGTGACATTTTTTGGGACGCCTGCTAGCGGTCGTTTACAGTTTTTTATTTAGTGTCGTTCCATTCAGCCTCGTCCTTGATGAGCACCTGACTTTTCATCATTACTTAGCGCTCGCCATGAACTTTTTAACCTCTTACTATTTAAGTTACACCCAATTTCTTGCGTTAAAACAAATGTTTTCTCTCTTACAGCGGACTACAAAGAAGTGTTCAGTGGCATTAGTAACATAGAGGAGGTGGCCTTCAACGCCCTCTCCTTTGTTTGGAACCCCAATGAAGAAGCCAAGGTAAACCGTCACAGATGCATTTTCACATCCACCGGATCGCGATCTTCGTAGAACGCATATGTTAGAATTGATTTGCGAGAAAAATACCAAGACGTGTGGAGGATTTAGAGGAAAATGGAAGAGCGAGGTGTACAGAGGAGTGGCAGGAGACGAGGGAGCGGAGGAATCTCAGATATGTGTTTGGCCCCGAGGCTCCTGTCACCACAGAGCAGGCAGGTGCCACAGCAGCTTATTTGAGCTACTTCGCGACCCAAAGGTGCTGGGGTGGGGCCACGAAAAAACAAACCTACTGCAGGTGTAAAGGTGCATGAACGAAATGGTCAGGAGAAAATAGGAATAAAGATGATTTTTTTTTTTTTTATCTGGGTGGTGATGATAAAGGATAAATGAAGAGTGAAAAATAGCCCGCAGAGGTCTGAGAGGGCAGCGGCAGCAGGTGTTGAAAACCAACAATCATTATCTATTTTTACATCAAACCGAAGCTGAGGCTCTTTATAAAAACATACTCTGAATGTCACCGGCCTCTTGGTTTGTTTTCATTGGTGCTGAATGCATCTCAGCATGTCCTCAAAAACCTGTCATTAAGAATAATGATGTACTGACAACACCTTTAGAATGTGAATGGTGAAATCAGAATACTCACGTCGACTATTTCTGCAGGTGTACATCGGCATCAACTCCCTGAGCACGGATTTTTCCTCCCAGAAAGGAGTAAAAGGCCAACCGCTAAACCTCCAGATCGACACTTACGATTGCAGCTCGGGAGCCAATCAGCTCCTCCACAGAGCTGCCTGCCAGGTCAAGATTTTCTGCGATAAGGTACGGTGTCATTTAACGTCACCTACTTCTACCTGATGGAAATAAAATCCAGCATTTATGGCATCAAAGTCATCTTTATAATCAGTGGGTTTGTGTTTGTGTGTGTGTGTGCTGTTTTCTACTTAGGGTGCTGAGAGGAAGATGCGTGACGAGGAGAGGAAGAGAACAAAGAGGAGGGGGAAGAATGCCACTGATGCTAACAGTGAGTGTTGAAAATAGATGTCGTGCTCTTAAGATAATTACATGCTCCGATGAACATACAATCATGCAAATACAGTCGTCACAGAGTATGTAGTAACCCTTGTGCCGTGCAGGCCTGTGAAACCCGTTTTTAGCCCTAACGAAAGCAAAACGTAGTAAATGAGAACATATTATACAAAAGCTTCACTTCATTTAGTGTGAAATTTTTAACAAAAACTAAACAAATGTATAAACTACTACACCTTTCTATTATATTAATGGTAATAATAGTGGGATGATGAACTGGAAATAGCTAAACATGGTAAAAGCAGACATTATTATTCATAAGTATGTTAATATACGTATAAATACTGGAATCAGATTGTAGATTTCATTGAAGTCTGTCTGATGATCATATATAGTTTACATCAAATAGGTGTAAAAATCATGTGTTTAATAATTAACTAAACAAACAGGACATTTTGCTCTATTTCTTAATCTCAAATGTGTTAAAAGTTCTATATTTCCACATTCTTACTTATGTTAAGTTTGTGTTGGAGTCTGTGTTGTGCTAACATTAACCCTACACCACGTCTAAGCTAATAGCCTTGTAGCTAGCATTGCACACTTAGTGCTGGTGTGCGAGTCGAAATCCAGTGGACAGGCTGTAAACAAGAGCGTTTACAAGAGCGTTTTTGGCTAACTCCATTTTTAAAGGTTAAATGGTAGCTTTAACCTTATTAATCCCCTTAGGGAAATGTGGTCTCTGCATGTCATCAATCCTAATAGACACAGCACCTAGCATTAGCATTAGCACTTAGCAGCTATCAAAGGTGCACGGAAAGTGACTTTAAATGTGTCAAGTATAGTTATTTTTAATGGTGTGAGAACTAAGAAAACCCAGTTGAATACCAAGAATTCAAAGAAAAATAAAGTTCCAAATGATTGGGAGTTGAATCCAGAATGTTTCAGCTCTTCCACTACACCCCTGTACCATTATCTTACAACCGTCTTGGTTGCTTTAATTCATTGTTCATTTTCACGAATTTTGGAAACTGAGCCAATCTTTACCTTATAAATGGAGTTAGTTAATGACAGTTCCAGTAATATTTAATATACAAATGATTATGATAAGGCATTTAGGCAGCTATTAGCGCTGTTAGCTAACATCAAAATACACAGTTCACACAAGCGCGAATCAATTTTATATGTCCAGTCTTTATTTTCCTGCAAAATAGTCAAATGGAACATGTGACTTAGTGTCTAAATAGCTTCAGTTGAATGTTTCTGCTGACACTTTGGGAAAAATGTGAAATATGAACGCCACATAATGCAATGTAAAGTAATATTGTGATCCTCTCCGCTTTATTTTCCAGACAAGTCTTTAGTGTCCAGCTCTATTGGCAGCGAGTGCACTTTTTTCCAAACCCTCGACGATCATGTCACCCAGCCAGTTCTGTTCATTCCAGAGACACATCTCTCCAGTTTACAGCGTTGTAATGTGGTAAGTCACCCCCTCTCATCTGTAGACCCGCAGGCTGTGGGACCAAGCATGAAACAGAGTCAGGATAAAAACTAAAAAAAAAAAAAAAAAAAGCTGTGGGAAACTATGTGTTGGGAAACGGGGAGGGGATGTTGTCAGCGAAAGTCAAGTGAAACACCAACTTGAGATGGGATGAGCTAATTGGAGTCGAAACCAGGCACGAGTACAAGCCGCTACAGCTGCAGACACTGAAATTAAGCTATAGGGGCTTAAACAGAAACACCTGGTGCATCTCACACACACACACACAGCTGACATGTGCACCACCCTCACAGTCTCTCACTTACACATACACTTGCACAAACACAGAAACAAGAGTTCTGTTCGGGCAGGTCAGTTTTCCCACAGTTGATGTACACGAGTGAGCGTGCATCAGTTTTCCTGTAAAAACAAGTGGATAAAAAATGTTCATTCTTCCAACTACAAAGTACATCCTTAGTCAGGACTGCGCGTCACTGGCTAAAAATGATAAAACATTTTCCATCTTTCTATCTCATTATCTGCGTCTATGTCTGGGGTTATGGGAAATGCAGTCTTATAATGATAACATTGTTTTTTTGAAGGTATTACACAGACACTGATGGAAAGAGGGTATTAAGCAACGCCTTTATCAGTGTCCCTAATCAGATTTCTGATCTGTTCTTTGTTTCTGTGTCTCTAGGCTGCTCCTCCAGATGATATCGAAAGGTAAGCGTAGGAATGATAGCACACACGAGCCAAACATTAACAATCGTCTCCACAATAAGAACACAGGTTGGCTTTATCTAATAATAACGTGTGTGTGTGTGTGTTCTCCTAGAAATTCTATGAAGAGGTTGTACCCGGACAGAGAGCAGAACAGTTCTCCACCTGGAAAAATAGCCAAGAAAGAAGACCCACAGAGAGGTAAATGACGTGATGATTATGCTCACAACAATAGAGCTAACAATGATGTTTTGATACTCATTCGTTGCTGTTGTTTTCCAAAAGTTCTGATGTACGTGAGAACAAGCAGCGAGGAGGTGTTTGATGCCCTCATGCTGAGCACACCAACACTATCAGGCCTACGACAAGCTGTGAGTAACATGCTAACGCTTCAGACATGCTCATAAACACACTGTTGATTTACGCCGTGTTATTATTTTGGATGGTTTACTAAGTACTACCACCTCATCTCTCTTGTTACCGTCAAACACATACTCGCATATGTCATCATATGTCATCGTCTTTCGGCAGGAGATCGCAGCTAACTGACATCTCGTATTCCTTTCCTTCCTCAGATTTCAGAAAAGTACGGCATGCAAAAAGACACCATTGGGAAAATCTACAAAAAATGCAAGAGAGGGTGCGTATCTTTGTTGGTTGAATGGCTTCTCGTGTCAGTTGGATTTCAGGAGTACACGCAGGGCAGATGATGTGCATACATTCAGGGCTTTGTTGACGTTTTAATCTTGTCCTGCTTTAAGGGAATTCATGTTGACAAACCGGGCCGGTAGGTTAGTCGGCTCTGAGACAGGAATGCATTAATTGCAGTTGCAGTAAAGGAAAGATAGACGAGTGAAGGAGGATGAAAAGGTTTCAAAAGTCCTGCAGATGAGTCACGGATGATTGTTATGCCTATTTCTGTTTTCATAACCTCATCGGAACATCAGGAAATCTTGGTAGTGTTGAAAGAGATATCGGGTTTGAAAAAGTTGGCAACGAGTCTTTCAGTGACTCCTGTCAGTTGTTGATCAGAGTTGAACTTATGGGTAAATTAATATGAACTACATTTCACCAGAGGTTGGATGAGTTCATGCAAGTCTGGCTTTGATAGTGTAGATGTATTTTCAGGTCACTTTCCTGCAGTATAAGGACTAAAATCCATCTATTATCTATTGGAACACAAAATAACGTTTGATGTAGAAAAAAAAAATAACATTTATGAACCAATATTTAGTAGCAAATAACTTACCTGAGCAGCTTTATCAACATAAAAACCAAACTTTTCTGTTTTAGCACCTAAGTAGTTCCTTAATATCAGGAAACAGGTGTTTGGTAGTACTGTTTTTAGCGTGATCTCCAGACTCTTGAGCTCCTTTACTTTGCTTTTTGCACCAGTTCAGTCAAATAACCCATAAAAAAAACTTAATGCACCTCATACCACACTCAGTCAGTGTCTGTAAATCAGAACGTAATCACTTGAGATGCAAGTAAATCCTCTTGACACTGCCTGAAACGCCTTGAGGTGATTTTCCTCTTGCTAGCAGCTATCATTGCAGGGGGGCGGGGGTGCAGCTAAGCTAACAGGTTGGGTTACATTCCCCGTGCAGTTCCCTCCCTCCTTCTTTGCTCTTGTCTTCAATCAGCCTTGTCCCTGTAGGCAGATAGCATGAGCTGGTGGTTAGTTCAGTCATTATAGCCTTAAAGACTTAAAGGTTAGTGTTCAGGCGGGGCGGGGTGAGGAGGAAGAAGACAGTGACCTGATTTACTGCTCATATTGATGCAACAGATACACTGTCACTTTGTTTGTTCACCCAAGATGCTTCCTTTAAACCAACTGCAGAAATAGGATGGCATGTTATTTATGTCGCACCGGAGTAAAATGGCGTGAAATATAGAGCGCGGCACACGTTGAAGCTTATTTGCATGCCCTGGATCCAAGATGTTATTTTCAGAGGTGATAAATCTACACACTTTCTGTTCTCAAGTGGAAGCACTGAGCTTTTTGGCTCAAGTCAATACTAAATGTTTGGTGCTAAGCTAACTTAACCTGAGGCCGTTGAATTAAAGAAGAGTTTGATGTGTGTGTTTATGTGATGGTTGAGTTAAAGTGTGCTGTTCTTTTATTTATTATTATTATTATTTATAAGTAGCAGTAGTTAGTGCACTGCATAAAAGGGTGTTCTAAACACAAGATAAAAACACTGAATGTGAGGAAAAAGATACAATCAAATCAAAATAGGTGAAATATCTGTGCATGCAGCAAGATAATTTCACTTGACAGGATTTAAGTTGTTAAATGTAGAAATAAGCACGTTAACAGATGTATGAACACTTAAAATAACAAAAAATACAGGTAGTCCTTGGGTTACGAATTAGTTCTGTCCCTACGCTGTTGACGTAATCCGAATTTCCACCTAAGTCGGAATTAACCCTTTAGTACCCCTAAATACCTAAACCTAAATCTCTAAATAACTATCCAAATACATGTATTATACTTCATATTAATAAAATAAAGTAAAAAAAAAAAAAAAAGATACTTAATGTATGTACAGTATACAGTTTATGTACAGTAATGGTGGCGTCATACGGTAATAGCAGACGAGACTTCGGCATCATAAAGTCGAAACAACGTAAATCGGGTACATTGTAACCTGAGGACTACCTATATAAGCTAATGGAAAGAACAGATATTTGTGCTCAAATGAAGGAAGTAAAAATAAATACTCATATGCAGTACACAGAACTAACATATCTAGTCATGTTCATTACTTCCCACCGCTGAACTGTGGTCATATTGTTTTATGTTTCTACTGATGATGGGAGTGTTGTGGATAGACTATGTGTCCATTACTGACACAGAATTACAGTGAGTGGGGATGATATTGTGCTAATTTTAGACACTCTGATTCTCCCGGAACATGGACTATTATGTCTCCTAATATTCTTCACAGACGGTTTATATCTCCTCTGTAACCTGTGTCCTTGTGCTCAGCTTCAAATGCAGTCCCACAGCAGAGCTTTCTACCAAACCGACTTATTTTCATTATCAAAGAACAAAAACTGGGACACTTCCAATTACATTGTGCCCAGGCAACAAAGACTGTGAAGATTAATTTGGTTGCACTGAATTTAATTTTGCAGATTCTTTTTAAGAAGTACAAGGTTGTTGTTGTTTTTTTGCTTTTTTTTTTAATTATTTCCGTTTCTTCTGAGGCTTTTAAAATAAAGAGACAACTTAAGATGTAAATATCCAGTTATATTAATTGACTTTGCAAGCATAGAAGGTGAAAACACTCAGAATCACAATATTTGAGTTTGATATTT
Organism: Maxillicosta whitleyi; assembly: GCA_029822895.1. NCBI lineage: Eukaryota > Metazoa > Chordata > Actinopteri > Perciformes > Neosebastidae > Maxillicosta > Maxillicosta whitleyi. The sequence goes on along the minus strand of JAPSES010000105.1, from coordinate 5,815,089 downwards.
TGGACCTTTTATGCCTGTGAATGGAATAGTGAAAAGAAAAAAAAAAAAGGTTAGAGGATTGGGGAATAACATGCAAAAAAAAAAAAAGTCCCTGAGCTGAGAGTTGGTTGGTTAATGAAAGTGCTTGTAGGTCTGTCCAGGGTCAGATTTTTAAATGGAAATACAAAAAAAATATTTTTTTCTAAAAAATGAAAGGGATATGAAAAGGTAAAGTGCATCAACAGATGGTAAAAGTGACAAAAGACAGTCTCTAGTGGGAAAGAAAAATGAAAACACATTTCACAGCCTGAAGTTTAAAGTTGTCTACATGTATAAATAAATATGTCTGCCATACTTTGACAAGTTAAAGTAACATAAAGTACCATAAACATGACTACACCTATTACTTCAATATTGATAAACAGCTTTGTTGTGTATGTAATTGCAAATAAGCACCTTTTAAAGCTAAATATATGCATGTGTGTGTGCACAAACATCTTGCAAACTGCTCAAATTGCAAACTTGTCATCGAGTTTGTCACAGATGTCAACAAGTATTACATTTCAGCTGATGTCCTTCCACAGCTGCTTTTTTTTTATTCATTTGGGAAACATTTAGCACATCAAAACAGATCATTTTCAATCCCTTTGGTTGCTGACCAATTTCATCCATGCATATCTTTCTTGTTGAATTACCACTTTATGCATTCAGCATTATTGCAACTGTTTGGTAATAATGGGGAAGCTAAATATAATGGTTCAGTGCTCATCTAAATCATTTTTTAATGTCAGTAAGACAGAAGGAATCCTCTGCTTCAATGGGCATAAAAATCACATAGGATGTAAAAGTTGCCACGGTGAGCTTTGTTCATGGTCTCGTGAGAACACGCTGTGTGGGATGTGATGACATTTACAGTGCTTCATGGGACAACGAGAAAACATACCATGCATGTCACTATACTTTTAGAGAAATGTGTCCGTTCATTCCCATTGGTTGTAAGGCAGCTTCAGTTTCTGCCAGTGCTGTGAAACGTGCCCTGCACTAACAGCAGATGTAACAGAACTCCTCACAGCAGGACAAGTTTTAGATTGTGTTTCCTTTCATGTCATGCATGTCTGCATGGATTTTATTTTTACCCTGGGAAAAAGATGGTCAGATTTAATTTTCCCTCATAATAATCATTGTTCTAATGCTCGGACTAGGACGGAGCATTAGGGCCATTCATGAAGGAGAAGATATTTTTATTTTTTTTTAAGTTGAAATTCCAAGAATAAAATTGAAATCGGATGTCGACTTTAATCTTGATGGGTCGACTTTAAACTCGACATGTTGACATTAAACTCGAAATTCCGAGAATAAAATTTAAATTTGATGTCGACTTTAATCTTTATGGGACATCAACTTTATT
>JAPSES010000105.1:5766176-5786878 GCA_029822895.1 Maxillicosta whitleyi | reverse complement strand
ATAGCGCATTTAATCGACAATGAGTTTAATTAATACAACCAGAGGAGCTGCATGTGGATGGGAGAAGTGCGGAAAATGCTGGCAAATTCTGATCGCGATTAAAAAAATATTTGCGATCACAATTTACATTAATCGCGCTAATATTCCCAGCCCTAATAATAACATTAGCTATTAATTAGGAGTTAAAACAAGGAATTTAATATACAAGTGACCACTCGTGTGCAAATTCTCAAAGCGTGTTTGCATATGTCACCAGCCGTAGATCACAGCGGATTACAACCTTGGTCGTAACATAAATAATGGCTGACTGCTTCCGTGAACTGACCTTGATATATTGACACAGCGCCCTGGAGACTGGTAGGACTGTTTTGGTTGGCATCCAAAAACCTGAGGTAACTAATAGATAATACATGGCGCTCTGACACAGGGAAATACCAACTCCCAGAGTGTCAACACACTGAGGTTTCACAAATGAATCAACATGTAGACAGTAGGACAGGCACGTGGGATTATGGGAGTCACTCAGGTTGCAGCAAAACCCCTTAAATCACCCTCCTGATAGTCCTTCAGACTTCCTCTTCTTCACATCTGTGGGGTCTACGCAACCCTCTGAGACCTTGATTGACACATGGGAGGCAGTTTGCGAGAAGGTGTGTGCGTATGTTGACTCACATGGAGGTCTGGAATGAATTATCATCGCCATAGAAACTATCAGTGGGAGGGTTCCGGAGTCAAATGCCTTGACCGTGCAGCTGTTGAGGACTTCAATCCCTTCAATGCATTCATGCTGACCCACATGGGTTTGAGGATCTCTGCATGAGGGAACACCCGTTTCCACTCTGGCACAATGAACTTTTCCCAAATACCAGACTTCTACCTGCAGCTGACTCACGGTTTTTATCTTTTGTTTGCGTCTTGGAGCCACATTAGAGAAGTGCTTCTGCGTCAACATGGATTTCAGAACATGATGTGAAGCTTTTTCTGCAGTACTTTTGAATTTCTCTCTAAATTTAACTCGGAAATGATTTATCACCATTTTTTTTTTAAATATTATCCTCTGTATTTGAATTGTTCCGTGTAATTCGGGTATTTTACGGTTTAATGCATGTGCACTTTACTGTTTTATTCTATTCTATTTTATTTTACGATCTCCCTTACTGTATATATTGCATTTCTATTTCTATTGTACCCTGCTGCTGCTGTTACGGGACAATTTCACAGCTTGGGATCAATAAAGTACTTTCTATCTTTCTATTTATCTATCTATTTTCCTGTATTGGATTCACTGATTATGCAGATGTTCATAAAAGTAAATTCAAAGGTCATTACATAAAAAAAGTGACTTTCACAGTAAAATACATGATTAACTGGACCAATAAACAAGCGTCTATAACCGCTGTCATTTGGAAAAAACTACATGATTTTTATTAGCGAATCAACGTTTGCAGAAGATGACAGTGTTTCCATGGTAACTATGGAGCCTCTGAACGTCCAAATGGGTCATATCTGATGAGCATGAAAAGACCACAAACTGTATTTTACACCAATAAATTACATGTATTAATAAGATTAGTGCTTCAACAGTTATTCAACATTTTAGATCAGCTGATGCTTTCGTTCACTGGAGGTAGTTTTGCGCTTTACAACTGACATCTGTGAGAACCCATTGTGACAAGAAGTGAAACCTAATATATTGTTGCATTACAGTCGAGTCTTGCAACAGAGCTTTTTTCTACCATTTGAGACGCAAACCATTTCCCAGAAAGAACAAGAGTTTTATCCTCCTGTAGTCTCTTTGTCTGAGAATCCTTCCTTGGCAGTCGCCTCCTTCATAGACCAGAAAAACCAATACATTCCAAATACACTCATGAATGGAACAGTAAAGCTACGGAACAAAGGAAAGGTCTCATCTACAAATCAGTCAGTGATGCATGGACACATGATGCTAGTATTTAGTAGGAAACTAATAAATACATTTACAGGAATAATAATAACAGTGAAACAGCATGTGTTCTGTTGTAGCACAGAACATACTTAACTTTATCCAAATGTCGATATTTATAAAATTTTAAATCATTTTTATGTTCATGAGACAATGATTGAACTTTATTCTTATTGCATGGTATTATATCGAATATTGATAAACTATGCTCTTAATAATTATTCTAATATTCTGATAATAATTACTCTATGACTATTATTTTATGTAAATGATGCTTACTTTCTTTTCTCAATGTGTCAATATTTGGTAATTTTATTTTCCTCTGGATGCCCCAATTCTTTATTACCATGCACATTAAATTGATTTTGTATAAAATACACGTTTTGTGCCTTTTTTGTGTAGGTTGTAAAGCACGTGTGTAAATGATACGCTGAGGTATAATATTGTTAAAACTGCACACATTTTTCTGAAGAAAGTTGAGGTTGTTCATGGATGTTCAAGTTATTCACATTTTTTCCTGAAAGGACAGTTTGTAAATGGCTATTTCTATGATTTATTTTGGTACCTGTCACTTTTCCAGCTTTTTAGACCCAATAATAAAAGAGAAACTTAGACATATTTCCCCCAGGATGTACCTAATGATGACGTCGATTGAATGCAAAAAATTAGTTTACTCTTGCTCTGAGCCATCCCAAAATTATTGAATTTTTAATAAAAATATTGAGGCTAAAAATAGGCTCAAAATTGGGACATGAAAAGCTACTTAAGTGTCAGTGCATTTGATCTGGAAAACATGTCTGTAAATGGTCTTATATACCACTATAAATAAAGACACTGTGTTAAATTTGAGGATCCTAGTGGTTTTTGTAATCCTGACATATCGTTTTTTCTGAATGTTAAGTCTCATTCCAGGTTTTGTGTGAAACCCATCGTGTCCACTCGTGTTACATGCAGAACCTGCCCATTTACACAGACATTAATCACAAGCGATTTTGCCAGAGCGGTCATTTTTATGAAACACTCTACCTTGCATATTTACTTTGATTACTAAAATGTACCTGTGAGAGAATAAAAAGATATATAAAAAATAGTAGGATGTAGTTTTTGGGTCCTTTTTTACATTATCAAAAATTCTAAAATGTGCTCTATCTGAAAAATAATTTCTTTTATTTCTTTCTTTAAAATACACCCAATGTGCTTCCGAACTTGCTTCATCTGGATTTAATTTTTAGCCCTCATCTCCTGTTTTTAATTTCACAGAAGCACCCAAATGAAAATATTTTCATAATGTAATTTCCCTTTTTTTGCACTAAAACAATAAGAAAATTTCAGAGTTGTCATTATTTCTGAGTTGTTATGCTATTGTTTTACTGATACAGCCTGTTTGAGGTCAAACTGGGCTGGATGTGGCCTCTTGAACTGAAATAAGTTTGACATTTATGCATTAGAGGATCCAAATAGTCCATGTATGACACTAGAACATACTTCATCACTGTCGTCAATGTCAAGCCATGGTCACTCACCTTCCTCTTTTCATTTCATCAGTATTCTGTCAGCTCTTCTTTTTTATTCCTTTTAGCTCTTGTGTCTAGGCTGTAGTTTGGGCACTATTAGGTCAACAGTTTTACACAACCCCCCCCCCTCCCCTTACTTCCTCTTTTCTCACCAGGTTTTTGAAGAGCGCCGTGACCTCTCTGGTGAATACTGCCAGGTTGAGGAAACCCGTGGAGACCTCATTGTTGTCCTGGGTCAGGTGGCTATTCCCCAAGTTCTCCAACACTTCGATATACTGCTCCTTGTTTTCTGCATGGGCTGAAAAAACAACAGACAGTGCACGGTGATTTAGCAGAGACCCTGGCGGTAAAGTGCGACTCCCAGTTAAGTTGCAAGTGCAGAAAATTAGAAAAGGCACGTCGACTTGCCTTTCTATGCGGAACTATTTAAACTGGACAAGCATGTGGGATAAATTAGTTCTGGTTTTCTGCTGATCCTGGTCACACTCTACTGTGTCTTGTTTAAAGTTCACTTTCTCATGGGTCATAACTTTCTAAGTCGTTTAGAGTTTGTATGAAAAAAACAAAACAAAAAAAACCCACCCCAGTCTGAATGGCACCAATTTGGATTACACTGGCTGTTGAAACAAAGCCTACACTAGAAAATAATTGCTAGAATTTAAGCAAATCAACAAATTATCATAAACTTAATGAACAGTGGGAATAAGTGAATAAACTCCATCCACTTCTGTTATAGAAACCGCTGACTTGAGGGAAATTCCTGCAGGTTTTACACACCTGCTGATGGCAGACTAAACAGTTAGAAGCAGAAATAACAAGGGGAAAAGTAAACTCGGGTCATCTATTTGGCTAAATTTTCCTTTAAAAACAACGGAATATCTTGTGCGAAAGAAAACACGTGAATTTATGGAAAGACTGTTCACACCATGTGCTGGAAAAGGTGAACTGAGGGAAGGAATTAAGCTTTTTTTAGGTGCGTTTTCATGAAAAAACAAGGTACAGTATTAGAAAAGACAACAAACACACAGCTATCAGAACACTAAGCCTCAGAGGAGCTCTGATGATGATTGTGCAGCTGACATTTAACTACCAACTCTTTTCCTTTTCTGCCAGGACACACACTGACTTTGCAGGCCACGCCATCTTGGCAAAGAATTGGCACTTAGCAGTTTATGGGAAGAGAATGAAAGCAGGGAATATTACAGCATGTGCATGTGCGTGTGTGTGTGTGTGTGTGTGTGTGTGTGTGTGTGTGTAGTTGCCTGTGCGACGGAGGAGGAGTGTGTGTACAACTGTTTCTGGGTGGTGATGAGTCAGGCTGTTGGTCCTCAGTGAACCTAGAGGCTGATTAAGGGGTTCAGCAACATAATGAAGCCCTCATATTACTGGAACTAACCCATATGAACCTACTTGGATAAACAGGAATTGAGAAGAGGAGGGGAAAAAAAAAAAAAAAGAAGTCCTGGTGGTCACTGAGCACCTTGTTGCAAACACTTCGCTGCTGCTGACCGTATCTGGTTGCCTAATTCAGGGCAGCTGGGTCTGTGACTCATTTTGACTCAAAACTATGAGCCTCGAAATGGGAAGCAGGCTTGTAAGCGAGCCTTGAAAAACAACTTGGGGATATGTTATGCAGTAAGTTCCTCTAAACATCCCGCACATTTTTGAAGCGAACACTCATCTTGCTCGCCGACAGATCCGAGCCATGATACGGTGACGTAGCCCGACATGACGCACTCAGGAGAGCAAAAACACGTGGCCACTGACCCCTGGGCTCGGGTCAGTGTGAAATGAGCACCTCGTTGTTGGCAAAGCCACACATGCCATTTACCTTAGCAAAGACACACACCACAAACCCATACACACTGTATAGACGTAAACACAATCTATACAGAGTCATCCCATCTTCCCACGCAGGCTAGCCCTATAACAAGGGGCCTCTCTCATAAACACCCCTGCCCACATGAGCCTGTTGAGGTCATCTGAAGCAGGCTTGTACAATGAATTATGTTCATGCTCCCCTGTGCACTGAACAGCTCATCCTGCAATAATAGCTTTGACCTTTATTTAAAAACTGGCTGCTGAGCTTACATACACTGGGTTGGACTTTCTTCCCCATGTGTAATATTAACGTTCACACATACTGTGCAGATGGCCCTATTGTCAGATCTAAGTTTCAAAACTATCACATATCATATAATAACTTTCTACTGGATACATATAATGAAAGCTTACAGACACAAAATTGTACCATTATTGGAAAAAGATTCTATCTAGACTGTTTATGTGGCTGATAAAACCAATATTACATGCATTTTCCTGTTTACAAGTAGTCTTGGATGCAAATAATAATGCGTAACCTGTTATTTTTTCGACCACTTCATTTGCCTGAGCTTCGTTCCTTCTATCACCAAGTTGAAAAGGTCACAAGTGCTGTATCTGTGCACATCCAAAAACCTGTTGCTGTCCAGGGATTCATGTTTATTGTTTTTTCTCTTGTTTATGCATCTCCACCAAATCTTGTAAACTGTTTGGTTTGTGTACAATGTACACAGCTGATCGTAAACAAGTACGCTGTATTACCAACAGCAGTAATAATCCAAACTGTACTGTGCTGAAAGTGTTGTACATGTTCTAAGACTGCTCCTGGAACATGAATAATATCAGCATTTTCTTTTCATTTCATTTCATTTCCCAATTTCAGAGGCAAAAACCTCACAAACCCCACCCCTCGCACATATTCATCCAGCTGATGTCATATCTATGCATGTGGTGATGTCTGCAGGTCAGCTGCCTCTATAGATGTGCAAACTTTGAGTAAATTTAATCAAAATTGATGTTTGAAACTGCAGCCATTTTAAGTAAATGGGAGTAAGGAAAGATTTTAAAAATGTAAACTTTGACCTACTTTTTCCAAAATGTAACCACATCTTTTCTGTGTCACTAGTGAGCTAATAAAATTTGGTATGAATTCAAGTAATAGTTTTGCTGCTAGAGTGTTAACAAACAAACAAATATACCCCCCCCAGGGTCAGAGTAATAAAACAGATTATGTGACCATTTGCAGTATTGTCATATTTGATGTAAAGGGGGTATGGGTTGCAAAGTAGCTTATTGTTGAGGATCACAAATGCCATCTGTGCAGTCAAATGCAAACTGAAACATAACAATCCCAACCATGATGCACATAATCAGCTCTAATCTTCAGTGAGATTAGATTAATGAACTAGGAGCTACTGATCTTGCATAAAAACATATTAATTTCCATAGCAACTGATGAATGTACAAATGAAGGATGAGCCATATGGTGAGATGACACTTTAATATGTAGGCTAATTAATTGACACTTACTGAGTCCAGAGCTGTGAATAGCTTTAATCATCTTCTTCATCCTCTGCAAAGTGATGAGGTCCATCTCCAAGGACTGTAATAAAAACAGACCAAAATAAGCATGTGAAGTTAATTAATCAAAACACCCAGGCTTTAATCTGTCATGACGATGAACCGTAACAACAGGTTGAGTTTTATATATATATATATGTATATGTGCGTGTATTCTCTACATTATAGGGATATAGTCTGCTGTCTCCATTTGCTGCAGGTCATACACTGATTTATACACCTGGATATGATGTTTCAGGTGCAGCTTCATTACACAAACCAATAATAGACATGCACAAAATGGGAGGTGGGTGCATTATATTACCCGTTTATGAAAATGTCAGTTTTTGTGACAAATGTATGAAGAGGTCCAAACGTAGAGAAAAAATATGTTTTGCAAAATATAGGTGTGGACACAGGACTATACTCTCCCAGAACATCATATTGTCACTTATGTTGAGACATAATACATTTATTGTGTTTCCTGTGATGTATTAACCCTTTCATGCATGAATTATGAGGAATTGTTCATTGTTCATCCATTGTTTTCAGAGCCAACAAAGTTATGCTCTGGGTATTTCCCACCTGCAAGTAATACATCACACTATACACTGTGCTACGTGACCGTCTCTTTGATTCCAGAAAGCAGGTCAGCTGTGTAAAAGTGCAGCCTGTCTCACCTCTGTTATTCCTTTAGCTTGGCTGTTTAAATCAGTCAGTGGTGGAAAAAAGGTGGGATCAGTATCAGTATCTCACCTTTTTTCCAGGGGCTCTATGGAAAAGTGGCTAAATGTTATCCAACGTAGCACAGTTGATGCAAAATGTTCTTATTTTCAATATGTAAGGGTATATTTTTTTATCTGGGGAAAAAAAAACATTGATGTAAACAGAAAAATCTGTGACTGTTGATAATCATATTAGACATTTCTTACTAATCGGCATTGCTCACGTGTGATTTTCATTTCTGTAAGTGCACAGTAGGATTTTCTCACGGTGTGTGACTAAGGTGAAGGTGTGAGTCAGCACATGCCTGTCAGACAATCACCTGTCTAACACTGTTGTGTACAACCCCTAATGATGTCACTGCTTCTATTCGACCTGTCTAACCGACTGTCACTTTTCAGGTTAAGACCAGAATGACATTCACAGCAGGGGAAAAAACAAAAAAGGCCTTATACATTTAAAGAGTATGACACAAACAGGAGGCAGACAGTGAATTGATTTCATTATTCAGATAATTAAACTATTCCAAACCAAACATCCTGTTTATTCTCCTCACACAGGCCACTTGTTTCCAACTAGACATGCAGCACTCCACCTACTGCCACCAGAAATAGCTTTAATGAGGCAGTATAATCTAGACTTAACAGAGACTCTGTCTTGTTAGATGGTGTTGTTTACCCGACCCTGTCCGTCCTGGGCAAGTCCACTCCCTAAGTGTTAGTTCACTAATTAAAAGGCGTCATAGTGTAATGTGACTCTGCAGACAATGAATGGGGAAAGTGATTTAGTTGAGTAGACAGTACAGGAGTTGCTGACTGCTACTGTTGTTGCTATAGTTTCCTTTTCTAAGTTGGTTGGCAGAGGAGGATAAACAGTGGAAACAAGCTGGTGCAAGTCAATGAAACAGGCTGTGTTTGTTGGATTTTATAAAATAAATGGGCACATATACAGAAAACAGGTAATGTATCAGTCTGAATTGACAGACCGTCAAACAAAAACACACATTATCCCTTTTGGAAAGAGTTTCACCTGCACTTAAGGTGAGTGTTTGTTTGTAAGTGTCTTATTTTGCCTGTATAAGAGGTTGCGTACACCTGCTCTACGGGCAATGAAATAAAAGGCATGATGACACACTTTGCTGTAGGGAAATCTAAAGGTTCACCAATAAATGCACAGCATGTCATTTCTGCCGCCCGCAATCAACTCAACAACAAAAGCAGTTTGGAAATTATGGGAGTGAGAGATGAAAATGTATCGGATGTGACTCACGTTTTGACCAAAGTGATGTATTAATGTCATTCACAGCATGTTATGGTAGTGCATTTTTTGTCTTTTGCTTTACAATAAAATAAACCTCAAATAATGTTCAGAATTATAGTGTTAAATTCCAACTTAAAAGTTGAATAAATAAATGTTACATGTACTCGTGTGAAGTTAGTGGTGGAGCCTTGGAGTCTGTTGACTCTAAAGGTGGATAGTTTTGTCATGGTGTTGTACAAGTCATTTCCAGGTCCGAAGAGTCAACACTGGCAGAGTCTTTTTCAATTAAATGTTATATGTTCCTGGGCTGTTAACTACTGTGTGTGTGTTGATAAGTTATTACTTTATTTACTCTGAACTGGACAGCACACATAAAGGACTGACAAACAAACCACTGATGTGTGAAGACTTGAAACACCTCATAAAAGCCTTACTCTATATCAGGGGAATCCATAAAGAGACACTTTGACAAATGCAAAAGGACACTAACGTTAGCTAAAGCACTGACTTCAAACTTATTCCACATTAAAGAATTTTACTTTAAAATTCTTCCATTTCTGCCGTTGTTTTTTTTTTATCATTGCATTAAAAAGGTGGAGAAAACAGCAGCAGATTGAAGATGGAGAAATGAACATACTTTAAAAAGACCTTGAAGGACGACAACATCACTTAGCAAGCTAACGGATACAGACATTAGCTTATATTTGCACTCGCTAACATCAACAAGCACCTAACTAACAAAACTCCAACAAATATATTACACAAGCGAAGATTTTTTCCATATTGAACTTTTAAATAAGTTAATTACCGACATTAGCTTTGTAGCTAGGGTTAGGATTAGCCACTGGTTGTACATCATGTTAAGCAAGATTTATATTGAAATAACATGTTGAAAATAGTGCACACAATAAACATAGTTGCAGTCAAGCTGAAATTTTGTTGAATTACATTTAGTAATTATTGTTTGTTCCATGTTTCTCTGTAAAAGGAAACGATTTTAACTCAATCAAATCAAATACGAATTAAAATGATAGATTTAAGTGACTTTCTAGTAGTAGATACAAGTCAACAGAATATATAACCAAGGTCAAGTTGTTTTTAAACATTGTACGGAAAAAAAAAATTATATATATTGTACCTTTAATGTTTTAGAAGTGTTCGTATAGATAGCCTAAAGCGGGGAGTGAGACAAGAAAGTGAGTTTATTGCTTCTAGGAATTCCCTGTCATTTTCACTTAACTGCTGTCTCTAATCAGGACCAATAAATAACAATCAAAGGTGGGCGGGTGGGAGGTGGGTGGGTAAATGGTGTGTCTGCCAGCCTGTTTGCTGCCATAAACCACACACATGCCCACACATTACCCAAGCCATTAATCAAGCTCACCCCTGTTTCACAGACTAAACATAATAATATGACGGACTCATATTTACATCTGTGTGTGCGTCTGTCTGTCTGTCTGTGCACATGTGTAGGATTCCAACATGTCCCTCCCCAGTGAAGCTATTCCAGCTATGTTTTTTCCAGCGTGTCACGGCCATAAATAAGAACATTAGCCCAAGATAAAAACATCAGACAAAAGTGTTCTCTTTGTAAACTGTGGACTCTGAATGTGTCCTAATGAACACGTTCACCTCTCACAGGCTTCATAAAAGACACCTCCAGCAAAGTATCAATTGACTTCCCTTATTTGATATTGTAACATGTCAGCACAATGGGGTTATAGACTCTGCAACCATCACATTAAAAACTACATAATTGTTTCCACATGTATGCCTCATACTATTATAACGCTCCACAGCTTTCAGTGTGTAACAGCAAACTGGTGTGAACCCCTGCTGGAAATGGATACCCATCCTGCACCCCAGCATGACAGTAAATCTAATGTTTGTCACAAGGAAGGATGGACTTGTGTGCGCGCTTGGATTATTTGTTTTATACCAGAGTTCACGGCAGCCTCCCTGTTTCTTCCTCTTGCCCTGGAGAGCTTTGGAGAACAGATTTCAAACAAACACAAATGTGCACACAGAGACCCTCAAAGTGGCACCGAGCCAAAGAACCAGATCAAACAGATGAACAAATGTGCACACACACTCCAACATAATCCCACTTTTCTCAAAAGATTTTCACAGGTTTCTTTTTTGGCACAGCAGCGGCATAATATGTGCGTTCAGTCCATGTCAGACTCCTGAGAGACCGAAAATAAGACAGTACCTCAAGTAACCTTTAGTTTTTTTGCTGATGTCGGCCAAGTTGCACATGATCTGCTCATATCCAGCCTTTCAAGAACACAAGTGCAGTACTCCCTAATTCCAGGCACACAGATTGGCAAGCAGTATATACATATTTTCTGGTTCAGATACATCAAGTGCTGAAACTCTTCAGTCTGATATTCTTATTGCTTTTATGGGCATTCCTTGATCTTATCAAATTTTCTACTTTTGCACTTTGTATTGTTTTTGTGGTTTGCCGTCTCATGTCTTTTAAACTATAACTATATATTTGTGAGGTTTTCTCTGTGATAAGTGCTATATGAGTATATTTTATTTATTTACATATACACTTTGACAGCAGCAAGACCACAAAAAAAAAAACAAAAAAAAAAAACAGGAATACAACATGCATGATTGTTGTTTCTGCAGTATTAGCTGAAATCACCTTTCTATTATTCATAATGCATTGTAAAAGCACATAAAGCAGTCTTATCCTACCAAATTGCATAAACACAGTCAGTGTAGACACAGTCAACCAAGAAAAACAGCCAATAAAGACCCAATAAATGGCTGTTTTAAGTTGAGATGTTGCTTTATGCTTTGTTGGTACCATTTGGATCATGTTCTGACTGTGACTTTGCAATTAATTATAAAACTGCCTCAACATTTATGGATGTTGCAGCTGGTCAGAAAATGAATGGGTGCTTGGAATGTAAATGGTTTTCCTCATATTCAGGGGCAAAGTCTCAGTGTTTATGGTTTATGTTTCAGCCATTTTTTTTTTTTTTTTTTTTACCTGGAAATGAAGCCGAAATGTTCAAGGAAACTGAGAGGTTTCATATGCATAGCAACAACTTCCAAAGAAGCCGTGCCATATCCTATCTCTAATCTAAAGCATGATATTCAATAGGTGCGTTTACTGGAACATGAACAGGTAAACAGACAAAGGTGCGTGTCCGCGCGCACAGCCTCTCACCTCCTCCACTGTGGTGACCGTGTTCCGACAGTCGCTCATTTTGGACTGAAAACTTGACGTCCCCGGCGAAGATAAATCCTCGTTTGTCAGGACCACAAAGTCCGAAATGCTTATCCGCTCAGGCATTGTGTGAACCAAAGGTGTCCGGCGGTGAATCACTGAGGACCAAAGTGAGCCAAAGTTTCACGCGCGCATGTAAATCCCATTTGAGGAAAGTTATGAAGAAACGCGTTCACTCATCCACCGTGTGGAAACAGAAAACTGCTCAAAGACGACTCTGTTCCGCAGGGTGCTTCCTTGAACCAGCCTCTTCTAAGTGGAAACTCGTCTCTGAAAGCTGCTCCGAGTCCGACTCAGTGCGTGCGCGTGGAGGTGCGCCGGCGCGCTATTGTGCGCCAAGTTGGGGAGGGAACAAACTCCATCATCACGTGGGAATGTTTGTGCTTTCTGGCACACTGCAGAGAGCGAAAGAAAGAGTTTGTGTGTCGTCGGGCTTTCTTCCTCACTTTTCTCATTTCTATTCACACTCCACAGAGGCTTCGGTGTGGTCTCCATGGATATGCAGAAGGACTCATTCACACCGAGCTGAAGCAGAGGAATGTCAATGCATGGGAAGAAGATGGGAGTGAGGGACATCTCTGCAGGGAGGCAGGAGCAAAGCTGACCATTCAAAGTGTTGTCATTGAGTTTAATCAAGTAATTATGCAATCCAGATGAAAACAGGAGTCAAGTAACTACAGCTTTTTAAAAACTCTCATTAAAAATGTAACATTTTTGTTTGCAGTACTGGAATATAACAAAGAACTTTTACTGCAACTTATATTTGTACCTACTTTACTTGAATATTTCCATTTAATATTAAAACTCAAATGCACCGCAGATGCACGGTATTTTTTTTAATTCCCCCAAATAAGAAATAATTTTTAAAAAAAATGATGTGTTGGCATGTTTGTGACAATGAAATCTATCTATCTATCTATCTATCTATCTATCTATCTATCTATCTATCTATCTATCTATCTATCTATCTCACATGTCCCCAACTGCATCTTTTTAGCCCAAAGATAATGTAATTTGTTTTATAATTTTATAAACTTCACATTTATGCACCTAATCTTTAAGCGACTGCAAACAAGAAAATGCAAAACTACATTACATACGCCCTCTTTCTTGATTAAATACCCTCTGATCTGGAATACTTTGTCATCCAAAGTGTAAACATCAACTAATTTATTATTTTCAGACAATAAAGCAAAACTAAAGCTCAAACAGAGACAAATGTGTGAACACTGAGTCATATCCAGTACTGATCTATGCAATAGTTAAATTGTTGATAGTTTCTTGGCTGTTATATCAGTTAAATTAATTACTTGCACTGTTGTTTGTTTTCTGATCTGTTTTGTCTTTGTTGATTTTAATAATTAAGTTTGCTTCAAACTTGAGAGCCAGGTATAAGGTGTATAAATTACTATTTGTATGCATATCCATGCCAAATAAATTAAAATGTCACATATATCTTCAGTTAAATTAACTGTTGGATGTGATGGAAAATATGATACCACAAAGTAGAAAACAAGCTCATTGCTGTCTGAGCTTGTGAATAGTTGACTCTTTTAGCCAAGCCAGATGTGTTTTTATGGCACATTTAATATTATTAAACACAAACTGCTTTCACTGCAGACATTTTAAGCCATGCACAACCAAGACTTCAGATATAATCAGTAAATAATGTAAAAACAAGATAAAAACTGATGACTAATGTAGAGACAAATAAAACAACCTTCATGTGAGGCCTTGAGCTTCAAGTGACTCAGTAGATGGAGCACATCTGATGTTGTGGTGCAGTTTGTTCCTCAACTGAGAAAACACGGACAGAGAAACAACCAGAAGTGACGCTAAAAGGACATGAGTGACCTTGATGGGAATTAAAAGGTCAGACATGAGGGAGCCGATGTGTAAATCTTAGAGATAAGTCATATCGGACAGGACGCAATGCTCCAAACATATGATAGCCTTATAGAATAGAATAGAAACTGTTGTAGATTAAACAACCGATAGCTTAAAGTAGCAATAACTCAGCCTTAAAATCGACAGCAACGCATGCATGCAGCAGAAATAAAAATCTAAATACATCATATGTTAACGTAAACATGCTCATATTTTAAGTGCATTTTGTTGAAGATATCGAAACATTTCCATTTAAAGGTACAATATGTAATTATAGATTTACATATAGTAATAGATTTTTCATGGCCAGTGTTTGAACACACTATCACAACAAATAAGGAACTGTTTCTGCTGAACCCAACATGCCTGGATGCCTCTCTGCAGCTCTTCTACAGCAGCAACATTAGCTAGTGTTAGCTTTGTGTTAAGCTAACATCAACAACAATGGACTCGTAGCATAACAGAGTTGATGTACGTACACAAACATATGTAATCCTACACATTCTACCTTTCAGTAAGACTTTGCATACATAACCTTTGTTTGAGCATTTTCACTGTGTGCTATGACTGCTTTTATTTATGTAAATATCAAAATAAAATCAAAATAGCTATGAAGGGGAAGTGTCAAAAAGCCTTTTTTCACACCACTGATATATTAACTGATTTGTTATTGCCAGTGCACCAACAGATTTTTATCACATGGCAACAAATAATTAACTTCCTTAACTTTCTCAGTTGCCTACAGTAATGATAACAGACTAAATATTTTATCACATATTCGTTATATGAACAGTAAAATGCAAGACATATCCATGAGGCCATGCAATAGAAATTAAACAAACCTAAAAAAAAATGTACCATTAAGTAGTGGCTACATATAAATATTAAAGTAACTCAGTAACTCTAAGTAAAGTAACTATATTACAGTAACCAAACACAAAAACATAGTCTGGATTGATATCTATGTAAAGGAAATGGGCTGAATTTTCTGCAGAAATCCATAAATCTTCAACTAGAAGATAGTGTTAGCTTTGTGTTAAGCTATATCAACAAACAACTAGCTCTTAGCACAACACAGAGTGGATGTAAGCACACAAACACATGTAAATCCCTTTTCAGTAGGACTTTGCATAAATAGCTTTCACTTGTAGAGCATTTTCACTGTGCTGTTAGTGCTTTTACTTATGTAAATATCAAAATAAAATCAAAATAGCTATGAACAGGAGGTGTCAAGAATCCTCTTTTTGCACTAAACACTGACGCACCCTCATGGTCAAAAGATATCATTGAGGTTTTGATAATTGCCTGCTCCGAAAGGCAAGAAGATACCTTTATATGTGCTGCCTTTTAATCAGGCGTTTAGGACGTGTAACGCCTCATTAGGTATTTGTAACCTGATCCTTTTGGCTGAGCCTCTAAAGCTGCTGCTTCTCCCTCTTCCCCTTCTCATCTCAGACAAAGACAATGTTGAGCCTGGATTTTTGAAGTCTCTTCTCAATGAAATCACCTCTGAAAAAGGAGAGCAAATGCATAGGAGAGGTGGGAAACGCTGCAACAGCTGTGTATAGAACATCAGTCCTGCATGCCTGGCATTGTTCAGGCTGTCAGCTCAAAGAAAAGAGGTGTATCACTCAACTTTGCCTCAGGGGGGAAAGCGATAGATAGAATACACTATCAAATGCAGATGGGTGGTTTTAGGAAGCCATATCAAATACAAGGACTCCCTTTGGTTTTACCACAAAACCACATATTTGCCTACATTAGCTTTTTTTAAAGGAAACAGTGAATTAGTCCCATCTCTATCTGCAGCTTGAGGTTATCTTGACCATACTTCACTCCACAGAAATAGACTTGCTTTGTTGTATAAGTGTGTTATCTGTAAGTCTCTGTAAGCACTTATAAGCAGTATGTGAATAGTGCAGAATGGGCGCCTGTGCACACTCATAGTAGCTCTATGGCTATATTCACATGGATAGACAAACTCCTTTTTGTGCCGCTGCTGTCTTCACTTAGACGCACAAAACGCAGCATTTGACACCATTGTTGCGTTATTGGGCGCAGATGCACATGTAAACACACAACGCCTTCAAAGTAGAAGCTTAAGGGAGTGGTTATCAAACACGTTCCACTGAAAACACAAAGTGATACTGCTAGTCTTGTGTTTTTCCATACACATGAACGCACTAAATGCACACATAGGTCAAAAGAACATCTCTCTTTAACCTATTAATTATTAAGGAATCACTCCTCATATAAGGAAGCGAGGGCACGCGACAAACTCCAAACAATGCCTCTGCTAAATAAAAAAGCTTTGCTGACCCAGTTTACAGGGCCTCATTCATTCACTCATTGTTTCTGTGGAATGCCTGCGTGTTCGTCAGAGGACACTATAGGGGAAAAGAGGAAAGGGATGGACATAAACAGCTAGCATGAAAACATTTAGCTGATTATCATTGTTCTCTATATCTAACATATGTGTTTGTGTGGTTGCTCATTTCTCATGCACTCATTTTTGCATGCATGCATAGCAGGGCTGATGTAATGCTGCGTCCCAACAATACCCTTCTTCAGTTTCTTTGCAGAGCTTCTATAAGAAGCAGGGCCTTTGTGTGTCTGCCAGCCTTCCAGCCTTCCTGGTCCCTTTTGTAAAACTGAGCAAACCGGTCTGTTCAAGCGATGCAGTTTATGGTGGAAAACGCCAGTGTGATGACAGAAAGGAGGGAGATAGATAGCAAAGCAGAACTCAACAGAGGGAGATAGTTTTGGAAAGCAGATAATGCATTCGTATCTGTAGTAAAAGTAGTTAACGTATTAAAAGTGTGTAAACAAATACTAAATGAAAGTATGTAAAGATTATTAATTAAATTAACATGATGTAGAAAAAGTAAAAGTTGTGCATTGTTGTGCACAACTTTGTGTGTTTATATTAAATATGATGTTTTTGGATCCATTTTCCAGGTGATTTAATATGCATGTTACTCCTGACTTTAAAGGGTCAATATGTGAAATTTGCTCATGTGTAAATAGGAAGTTTGGGTTGACTTTTGACCTCCAGTTGTTTAAATCCACGCAGAGGTGGAATTCTATTCCAAACAAACAACCATAGGAAACATATTATAGAATTTAGATACAGAAATATGAGGGACTTGTTCACTCAACTATTAGCATTATATGCTACTTTATGCACTATTTAAAGTAGCTGAAAGTTTGAAGTAAAGTTTGTTCTTCTTTTCTGAGCTAATTACTTTAGCTACACATCCTTGATATTGCATCTATGTGTGCGGTTTTCTCTGTAAAGGATATGAATTCCTCTTCTGCTCCTCTACAGCAGCAACAGTATACAACACTAGCTACTGTTAGCTTGCAAAGAGGATCTGGCTAACGTCTCAAGCATTAGGGTTAGGCTAAATAAAACACTATATAGAACAATGTCAAAATTAGCATTCATAAAGTAACGATGAGCCAAATTTTTGGTTGCATCAAGTCAAAGTCATAACATTAGAAACTAAGTCAAACTGCATGTTTACGTTACTGTCACTGCTGCATTTATGGTCTTCACATAAAACCCTGACAGAGAGAGAGAGTAAAGAAAAATCATGGGCAAGATGGGATGAAGAATGAGCTTTAATGTGCAGTAACTAAAGCTGTTAGATGAATGTAGTGGAGAACAGTTCAATTTTTGCCTCATAAAATGGAAATGGAAAGTACAAAAGCATTGGATTTGTGGTTATATTACACAACTGATGGAGCAAGTAAGATAAGCAAAGACCGAGATGGACTGAATAAGAACTGTCAGTCTGCTTTCCCTTCTTTTCTCCTCCCTTTTCCTTCCTTTGCATCACGTACCTATTCTTTGTAATTTCCTTTATCAACATACTTTCCATCCGACACTGTTTGTGGAATTCCACCTCACTGCTCATATCACATATTTACACAAACGGGGTTTCTTCCTCATTTGTTTCAAACACGCCATGTCTTGTTTTGGAGCATGGTGAACCCATAACCTGTTAGCAGCACTGAAATTAAGGCTATGAGGAAACCAAAACCAAATGCAATTCCCCCTTTTATTTCTCTCTGACGCACGCAGGCAGTGAGCAGCGAGAGGTCGCAGCAACATCTTCCAGTAAAGATTTTGGCTGCCAGATTTTCTCGCCGCTTCCCAGCAGCCCAGAGGACTAGCACCCCCCCCCCTCCCCTCTTACCAAAAAACATCTCCCCTACTCTCCGCTCTGCTTGTTGACTCAGCTCCACGAGTCCTGCTATCAATTTACTACCCCTGTCAAAGCAGGAGGCCCAGGCTTTCCGTAAAATACCCCTTTTCTGGTCGACACGGATCACTGAAAATGGGAGGACTGAAGAGAGAAAGAGGGAACCAGCCAGCTTGATTTACCATTTAATGTATGACTTCAGTTTTCTGGCAATACAAGCACATGAAGTGCCTTGAAACTGTGCAGGGCTTATGTCAAAAAGTGCCCCAACAACCTGTGTAACTGCACCAAAAATAATACTGGCAACCACATCTGCTGCAATAAGAGCTTTGACATTTAGTGACAGCTACTGTTTTGGAAAAATACATCATCCTTGACTCATTGACTTTACAGTATCAGTATCAATGCATCACCATTCAGGTCCTCTGTGGTTTGGTCTAAACTGGCAACCTGTCCATAAGCCCTGCCCACTACATCTTGTACTTGTTTTTGAGTCGATATGGCAACAAGTGGTCAGATGAGTCATGATACATGTAAAGTTCTGTAGAATTCCAAGTGTTTTAGTGTTACTGAGCGAGTACATATGAGAAGGAACAAAAGAATGATCAAAATGCATCCAAAAATGTTGTGGGAGGAGGTGTTGTTTCCATTTTCCTATAACCACTGTGAAGTATCATTGTTTTGAAGGCAGGAGTTTCCATTTTGTTTGTCACCATCTTGGCTCGTTAAGGGGTGCAAGAGGTGATGGGTGAGCTAATGCTAAATGTTAGCATCCTAATACAGTATAAATATAAACTTCATAAAGCAAATAAGTTCATTTGCAGTCATATTAGTGTAACTTATGACCCGCAACTGCTGTCAAAATGAAACAAAAAACGGGGAGTGCGCGTGAGAGGTAACTAAAGAACAACGAAAACACATCAAAAAATGTTTTCAACTTGGACTCTGGGAGGAGCTATTTTTTCCCCTCGTTTTGTTGTTATCATGGCCGATTTGAGTCTCTGGACAATGCGAATCGTGCATGCCTACAAGCATTTATCCGTCAGACATCTTTAACAAGTCACCATGGCAACTTCGCTAGGTCGCATTGTTAGCATAGAAATGCAAATACCCTTCAACGCTCAGTTTCCCCCAGGTTTAGATTAAAACGTTTGTCAGCTGGATAGTATCTTAGCTATGGTTGGTTAAGACAGTAGCAAAAATGGCAAGTTGGTATGACCAGTATTTTGGGAGATATTAGTAATTTTGGAATACAATAGCCTTACAATCACGTTGCTATAACCAGAATGCTTTGGCGGTGACTGCTGGACAAATGTGGTAAAGCATGCACAAATACACAACAGCATTAAAACTATTACATAGAATAGAATAGACTATACTTTATTAATCATCTGGAACCCATGGATCCCACAGGTCAAGAAGCTAGTTATTATCATTATAATAATTATTAGTGTTATGATAAGTATTATAGTTGTTGTTATATTAGCTTCACTTTCAAATCATAATCATTGGCCCTTGAGTTCGCAAATATATATCAAAATGATTAAAAACAACAAGAATTTTGTTTTGTTTTTTTTTGGTTAGTGATAAAAGAAAAGTAACACATTGTCATTATTTTTAAAATGTAAAAGCAGATGTTTGCAAGATTAGTTGTTCCTGGAGTAAATTTATATAAATCTAAAAGTTAATCGCCCACGGAGCTTTAAATGTGCAAATGGCAACAGAAAATCCAGATTGATTTTCTGGACGCAAACACGGGTGAAATGACGAGCCAAAAAACAGTTGATTTGTTGAAGTGTATGTTTGCAGCCCTTCGGAAATAAACTGTTTTTTCATTAAATTCGTTACCAAAACCATTTTACTGCAAACACCCACAACACCAGGTGCCTGTTAACGCCGAGTGACTATTAACAGATGTTGTGCATATCACCTCATGTGTTTAATAAGTGGTCATAAACCCAAAAGTCAGACTTCGCACACGCACGCACACACACACACACACACACACACACACACACACACACACACACACACACAGGCTTTCACTATGTGGTTTACATGCTATCAAAACATCAGGCCACCTCGACGCTGTTGCATTGCACCTTGAGACGAATTGTTGTGACACGTAAATACTGTTAGTTGGACATAAAAACATGAATGCCTCCCTGTGTTGGTTCGTCATAAATGAACCAACAGCAGGTTAATGAGCAGCACCAGCCTGTGGTTTAGGGCCTCCACTACTAATGGGAAACATAATGGAGTTATTATTATAATTGAGGGACGGAGCGATCAGTGGTCACTCACTTTATAAAAGCCTTAAACTGACTGTGGTTAAACTGTGTACTCCTGTTCACAGGCTGCTTTCATTTTCATTCACTGGACACTCATTTTACCCAGATATTGTAATCAATAGGCAAGGCAACTTCATTTACGAGCACATTTCATTCACAAAGGCGATTCACAGAGCTTTACACAAAGAAAAGTGGAAAATAAAAGTGTTTAAATAATAAAAAGATCATAATATATATATATATATATAT
>JAPSES010000105.1:5744234-5761285 GCA_029822895.1 Maxillicosta whitleyi | reverse complement strand
AGGAAATGTTCGCTCTGAGACAAGGAACAGATGATTAAATTTTGGAGGTGATCCGGATCACTGTGTGGATCCAGGAACTTTTTAAAGGATTGTGTATTACTTTTAATTGGCGTTGCTGTGGTAATAATAACAAATGTCCATCAGATGGCAACTCTTGTTTTGTCATATAGTCCATGGATTTCAGAATCTTAAAATGCTGTCCAAATAAATGAGGGACTAAGTGCACCCCCCCCCCCCTTGGTGGAGGTCTGCGCTCTACTGAGTGCCATTCTAGTTTTACATTTATTGATCTTAATATTTTGGGTCAGTTTATTCCTGGACTCTTTAAGTGTTGATACATTCCAATATGCTGCTCTCATCTCTGGGCCTGCTGCTTCTTATGAGTCATAACCCCCCCCCCATACCACCGAGATGCCTCTTACAACCACCAAGAATTAACCAAACACACTCCTCCACTTACCCTCCTTCACTCCCAATACATCTGCTCCACTCTCCCACTCCTTTTATTTATATTCAGAGCCTTATATAATCAAGCTGCTCTTAATGATGACCTAGTGGTGTATGAAATTCTGTGTTTGTTATGACTCCACAGCCACTATTTTTATTCGTTGTCCATTTTCTACAAGGTCAGTCCTTCTTACTGTTTTTTCCTTCTAGGAGACCAAAGCCAAGATAAGAAAAGCTGCATTTCCACTTCAGGAACTACGAGTCATTGGAGGAAGGCCAAGGTCTAAATTTAGTTCCGGGGCTTTCTTTTACCAAACAAAGTTCCTTTTTGGAGGGAAGTCATTTTGGTAGTTTACTTATTTATCTGTTGGGACTAGTGATGAAAAAAATCTGATTGGTCAGTCGGTTTAGCTTCCATTTTTTTTATTAAAAGCTGTAGGTTTATATGCATATTTTAACCCATAAAGACCCAAACACCCACTGTTGACCAACAGCCTCTACTAATATAAAATGTTTAAGAGCCTATGATCCATTAATCCTATCAATGCATGTAAATAATTGGTGTAAAATGCAGTTTTTCATCTTTTCATGGTCATCAAATATGACCCATTTGGACGTTCAGAGGCTGCGAAGTGAACGTGGAAACACAGTCATCTTCTACAGCATTGATTCACCAGTAAAACCCATGGAGTTGGATCAATGACAGTGGATGGAAAGACAAGTTTTATGTTTTGTTATTGATATATTTTGCTGAAAATCTCACTTTTTCTGCAGTTTTATCTGTTTTGAAAAAAACATTGAAGCTATTTTGAGTTTTCATGAATATCTAAATTAAATATAGGAAAAGACATAATTTCCAGTGAAACATGCAAAATATAGAAGATAATATTATAATAACTGGTGATAAATCACTTAAAAAAGGCTAAAATAGAGAGAAAAATGTATTTGGGTACTGACACAAATAGATTACTATAGACTTACAAAAAAGAACAAGTGCCAGATGGACTAATGGCAGTGTCCAGACCTTACTGTGTATTTGTGGCACTAATTAAGCAAAAACTGTTGCTTTTCAAGTTTCAGCTTCACTAATGCCTGAAAATCAATGACTATTTGGTCAATTAGCTGCTATGTTGTTGATGTAATAAAAGGTGAGAATGTTTACACTCACTGTGAATGACTGCTATAAAATCTGCATGTGTTGGTCCATTTGTCACATGTTTTCTGGTGAAGTGTTAGGGGACAATAAAACACTGTATGCAATTAGAGGTTTTTAACAAAAATGGTGGCTGGGAAAAAAAAAAAAAAATCCCCCAAACACTGACCAATCAGAACGTTTCAGTGCTGAAAGAGCCGTGCCTGAAGTTCTGTAGCTATTAGAAAGTACGACCCCTGAGCAGAGACGTTTTTGTGTGTAAAATAAATCGAGACCATGATCCCTGCAGTGGAATCACACTGAGTTCTTTAAAAGGTTCTGAGCTCCTGAGGAAAGATCCTGTGGTGAAAATGCAAAACTCGAGTTCCCAGACTGATATTTCTGGGTAATTTTTAGTGGAATTAAGGCACGTTTTGCCCAATTTGATACTAGACTAAAACTTCTGACCCATCTGAGATACGAGTTTGGTTATAAACACACACTACCTTCAATATCTACCCACAACTTTTCTTTTTTTTGGTAGTTTACTCACTCCTTGGACTAGGTATCCTGGCTCCGATACTGCATTTGCCCTTTGGTGTACGGAAATCTGGCAGGTAGAGTGGGTCCTCTAGATCCAGCTTCCTTTTAGCCTTGGAAACAAAAAAAAAACAAAAACAAAAAAAAACTTCAATAGAGATCAATCATTTCTACAGCTTTAACCCATTCTGATATCAGCAACTAACTGAAGTCATTATCCTACATGTTTAATAAACCCCAACTAATGGTAAATTAGTGAAATAATGTTAATGAAGTGAGTAGGATGGGGTCAGTTTATTCATAAAACTCTGACATCAATGCAGGCGAAAGCGCTAAATAGGGGGTTGTTGAAAAGTGCCGTGTCGTAAATGTGCCAACAGCCCTCAAGTGCAGGAACAAAGCACCCCCCTCACACTTTCCCAAGCACTTCAAGAAGGTCTGATTGTGTGTGTGTGTGTGTTTGTGGGTGGATAAGAGAGGGGGGGGTAATCGCTTCTCAACCCACTGCATGCAAAACGCCAGGAAATCCCTGCAATCGCTCAATGACCTCTCCTCCCCCTTTTCAAGCCTTTCTCGACGTCTCTCTCCCTCTTTCTCACTCTGCTTCTTTCTTCTACACACACTTGGGCTTTCCACGCAAAAAAGTGGCGACTACCTGAGCAGGACTTTAATGCATCATACGTCACACCCACAACCTTCAGACTCCAGTGTCTCTTAATGTCTTTGTGTGAGCGTTACTCTTTCACTTTCCAATGACCTACATCAGCATAACGTAACAAAAGCAAAAGTCAGAAGAAGAAGACACCCTCCCCCTCAGGAGTGAGAAATGGATAAGGGGAGGTGAGAAATGAGAAGTTGTGCACGTTAGAGAAACATGGACAAGAACAAATGTATGTTAATTTACACAACTTTTGGTCCCGTTTTTTTTTTTTAGCAGTTTCTCTTTTTAGTATTCTCTCTTTTTAGACAATTTCTTTTAATGTTATATTTGTTTTACTTTTTTGTCTCTTTTTAACCTGTAGCCCTTTGAGATCTTTGGATGTAAAGGGCAATATAAATAAAATACATTATTATTATTATTTATTATTATTAACTGTGTGTGAATTCACTTTTTCTTTTATTTAAAGTATGTTTCATAGTAGCAAAACATTTAGAATTTAAAGAATGCAAGTTTTATCCCCCCAAAAAAGACAAGACAAAGATTCAGATAAAAATTTACCTACAGTCGACCTGAGAACACCTGCTAATTTCCTTTTTTGACTTGAAAGAGGCAAAGGGTATTGTTTTCAGTTTAATTTGTTTGTTTGTTAACACTTCAGCAGCAAAACTATTAGTTCAATTCACACCAAATTAGGGTAATAGATTACTAGAATAGGTGTCTTTACATTTTGGGAAAGGTAAGTTAAGTTTACATTTTTTACAATTTTTTTTAGAAACCTTCACATTTATTTATAACGGCCGAAATAGTGTGAGGGGCGGGGTTTGTTGTGCCTGGCACCATTTGTTCGAACTGTATGACCTCTGGCAGAGTTAATATTAAAAATAAATAAATGAATAAATCACATGACAGACTTATAATTGCAAGCACTTTCAATGACTTCAACTAAAATTCAAGTGCTTTTCAGACCGTGAAAACAACATTAAAATTCAAGCACTTTTCAAGCACCCATACAAACCCTGTAACCAGGACCTGCTGGAGCCATTTAAAGAGGCTGTCCTTTATTCAAGCTCATTTGCATATCATCTCACAACCTCTTTATTAATATGTTATAATACGTTCTGGTGGTAAATGTCCTTGGGTGTTACTGAACTGCCCTGACCGCGTGTGGAAGTGCTTATGTAAGCGTGGGGATAGTGAAAGGTGCCATTGTCCCACTGTGCTCCTGACATGTCCACCTGTTGACTCACGACATCTGGAGCAGCGCAGCATGTGAATGTGCTGTCCTTCAGGCCGTTTCTTTAATCCCTACAGAACACAGACAGCCGTGCAGAACCTCAGGACAGCGATGGCCGCTTCTGAATAGCTGTTGTTGGATTAAAAAATGTGTTTCTGTCGGCTCAAAAAGTCCTGCAGACAAATATTTAGTGGTCAGACGGTCCACTGACAGCTGACAGGATGGTTTTATTAAAGTCTTGTGTTTAAAAACTGAAAATATTTGGACTCAGGAGGTGGAGTAAATGTCATGGTGGAGTATAGTTTTAATTAATGATCCAGCCAATTTTAGTGGGTTAATGATTTGTGCCATCAGCATTAACATTGGCTCCGACCCAAAGCAAAACACCATTAGTACTATTACAGCTGCTACTAACTACCACTACTACTTTTACTAACTACTACTACTACTATTACTACTACCACTACTACCACCAATACTACTATTACTAACTACTACTACTACTATTATCACCACTACTATTACTGCCTACCACTACCACCACTACTATTACTAACTACTACTACTAACTACCACTATTACTACTACCATCACCACTACTATTACTAAGTACTACTAACTATTACTACTACCACTACAAGTACTACTACTACTACCACCACCACTACTACTAATACTATTATTACTAAGTACTACTAACTACTACTATTACAAGTACTACTACTACCACCACCACCACTAGTACTACTACTAATACCACCACCACTACTACTACTATTACTAAATACTAGTAACTACTACTACCACCACTACTACTACTACTAAGGACTACTAACTACTACTACTACTACTACTACTAATTACGACTACTACCACCATTATTACCACTACTACTAGACAAACCAAGTAAGGTTTTCCATTACACTCTAAACACTTTTTCCAGTTGTATATAATGTAACATGTACAACACTGTGGAAGGATCAGTACTATGAACATTACTTCTATGTCTCAGTTAAGTGAAAATTAAATCCCCTCCTACTACCACCCAAAATAAAAATGAGTATAATCTTTAAAAACAAAGTACATACTGATTAATCTTACCATTTTGACAAACCATCTAATACATTTATTCACATCTTTAATATATATTTTTTAAACTTTAACAATCTAATTTTAGGAAACCTGTAATGGTCTGGAGAACACTACCCTCTGCAACATAAATACATTACGTTAGTTTTGGTAAAGTGGATGAGATAGATAGTGGAAAATTCTAACGAAAATGAAAGTAATGCAACTCCCAACTTCCTAAAAAAAATACCCACCATGTTGCTAAATGTTACAATATTGATGTATTTCATGAAAATAATGTTATCTTTATATTATATATTATTGTAAGTTACTGTCAGGCTGTTAAGTGATCATGTGTCAGTAACAACAAAATGTCTTCTTAGTGCAACTTAAACTATCTCCCTGAAAAAAAGTGTTTTATTCAATAAACAGAAGCTCAGACTTAGCAGGTGATCAATCACCTATCGATGTCAAAGGTTCTCTTAGTGCTTAAATATTACTAACAGGTGATTAATCTAGAACAAAATGACCAATAGACTCATTACAGGGTCCAAATAAAGTGAGAGGGATCATAAATTATGCTACAGGAAATGAAAGTGATGGTTTAGACACGATGTTGAATGAAAGGTACGGTATTACAAGGCGTATTTATTGATTTATTTTTATTGCCACCGTAAATGTGCAAGTACTTTGTTAAAGAGGAACAGAAAAGCTGAGATTGTTTTTCTTTCTGTTCTTTTTCAATCATGGTGTGGTCATTTTACTGACATGTAAAAGCAGATTTGTCTTTGTTTTGTCATATGAATGAAATTAAATAAATAAATAAGTAAACCTATAATGACTCCTGACAGAGTGAGTATAGGAACCATTTGGATCCGTCAGTGGTTTTACATAAGATACTTAAATTCTACACAACACTACTATCTACCTGTCAGGGGTTTAAACCCAACACAAAAGACCCTCTGTCCACCATAAATGACTGCATATAAACCGTTTTCAGAATTGACACAGTAGTGCAGTTTAAGATGAATGCAACCTACTCGGGGCTTGAAGAGCTACACTTACAGATTACAGCCACAGACATGACACCTTTTCACAGGGGAACAACGCTTTCACCCTGCAGCTGTATGGGCCAGGGGTGGGGGCTCCATGCCCCCTTTTTTTTTTGTGCATGAGGGATTTCTTTGGTGAGTCAACCATGTTACACAAACAAAACTTCATCAGCCTTCCTTTCAGTACATGTGCTTGTGCATGCACGGGTTATGCTAACACACTGAAACAAAAGGATGAAGAAATGCTGCTTTAAGACCACATCTGATCATTTGGTGTTTGCTAAAACAGTGAGTACGCAGCATTTTAAGCACAAGGTTTTGCCAACCACTGTGTAGGATGATTGTAGTGGGAGGAAAAAAAGGAAGGCCCCAGTCAGCTACGCTTCTATTGCTTTTTATCTTCAGGACTTACTGTATAATTCCACTCACGTTTACTATAACCTCACCCTGCCTGCCTGCTCAGTTACACCCAACATCTATACTACACGTGGCCTCTTCTGTTTGCTTCACATTCTTTGCCTGATTCCCGCCGTCTAGGCAGCGGCGCAATCTCCACAGTGGTATTTCACACACAAAACAGTCACGTGAAGCACTTCTGCAGTTGAGCCACCCCTAGAAACAACAAAACCTTGTCGATCAGGCTACCGTTGGACTCAGATTCCATCCGAGCCAAGGGCAAGTTACAGTACGTCTGCAAATAACTCCTCTGTACACAAACCCCTCAATACCACACCCTGGGGATGTCACACAAAAGCAATGCCTGCGTCGTTGATGAGAATGTCAATGTGTCCCTCAAGAAGTAAAAGACAAGGGTGGATCTGCCCATTTGGGTTGATGATGTAGGGGGGGGTGGGGGGGTGGTGGTGGTTCAGACTGCTTTGAAATGCAAAACTCCCCCTATTGAGGATATCGGGCTCCAGGGTCGAGTCTGGCCTGGGGTAAAATAAGGTGAAGGAGAAGTGTGGTGGTGAAGTGAACCCATACAGTTGGCAATTTGGTCCATGTCACATTCAAGTGGCATGAGTTTGAAAGGGAAGATCACCACAGGGGCTCCGGCAGACCTCCTAAAGTAGGAGGAAATCCAAGGAGGGGTTTGAAAGGAGCTTGGAGAACAGGGTTTTGTTTCTCCCTACGAGAGCTGCATCCAGAAGTGTTGTATCTGCATGAAGAGTCGGTCTAAAGCTGGTATTAATGCCCACAGTTTTGGCAGATTGGACACATTCCACGCAAAACTGTGAAGACGTACATGTGACATAAGCAGAGAAGAAGTGGGACATTGTTTCTGCTCAACATCACGCAGATGGATCTTGCAGTAATTCACAAAAAGCTTTGTCTTTGTCACCAGAATGTGAATAGACTTTTCCAGATACTGTTAAACACTTCGATTAAATGTTATGTTTTTAAGACCATTACATGATCTTTTGTGAAGTTTAACACAGATTTTTGGACAAATAATCATTTCAATTTTTACATTTAAATATAAATGTAAGTAGTTTATGTGGTCACTGACCCCATCTCTTTGCAAAGGTAGGCTTTATTTTAGAATATTAGAAGGAATTATGTTAATCCATGTTTTGCTAGCACATAGGTGGAAGTGTGAGAAAAAAAGACAGCGTTTGGTCGGATGATAGTTTTAAAGCCACATAACCAAGTGTAACTGTAGTCATGTCATATTAGCAAGTATCTGAAACTAGTTTTAACTGAAATTCACAGTTTGATTAAAGTTTTTGTAAATGTTCTAATACTGGGTCTCAAATAGCAGTCATTACATCGCACATTCAGTATGCAATATATTCCTGCACCAATCATAAAATATTTCAGTCAGATGTAGCTCCTAGCTAACTATGTTGCTAGCTAAATGCTAAGCTAAATGCCGAATTATGCCTGTTTTTTTTATCACTGGATGCAACATAGTGACCTAGAGCTTAATTCTTCAATCAGAAAACAACATTTTATTACTTATTATTACTCATTTGTGTTCTCGCTAATACTGCTAATACTCTTTTTTATTTACTTTTATTTACATGCTACATCACTACCACCTAGCCATTGACACATTTAAATCATATGATATTTGTTACATGAGTGTGTTATTAAGTTTTATTTACTATTCTCACAGTTGATATTTGTTGACTAGTTTAGCCTGTGTGACAATGTAGCTAATGCTAACAGCTAATTAGATAGGATTAGAATTTGATGATGAATGTTTATTTTTACTTAAATGTTTGTGGATTCACATCACATTATCATTTCCTGTTGGTGGTTTTAAATCTTTGTAACATAAAGAGGACACTAATGTATATTGATAAAAAGAAATTAAGAGGTGACAGATGATATTACATCAAATGTTTAAGACTCAAAAATTTCACCTTGAACACTATATTTAATGGCTCTTAAATGTTAATATTCATAAAACTGAATATAAGACTTGTTAAGGACCTGGTTGATTGATGTGACAGAAGTTGTCACACAGGAAAAGAACTTCCTGGACTTTGGATTGGGGTTAAAGTCCTTACTATCAAGGAAACACAACATTATCAGTAGTTTACACATCCTGGTAAAAACTCTCCTGCCAATCACAGGCGCATCGTCTTTTACTACAGTTACGGTGATTAATAAGGTTAACACTTAACCCTTTCACAGCATGTGTCACATTGGTGGGACTTTCCCTGTGTGGGGACAGTCGCAGAGTTTGGTATAATTTTATAAAATCACATCTTAACGACTGAAAAACATCCTTAAAAAAACAAATGTGGTTTTGTTGAAGGAAGTGAGCTGCAGATGATGGGGGCTAAAACTCACTTCCTTTATTTTAGACACAGAAACCTGAACATGCTGCATCAGCAACAACTTCCAGATGACAATTACATTTACAATAAACATATTTGGAATACCAGGCGATTTCATGTATAGATCGTGTTTGAGCCACAGGAATATCATTAATTCTACAAAATGTCCACAAAAATGTATAGAATGTGTATTAAAAATACAAAAATGTTTACGTTACATTAAATCTAACTATAGTCTGCACACATGTTCTGCAACAAACACGTACTTTCTATCTTCCAATTCCTTCTTTTAGCTGCACTCTTATTTCTGTATTTGTTCATGTGCTGGGGTTTACGTTTGATTAGTGATAATATTATGAGTAAAACACACAAAAACTTAATAAAAATTACATGTAACAATAAGTTGAACCAAAAAAATAAAATAAAATCATGGCTTAAACCACTTTTTCCCATAATAAACTGATGTGTGACTTATGTTCATATTTGTTGTCATGTTTTCTTCAGTTCCAGTGTCTATAAATCAAAATTTTCCTCATAATACATGAAAAACAACTAGTGAATTCTGTAAAACTATAGTAAATAAATCTGTCTGACAGGTTCTGTATTGAATATGTAGTCATGTTACATTTACATCTACATGTTTTTTGTGGTGGAGTGATTTAAAGTATGCGTCGACCCCTTTAAAGCTAAAAACTGCTGCACACAGCTCGACCCCTCTATACTTCTTTAGAATAATACCAGCTAAAATCACTTTTTTTCCCCCTTGTCTGGAAATCTTACCCAATTTACTGAAATGTGCTGAGGAAGTTTCATAATCGTGGGACCTTGGGGGTTTTGAAACTTGCTGTGTCATTTCTAAAGGTGCATCATTCCTCTCTTTTTCATCAAGCTCACAGTTTATTGAAGTATTTCTGTATTTTTTGTGTCATCCCATTCAGTATAACGGCTTTTCAACTGCTAGAAAACGGGCAGTTTTAAGAGCAGATATTATAGTGATGATTATTCTGGTTCTAGTGGTCATTCTGAGTGATTATTTCTCCTTAGTCTGAGCCATTATTAGAGTTTATATCAGTCCTGTTGAGGTGGAATGTTCCTATTATCTGCTGTTGCCATCTTTAAAAGCTAATATACAGTGTGTGTAGGTAATGAATCAGTCTATTTATTGTAGCCTGAGAAATACATTGATTTAAACCTGTAAAGACCCAAACAGCCTCTGACAACGAAAACCATCTACTGATCCAAAATGTTTAATAATTGGGTGCTTCTATGAAACTGGTCCCTAAAAACAGGACATGGGGTTTAAAATTAAAATCAAAATCAGATGTAGACTAATGTTATGAAGCAGTTTTGGAAGCACTTTAGGTCTACTTTAAAGAGAAACTACTTTTCAGATAAAATACAACAACAACAAAAAAAATTCTATCCGCGTGTAACACAGTTTAAAGGACACTGAAATTAACAATACTATTTTTTTTTTCTCCCAGAGGTACATTTTGGGAATCAAACTAATTATGCAAGACAGAGTGTTCCACAAACATGACGGTTGTTGCAAAATCACAAGTTATATGTGTTTAAATGAACAGGTTCTGCATGTAACATGTATGGACACGATGAGTTACACACAAAACCTGGAATGAGATTGCAGATTCATGAAATTCCCGCATGTCTGGATTAGAAAAACCACTAGGATCAACAAATTCAACACCTACATAGCTTTTTTAGCTCTCTTATAGCTCTTTAATTTTAGGATGGCTAAGAGCAAGGTACAAGGATTTTTTTGCATTTATCAGACGTCATTATTAGGTACATCCTGGGGCGAAATATGTCTAAATTTCAGTTTTATTATTGGGTCTAAAAAGCTGGAAAAGCACAAGGTGCTAAAATGAACCCAGTTTCATAGAAGCACCCAACTTCTGAACCACTAAATCAAATAAATATAAATAATTAGTGTAAAATACAAATATATCATCTTTTCACGGTCATCAGGTATGACCCATGTGGATGTTCAGAGGCTCCGTAGTTACCATGGAAACACTGTCATCTTCTACAACATTGATTCACCAGTAAAACCTATGGAGTTGGATCGATGACAGTGGATGGACACACTTGTTTTATGTTCAGTTAATGATAGATTTTCCTGAAAAAAGTCAAATTTTCTCTGTCTTTGATATAATAACCCTCAAATTTAATCTGAGCTTTTATGAACATCTACATGATCATTGAATTAAATACAGGAAAATACCTGATTTATACCGAAAAAAAAGCAAAACACAGAAGATAATGTCATAATAAATTGTGATAAAGTAAAGTTAAATATAGAGGAAAACAATATTTCGGCACTGCCACAAAAGTAAAACTGGGTCTTTATGGGTTAAAGTCATATTAAATCGATGAATAAAAAAGGAGACGACAGCTATAACAAACACACAATTACAGTGTTGCTCCGTATAATAAAGTTTATCTGGGCATGGGCCAGGTGGTAGCTTATTTTTTGCTTATATCCATGTAATCCTCTTGTAGGGCCTATTAGCGAATACAGGCACAAGGGCAGGGGGTTAACCTGAGATTTGGAGACCCTGAATGCACTCTAACCCCTTTAGCCCCTTTACTGCACTTCACTAAATCTACAAGAGTGCAAGCGCTGGCAGGTTAGAACAAAACAAAAAAAAAAAAGAAGAGAAGAGAAGAGAAAGACCAATATAACAAACAACAGCAGGTGTGAAGCATTAAACACTGTCAACTGTGTGATCCAATCCTCTCAGATCATCAAGCTTTCCAAATAATCCTTCAGGAGGAGAATGTTAGAATTCTGCAACATGACGTTACCGTTCCCAGTGTTTAAACTGTTGTTAATGTGTTTTTTTCCTGCAGTCTGGTCATGACCTCTGACCTCTACCTCCATCCTACTGGGATACAAACAGGTTATGCGGGTTCCAAATTGCAATAATGACAGGTGCTAACTTGAAGCAGCTGTCACATGGGTGGAATGACCAAAGAAGCTGTCCCAACATGACGTTTTAGCATTTCCGCTGAAGTCAGCAGCGAGACAGTCAATAAAAGAGAACAGAAATGCTTTGATTCCTCAGGAAAAAATGAGCTTCAGGGGAGTATTTCCTGTTAAATGATTGAGTACACTGGTAATAAAACAGAACAAATACTGTGTTTGATTAGAAACACGAGTCCTGAATGAAATTAGTGAATAAAACTATACATACAAAATACATTTTAGCTGTAGATTTTTGGTCGAATTTGATAGTAAAATAGATAAATGTTGTGTTTCATGACAAACTCTGGTCTTGGTTGAGTATTTTTAAAATTAAATTTGTTAATAAAAACACTGTAAAATTCTAAAAATGAATTTCTGCAGAATATTTCCTTTCAATTGAATAAATATAATAGAAAAATGCTGTGTCATGCCAGAGGAATTCTTGTTATAAGCTTAAAGAAATTTTCAAATAAATAGAAAAAAATGCTGTCATCTATTACAAATATGAATCTCAGAGTAACATTTGTATTCGTTTTAGTTAATAAATGGTTAATCAAATAGAATAAAATACAGTGTTTTAGTATAAATATGATGAGTCTTGCAGAGCATTTCCTTCAAAACTATTGAATAAAATTGAAAAATGATGTGTTTACGTCCTAAATATTAGTCTTAGAAATTTAAAAAAAAAGATAGAAAAATGTACTGAAAAAGGACTGCCTTTTATAACAAATATGAATCTCAGAGTAACATTTCCAGTCCATAGATTAATATATGTTTCATAAAGTATAAAAAAGCTGTGTTTACATCTAAAACATGTGTATTAGAAGATGATCTCTTGTCCAATTCCATATGAAATAGTTCATAAAATACAACAAAGAACTGTGATTAATTGTCTTAAAGGCAATTCTTTAAAAATAAGATAAGAAGTAGAAAAAGTGCTGTGTTTTTGTACAAATATGAGCCCTGCAGAGCATTTCCAGTCAAATTAGTGAATAAAATGTGTTTATGTCCTAAGCATGAGTCTTAGGAGATGCTTTTTTGGCCAAATAGCTAATGAAATATTATTACAAATATGAATCTCTAAATAAAAGTTAATAATCACTTAATAAAACACTGCATTTTAGTACAAATATGAGCCCTGCAGAGCATTTCCAGTCAAATTAGTGAATAAAATTGAATAATTTTGCGTGCATGTGCTAAACATGAGTCTCAGCAGATGATTTTTATGATCAAATAACTGATGAAATATTATTACAAATACGAATCTCTGAATAACAGTTAATCGGTTAATAAAATACTGTGTTTTAGTACAAATATGAGCCCCATAGAGCATTTCCAGTTAAATTAGACATAAATGTAGTGTTTACATCCTAAACATGAGTCTCAGCAGATGATTTTTTGGTCAAATAACTAAAGAAATATTATTACCAATATGAATCTCTATAATAAAAGTTAATAATCACTTAATAAAATACTGCGTTTTAGTACAAATATGAGCCCTGCAGAGCATTTCCAGTCAAATTAGTGAATAAAATTGAATAATTTTGCGTGCATGTGCTAAACATGAGTCTCAGCAGATGATTTTTATGGTCAAATAACTGATGAAATATTATTACAAATATGAATCTCTGAATAAAAGTTAATAATCGGTTTATAAAATACTGCGTTTTAGTACAAATATGAGCCCTGTAGAGCATCTCCAGTCAAATTAGTGAATAAAATTGAATAATTTTGCATGTATGTGCTAAACATGGGTCTCAGCAGATGATTTTTATGGTCAAATAACCGATAAAATATTATTACAAATATAAATCTCTGAATAACAGTTAATAATCGGTTAATAAAATACAGTTTCCGGTCAGATTGGTGAATAAAACAGACATTAGAGTTGTGTTTACAGTGTTGTCCTGCTCATCCTGGGCCTGTGCATTGTTTAATTGTGTTCTATATCTCACTGTGGGGGCCACTCATTCTTCCTTTTCAACAGAGGGGCCCCATACAGTATCAACTGCCCCCCTCCCCTCACCCATCAAAATCAAACACACCCTGGTCTGGTTGTGTGTACAACTACAGCTGGACTGCGAGGACAAAAAGTTAACATGGCAGAGAAAGGGATTTACAGTGGGTCAGGGACTCCACTGTGGATTTATCACGTCAAAACACATCTGAAAAAGCAAAAGCACATTATCCCCCACACACACACACATTTGTAAGAGTCAGTACTGGACATAATAAAAGTGTTGTGTGTGTGTGTGTGTGTGTGTGTCTTGATCCGTGGGTGTATTTTACCGGGAGTCTGCCGGAGGATGATCTGATGGGTTTAGCCTCGGGTCCGTGGGGGGTTGAGTACAGGCTGTGGGCTCTTTGTTCCGCCACGGCCGTGTTGCAGATCTGGGTGAAGTACCCAGCCGGTACCGAACTCATCGGAGGGCTTGACAGTCCGGTGCTGAAGAAGTCGGTTTTGGCCGCCGCTCCTCCGCCGGACATGTTCTTGATCTTGTGGTGGGAACAGGGCTGCAGAGCCACCGGGGGACGAGCCGGAGCCGCAGAGACGCCTTTGGGCAGACGCATCATCCTTCCTGGATCAACTGGTACCGGTTCGGTCAGAAGGCTGGGCTTTGAAGATTAAAAACTGTGCAAAGGGTGTGTGTTTATCAAGCTGCTGCAGCCTTTGTGTACAGATAGAATATACGTGCAGGTGAAGCAATAAAAAGAGGAGAATTACGCACTGAAATGATACTTGTAAATACAAAACACATGAGTTAAAATCCACCCCAGACCCAGAACCTCACAGTAACTACAGTAACTTACACCGCTATTCTTTGTCCGGTAGCGAAGTGCAACAAACTGGCCTCATAAAGCTGCAAAAACTGTAATAAATAAACAACACAATCCTCTAAAAGTCCAACACCATGAGGCGTCCCGGTTTCATTGAGGTCTGGTTCTGGGTTTAAATAAAATGTTGGGTCCGTCTGATCCAGAATCCGATCCGGTGTATGTGGGTCCAGCTCAGACCTCTATCTGCTGCAGCTTTTCCCTACAAGAGCAGACACACAAGAGCCGTCGCTGCTAAGAACAGCCTTTTTTGCCGCCAAACTTCATCCCGCGAAATTTAGATCTCCCGCGGTACGAGCTCGTCGCTGATTGGCTGCCGGCACGTTCGGCTTGTCATATTTGCATAAAACAGTTGTTTGCGGATGGGACCGGCCTCCTTAAAGGAACAGGAGCCTAATTCTGGAGCATAATGTTCTTTTATTTCCATCTGTAGTTGAACACAATGAACGTTTATACTTTGAATGAGAGTAAAATCAGCTGCAATTTTCTGATAATTGGAGTTTATTATTGGTTTCTACACTGTCTGTTATTATTCCAGACTATGATAAGCATAAATCTTATTGTGATCCACCCTATATTAAACGTTTTAAAGCATATTTTAAGGTGTATTTTTTTTGTTTTTTGTTTTTTAACAAAAAGCTAAAATCTGCTGTTCTGTACAAGAGTGATTCTAAGCATTTTCCTTCACATTGAAATATATATACTGGCTGTGGCTGTTGAACCAGTAAATGATGTCTAAAAATGACACAAAAACTCCAACACAAAGTTCATATTCATAAACTCAACCGTACTTGCAAAAACGTCTATGCTGTACATTAAAAAGTTGTTATATTGATATTAAAAAAAGAAGTACTTTGTAATGAACAAGGGCTGTACTGAAAAAAAAGTTAATTTACATGTTCAGTA
The DNA here is from genome assembly GCA_029822895.1 of Maxillicosta whitleyi. Taxonomy (NCBI): domain Eukaryota; kingdom Metazoa; phylum Chordata; class Actinopteri; order Perciformes; family Neosebastidae; genus Maxillicosta; species Maxillicosta whitleyi. The sequence goes on along the minus strand of JAPSES010000105.1, from coordinate 5,745,635 downwards.
TAGATGTTGTAGACATAATTGGCACTATTATTATTATTTATCATTCATTAATATGTGTAGAAATTGTAGATTTTGGTTGTTGTCCACAATCAAGACTATAACAGGTCATATTTAGGCAACAAACAGTAAGAAATGTTAATGTAAATGGTTACAAAAGTAGAAATATGAAATAAAATGATTGGTAAAACTACACATTGATAATAGTTATGCGTGTACGAGCTGTTTTTGAGTAAAAGGGGAAAAGCTGTGTTGTTGTTTCTATAGGATTCAGTGGTTTATTCTTCGAGTTTATTGTGGGGCTAAAAGGCCTGATGCAAGGTGTTACTGGGGTAGTTTGCAGATGATAATTGGATTCATTCAGTGCCACTCTTGCTTATTGGCTCAGAGGAGATATTGAAAGAAAACAACCCCTCCCCCCAGCCACAGCTACAAGCAGACGCAAGCCATATGACATGACCCCCATTGGCCGGGGCAACTCCCATCCAAACTAGGCCCATTGTGGCGTCTCAATTCAAGTAACATTATAAGTGGAAACATGAAATGTCCGTAGGCTCTGAATGAAAGATAAGTTAATTAATCATTACTTCAGACGCTCATTGGAAAATTTGAATATTGAATGGTCAAAGGACGAGGAACAAGCTGGAACAGTTACATGATCGTTTACACCAGGCATTAACGCACAGGAATCATCTCCACCCACTGGTTCTTCCTCTTTTATGCTCAGAGCAAAACATCGAATCAGTTATATTACATCATTCACAAGTTTCATTTGTTCACATTGCTTGATCCATTGTGTAATATCCCTGAATATTGCATTAGGTTTAAGTCCCATGACCTCAATCAGTGTAAAAATAAGACTTTAAATGACATTTGCTATATATTTTATCTCATAATGCAAACTCCTGTCTATTTTTTTTTTCGTCAGATCATAACAGGTTAGTGATTAAAACTATTATTATTACTTTAGAACTTTTGTGAACTGTTTCAAAATTTGTCATTGTTACGTAGAAAAATCCGGTGAAGTTACTATTTTTGGTCGCTTACTTGTAAGGGAAAAAAATCTAATAAGTAAATATAAAATAAATAAATAAATACCAGGAAAACGCATGTAAGGTGAAAAGAACATTTTAGAACATTAGAACAACATAAGACACCTGTCCACATCCACATGATCCCTTTGAACATCATTCATTACATTAGTACCACTACTTCATCATTACATTAATACCATTATTTCAATATTACATTAGTACCATTATTTCATCATTCCTTAAATTAGTACCAATACTTCATCATTACGTTAGTACCATTACATCATCATTACATTAGTACCATTACTTCATCATTCCTTAAATTAGTACCATTACTTCATCATTACATTAGTACCATTACTTCATCATT
>JAPSES010000105.1:5728571-5744134 GCA_029822895.1 Maxillicosta whitleyi | reverse complement strand
TTTGCAAGATCTCCACCCTGGACAGTGTTTTGCGTTTTCTGCGTTTTCAAACTCCTTAAACGGCGTCACCGTGTGCATGACAGGTACATCTGTAGAAATATTATACGTTTTCCCATACTTAACGTTGTCGTGTAAACTGGGCCTTAGTCTCATCAATATTTTCTTTGTGCCTGCGCTTGACAATGCTTTACTACTTCGTTTTTGGGGTTTTTTTGGTTGTTTTTTTTCCGCTCAAATGGAACATTGGCAAGGCGGTGGGGTGAGTTTGCTAAGGTGGCTGCCTTGGCTGAACACTGTCATAGATAGAACATAACTGTCATTGTCTTATGTATAATCTTTCTAAAATCATCCTGGGGGGTGGACCGAACCCTTTGGAAGGCCTGTTTTCAGCCCGTGCGTCGTATGTCGTAGAATAAACCAGGTCTTACCGCTGTCGCCCAACTGTGGTGAGAGTGTCACTTCCCCCTGAAGATCAGAAGGCTTCATCTTGTCTGTTGAAGTAAAACATGTGTCATTATTTGTACATCTGATCAGTGTGATAGAAACAGTGTTGTATAAAGGAGTGAAAAATCACACTCTAGTAAAAGTATCGGTACCCCAACAAAAAAGTCACTGAAATGTTACTGGAGTTAAAGTCTTAAAGTATCTAAAACTTTTTGTACTTAAGTAAAAATAAATGTACTCAAGTAATGTAACTAAAAGTACAAGTAAAAAGTAAATAACAAACAAAGGCAATCTGAATGTCATTTTTTTTTTTTTTTTTTAATTTTTTTGATAAACTGATTGTCAGGTACATGCCTGAAAATGGAGACGCAGGTAAAATGTAACAGTTGGAAACTTTATGAACCTGTTCTTTTCTCTTTTAAAAAAGTCAGTCCTGAAAATTTAGTGTACATTAAGAGAAAAATGGAAAAAAAAAAAGTAAACTATGGCTGTAAACACGACCAATTGCCATCATTATAGACAAAATTATTATTATTATAATTAATTTAATTAAAAATTGGGACAGAATTGTAGCTTATTTGACATCTTTCTTTCTTTTTTAACAAGTAATGAAACTGAACATTGAAAATAATAAAGTACGCAATTAACATTGGCGGATCCTGGATTTTGTAAACCGAGGGGGGCACCACCTAACGTGGCCATAGGGACATGCTAGATTTTAAAATCTAAAGGTTTCCTTGTGTATTTTAGAGGCATTTTTGAGCAAATAACAAAAATAACGCTACATTTTTAGTACATTTATGTGCCAATCAGTACATTTACGGCTGAGATAATAATAATAATAATAATAATAATAATAATAATAAAAACAACAGAACAATGACTTTTACAGTTAGTAATGGTAATAACAGAATGACTGATTTAATTTTTTAAAATTCTTTAACACTTATTAAAGTAGTCAGTCATGTTTTGAATGTTACATTTTGCATGGTTTGTGGCTGTTCCTTCACTCTGTCGATAATAAGTAAGTAATAAGTATTCAGTAAAGGTGGTCAGATACTGGAAAATCTACAAAATCAGATGATTATCACTGAGGGCGTTCACCCCCCCATGGATCCGCGAGTGATTAAGTTCAGAAATATAGTGAAATAAAAGTGAAATTTGTCAAAGAAATTTAAACTCCAGTAAAATACAAAGTCTCCCAAAATGTATTTAAGTACAGTAGTGAAGTATTTTTACTTAATATACAACACTGGATAGAAATGTAAGAGATGATGAGATTAAATGAGTTTTTCAGTTCATGCACAGTTTCCACATTTCCTCACCACTAACGTGGAAATCCACACAGCTCTCGCTGACGTACTGCCCCTTGAAAAGCAGAAGTTGCATCAGTTTATATTTTAAGTATACACCACGTGGTTTGACTTAACTTGATTTTCTAGAACATGGGTCTCAAACTCATTTTCTTTCAGGGGCCACATTCAACCCGATTTGATCTCAAATGTGCCAGAGCGTTAAAATAACAGCATAATAACTTATAAATAATGACAACTCCAAATTATAGTGGAAAATACTTACTTTAGTGAACTATCCAAACAAAAACGATATGAATAACCTGAAAAAACTTAAATTTCTGAAGTGCAATTTTAACAATACTATGTCTCCATTTATTATTTCTACATGTTATTTATGGATCAGAGCTACAAAAAATTATAAAAATTGTGCTTAATTTTTTTTTTTTTAGACATTTCAGGTTGATATTCGTTCAGGTTATTTTGATATTTTATTGTAACAGGATAGTTTGTAAATGTAAATATTTTCATAATTTAATGTTATTTTTGCACTAAAATTAATATTATTTCTAGGAATATTGTAGTATTATTTTTTCATGTGAAATTAAGAAAAAATTAGTAGTTTTTTTTTTTTTTTTTTGTAAGTTTTTATGCTATTATTATTTTACTGCCGATCTGTATGTGAAACCTGAACTAAAATCAGAATTTTTGCACTGTATAAATTCGTCCCCCCAGACCATATTTGACCCGCGGGCCTTATGTTTGACACCCGTGTTCTAAAACAAGTCCATATTAGAACAGTTAAGAACTTACATTAGAGTGGGTGACCTCTATTCTCAGATCCTCGCAGGTTACCGTAACTATAGAAGCGTTGTCCATGCTCTTCACATCTGGCGTAAAGTTAAAACATGGCGGATTCAGCGCACCGTGGGCGATCACAGTCTGTTGGTAAATAACAACAACATCATTGGTTATAATGTAAGAAAATATCAGTTCTGCAATCTAATGACTACCAGACATTTTTGTCCTTTTCAAATGCTGTCCGCTGCAAAAAAAAAAATAAAATAATATATAAATAAACAAATAAAAATATATCACAAAAAAACTGTTACATGAAGCAGTTTTTGATTACGATTGTTTAAAAAAAAATCAAAAATTTTCACTTCGCTGGGTAGTTCGGAGGATATATCGCGATATTTCATTTCACGATACTGTATCGATATTAAAAAGTAGTGTATCGATATTTTTATTTTATTTTATTTATTCAAATGTAGATATAGCGGCGGTTCATTTTTGTTTTTTCTTTATTGTTTCTATTTTATTTATTATTATTTATTAAATAATGGTTATTTGAAGCGTCCTAAAAACCCTGAAGAGGCAGATGTTAGTTCCGCTGTTGGGATTACACAAAAAATGTCATGATGTTAGTTATGAACTAAGAGAATATGAACATTTGAGGAGGATATTAAACTGTAATTATTGTAAAACAACAACCTTTTTAACCATATTAAGATATATATTATGATATATTGTATCGTGATCCTATTGTGATTGGTATGAAAAAGATTATATTTTAATTGGAAAGGTAACTTTAACTGTGTATATACGTGTGTTATTGACCTTGTCTTTATTGTTTATGTTTTGTTTGAGGTTGTTCAAATGTCATCAGTGTGCGTGCTTTAATAACAGGCTTAAGGTGCGGAATTGTATATTTTGTATGGTTTATTTAACAAGGGAGGAAGTACTGAAGTTTAGTACTTAAGTAAAAGTACCAATACCCTGCAAAATATTTATTCAATTACAAATAGAAGTACTACATCAAGAATCTTACTTAAGTAAAAGTACTTTAAAATGTGCTTTAAAGTGTAAAGTACTCACACAATGTCATTATGATACAGAATGTAGACATACTTATTTATGCCTCTGCCAATGTCACTGCTCAGTGTCACAACTAGATTATGTGGATTATAAGATTGGTGTCAATATTGTGTGTGTGATTTTTCATGTAAGATTTAGATGTAAATTAAAAAATAAGATTTAGATAAATAATATAATATAATGTAACAAGTAACGGCATCAATCTCCAAAATGTGAGTAGAAAGTACAGATAACTGCCACAAAATGAAGTAAAAGTAAAAGGATACATCATTATTTTTACTTAAGTAAAAATACAAAACAAACAAACAAACAAACTACTTAAGTACAGCAATGAAGTAAAAATACTTGGTTACATTCCACCACTGATTTTGATGGGGTGCCTGTACTTCTACTAAAGTGTGACTTTATAGTATTTTATACAACGCTTCCTCACATGATAGTTTACAGAGCTAAAAACACAGAAAACGTTCTGTAAAATCAACATACATGAACTTCTATAGCAGTGACGGGCCTTAAACTCACTCATCACATGTCACATGTGTTACTAATGAACAGTGTTGTATAATAATGAAGTAAAAATACTTCACTACTGCACTTAAGTACATATTGGGAGACTTTGTACTTTACTTGAGTTTTACATTTTTTGACAACTTTCGCTTTTACTTCACTACATTTCCGAACTTAATTGCATACTTTTACTCCACTACTTTTTCAATGTTCCGTTTCGTTACTCGTTATTGTTTTGTTTTCGTATTGTTTGTTTGTGCGTCTCCATTTTCAGTTGAGTACTTGACAATCAGTTTATAAAAAAATTTAACACATGACATTCAGACTGCCTTTGCTTGTTATTTACTTTTTACTTGTACGTTTAGTTACATTACTTGAGTACATTTATTTTTTTATTTAAGTACATAAAGTTTCACATACTCTAAGACTTTAACTCAAGTAACATTTCAGTGACTTTTACCAAAGTCATTTTTTGGAGGGGTACCTATACTTTTACTTGAGTATTCATGATTTTTCAGTACTTTATACAACACTGCTAATGAAATCGTTACATTTCTGTATTTTTTTGTTCTGTATTACAGACATTGGGGTTTGTTGGACGGTCACAGAGTTTCATTTCTGTATCAAAGCAGCACTTGACCTTCAGGAGTCCATTGTGACAGCCAAAGCCAGGCTTAACTTGAGTTTAGACAGTGAGCATTCCTGGGATGCCAGAGGGATAGAAGTTGTTGCATGGTTGCACACTACCTCCATCTGGTGGCGAATAGTGGCATTACACCTGCATATCAACAGCTTCTATTACATGGCAATATTTCAGGTAGAAATACGAGTATTTTTCTTTATTTATCTTTATTTCCAGGATAAATTCTCCATTTTGTTTAATAACATGTAAAGACAACAGATGTTCATGCAAAGTGATGCCATCTAATCTAAAGCACATGTTGAGACTTTTGTTTATAACATTAGATGTTCACAGTATTTGTGCACATTAGTGTGAAAGAAATTAAAAGTGACAAATTAACAATATAAACAGGAACACTTGTTTTGTGCCAAATTTGTTCAAAAGTGTTCCACTTTTTGATTTGAAGGGAAATACATGTGTTTAAGCAGATGCAAGTCAGTTTTTTTTTCTTTCCAGTTTTATTAAGAAAAATGAAAAATATAACACATAAATATCAGAACCAGTGTTTTAATGGTTGCTGTTGAAATGTGACAGGTAATAGATTATTATTTTCCATTTTTTTAAAATGTAAAACATAATGTAAAGACTATAGTTTCTTCATTAATGTAATGTTATATCTTTTAATAAGTTCTCTGAGAATGAGAAACAAAGCTGAGAATATCTACAAACATCAGTATTAACACACGTTTGTGGATTTTTATGATTTCAGAGGGAAATTATATTAGTTTTGTCGGGATTTTTTGTGCAAAAGTAATTTTTTCTTCACTTTCCTCCTTTTATTTATATTAAAACTTTCAACTTTATTTAACCTGTTATGGCCATCAATCATGATCAGTAAATTAAATGTAGGAAAATACCTGATTCCTGCTTCAGCATGTAAAAATGCTTCCATTATATTAGAATAAATGGTGAAAAATCACTTGAGGAAACGTAAATATAGAGAAAAATCCATTTGGGAACTGCCACAAAAGTAACACTGGGTCTTTACGGGTTTAGACAGTTGATGTTAACGGAAAACTAGAATAATCCTACTTAACACTTTGACAAAAACGTAGTAAAATATCGATTAAACTTGTTATAGAGGTAGAAAATGCCTGTCAGATGCAACATTTACAGCATAAAATTGTTCTCAACAGATTATTTTCTTGTTTTGCTATTCTATTAAGACAAAAATAAATAATGAATTCGTGCTTATAGTGCAACAGATGAGTAACCACACTTTCAAAGTATATATAAAAAAGAAAACAAGACTAAATAAAACAAGTCTATTAAAGTTTCTTACCATCAGTAACACGTTTCCACCACTAGAGGGAGTCACAACCTCATTATTAGTCCAATACAACGTGTGCGAGAACTGGGTCAACATGCAGATTTAAAAGACTCAGTTATTGATTCGTTTTTAGTTTGACAAAGCTGGAAATAGAACCATAAAAATAAAAGTCAGTTAACCACTCCTGAGTGCAATAATCTATGAGAGAATGTTAATGGTGCGTTCACTTTCAACTGCTGGAAACTCCACAATGATTCACAAGGGGGAGTAGTTTGTTCATGTTTTGATACCAGTTGAACACACTCATGAATAATTGAAAAGATACTTCTGTGTCATATATAATACACATGTAACCACGAGGAAATCTGTCTAATAGATGTACTCATGCTTCGAGAAGTTCAACCGAGGACAGAGTATTGTGTTATTTTGTGATTTTGACGCAGAATTACTCAACATTTCTGAATAACCAGTATGTTTTGTTGATATTATTACGCATCACATCCTGTCTTTTGGTGTGTTTAGGAAGCTCAGCTGTCTTTTTAACTGCTGAAAGACATTTTCTGGAAAACTAGAAGCTCGCAGGAAACTCCCTTCGTTTGATTTCCAACCACTCGACCTCAAGATTCATGTGAATATACATCCTGTTGCATCAGCATTTCACTGTCATCCAAAAAGTCAAGTCAGCAGCAGCAGAAGCATCACACCTTTCCAAGAACGAACACAAATTTACCAGAATTGAAAGAAAGTGTTTCACATTTTCTGTTTATTTCATTACATAAGAACATACGTACATACAAATCACACTTGATAATAAGCGAGTTTATAAAACCCAGTGCACATTGTCTGTAGAAATAACACACTCCCTACAAACAGTTACAATTAACTCTATTATAGAGTTCTGATTATACCTAAGAAAACCCAAAATCCATTCAGAAAAAAAAAAAAACATCCAAATTAACTCACATCTTACATACTCACTGCAGATATGTACACATTCATATGAAGCTGTAACAGTCTCCAGATCATTAGAAAACTATAATCAGGGTGGACAGGGATAATGCACGGATAACTATGTGAGATGATGTGTTTGTGTTTTTGGAATGCAACACACAAAAAAAAAAAAGTATGTCTAGTTCTACTTTTTCTTCTTATAGGGAATCCCAGGGTTTTTTTTTTTTTTTTTTTTTTTGGATGAGGGCACACAAAGCCGGTTTGCTTTCAGTTTCCAATCCTGGCTTCTGCTGCTTTGGTGTGTTGGTTTGCTTGTCCAGGAGCCAAAAGAATGAGTCTCTGTTTTCTGTTCATGCACTGCTGTTGATCCGCACTCATAGGAAACAGTCCACTTTTTTCTATTTCTTTCTTTCTTTCTTTAAACCCTCCACCGCCCTCCTCTTCTCCTTCTCTCCAAATACCTATCCCACCCTTTTTTTTTTTTTTTTTTTTTGCCCCTCTTGTCCTCTTGCCCGGAGTGAAGTGGAGACATGTGTTTCCCTGCACCTGCATGGAGAGAAAGGAAGAAAAGTGAAGTCAGATCTCTCTCCCTACTCACCCTCCCCTCCCTCCCTGCAGAGGGGAGCAGACAGACTGGCGCCTAGCATGGAACTTTCATTAACCCCAGGCAGATAGCAATGAATCCACTACACATTCACTGGCCTGTCTAATTGGCAACCGTGGTGAATGTGGAGGGTAGGGAGACCTTTATCTCCAGGGGTGTAAATGCCTTCACTATTTCTGCTGGCATGTAAAAGTTTAATTTAAGTGTTTTAACTTTCAAGAAATCACAACAAGAGTGTCCTTATGTTACAGAGCGCTGCCTGCAGCCACAGTACAATTGTCTTGTGTTTTAACATGCACTATTAAAACTCAATACATACCACATTGTTTGATCGTCCTCTTAATGGCACAATCTCCCTTCTTCTTTGGAGAAATTACGTGTGAGGTCCGCAGTCTGAACATAAAAAAAAGGAAACACCAAACAGTTAGCCTCATAGACACCGATATAGTTAATAAACATCTGTGCGGGGGTGGAACACATATTTACGCACAGTATTACCAAAAACACCATGTGCTATTTGCTCATAATGGTTTAAAAATATACATAAACGTGCTTAAATGTTGGTTCTTTAGCAGCTTGATACAGTCTCAAGGGGCATTAACTAAAAAAAAGGGTTTAAAACGTCTTTTAATTCCCATCCTATCATTGAAATAGAAAAAAACAGTGTGCGTAAAAGGCGAAAAGTCACACAAAAATATCTAAAATAGGATGTCAGCGCGTAAAGGATGTTGAAGGACGCGCATCTGTTCGCCCTATCTTCTCCCCCCACTCTCACCTTTATTGACAAAACCATCTCCGGCGCAGATGTGTCCTCTGCCTCCAGCGCGATCTGCAGGTCGAAGATGTAGTCGATAACGTGTTGCAGGATCTCCACTTGGCTCACGGACTTGTTCTGGGGGATGCTCGGCACCAGCTCCTTCAGCTTGGAGTAACAGTCGTTCATGTCGCACAGGGCGCCCACCGGCTCCTCCAGACACGAGTGTTTATTGTTGTTATTATTCCTGCTGATGGCGAGGCTCTGCTCCGAGATGCAGCACACGGCTTTGTAACAGCTCCTCACCGAACGCATGGGACTGATGGCTTTCATGGTGGCAACAAAAAAATAAAAATAAAAATACAACAACTTCACGTCTGAGTGTTGAGTCTCGGATGTGTTTCTCTCCCGGTTACGGTCTTCCTATCACTGTCTCGCGAGCAACAGTGCTGTCACGACTACGTACTGTTAGGTTTTTATACACTCCGCGCTCGGCGACGCCCACTTTTACGCACCGCGCTCTGATTCGCCCCGTAAAGCGCATTCCCGTTTTAACTGGCTGATATCACCTTGTGGAAAGGCTGGAAAGAATGAGGAAATTAGATGGATGCCTGAAGGGGATTGTCAACCAGTTTCTTTCAGGTGGTCGAATTATTTTAAATAGATAGTGGATCCCAAAGTAGGACACGTTTCGCAGTGATGGGAATAAAAATAGTAAATCTAGTTCACAGCTGCAGTGAGAATCTCAACTATATAGGCTTTATTGCAGTTTCTATACCATTTTAACTCTAATAAATCTATAAATCCAGACCATCTGACTAATAAAGGTAACAGAATCCTACCACTATGTCATTAGAAAGGTGCTGCGTTTTATAAAGTGTAGTTATTCCAGGGTTTTAATGGCGTTTGGCTTCATTTTTGATGGTTTTTTATTGCAGTTTATATACTGTAGCTTCCATTTTATCCATAAAATATGTCATTCAGACGATGCCAACAATGAAAGTTTCAGCAGACTCATAAGTATACCATTAGAAATGAAGTGTAGTTTATGAAGTGATGCTTTTAACGACATTCCTGACTGTATCGAGCCTGGAAACACAATTAAATTGGATAGTATTACAATAAGAATAAGAGAGAAAAAAAAAAAAAAAAGGGGGGGGGGGGGGTTAACATTTTAGACCTGGGGCAGCCTGTGTGCTTTCTGAATGTGTACCCTCGTACAAAACAAGTTGATGCACACAGGATATTTAACCTATATGATATAGGTAAAAGGTCAGCAGCAACTTATCCCCGTGTTTGACTTTTACAACAACTGGAGGATTGACTCATCCTGTATGTTTATGTAGTTTTACACAGACTTATTGTCTATAGATGTTGTTTTGACCTGGTTTAGAGAACTAGAGAAACATAAGGGAGACACATTGCGATAATTACTCATTAAAACACTATATAGAATGAAATTTAAGTGCCATTTAAAGTGCAGAATGGGAATAGTCTAATTAAATTAAAGCGCATTGGGGCGCACCTTAAGTGTGAAGTCACTCACTGGCCAAGCCTCGCCTCCTCACAAACTAGTTTTATGTCAAATATATTCTGAACAATTCCAAAGGTTGCTCCCTGTTAGTTTACATCAAAGCACGTCCCGTTCTGCTCCTATTTGGGTCTTATTTTCCCCTTTTCTCACAATCCTGTTTTGTGGAGGAATGCAGGCTTGAGCCAGCTGTGTGTCCTATCCCGGCCCAGCTGTGTTGATCTAACGCGCCAGTCCCAGACATGCTGGCGCCAGCCTCCCGACGTCATCCATTCACCCCGACGCGCACTCCCCTCTCTTTGGCACACGGCCCGCCCTCCCCCGTCCACCCGGCGGAGGGGAACGGAGGCAGAGGCGCTCAAAGATCTGATTGGCTGAGCGGGTCTGTCAATCACGGGCATAGATGGAACCGCCCCCTAAACTTCACTCCTCCTGTCCTGTCTGCAGTTGTACTCAGAGGGAAAAAGACAAGCTAGAATAACTCAGTATTTTTGCAAAAGATTGAAACGAATCTGCAGTGATGCTATAGTTAAAACTTTTTTTTATTTAATAATTGTTAAAGTTTATGATTGTTCACTGTCTTTCATCCAGTAGAAGTAGAAATACTTCTACAACTTCAAGGAAAAGTGAAAATGTGCAGGATGTACGAACATAAAAGTACTTTTTTTTTTTTTTTTTCCATCTTTTGTGTAAATACCTTATTACCTTCAAATACACAGTTGGAATATAATATTTTTTACATATTCTCATGAAATTATTGGGATGATGGGATTTATTCTTAGTAAAGTGTAACTGTGACTCAGTGTGTAATTATTGTACCTGGTCAAAGGTGAATACTGTTGTGTACAGGGGTGGAGGAAGTACTGAAGTTTAGTACTTAAGTAAAAGTACTTACTTTAAACTGTAATTTAAAGTCTAAAAGTCCAAGTACTCACACAATGTCAGTCTGTGGACTGTGTTATTATGATAAAGAATGTAGACATACTTATTTATTCCTCTGCCAATGTCACTGCTCAGTGTCACAACTATATTATGTGGATTGAACAGATTGATGCCAATATTGTGTGTTTTTTTTCCATGCAAGAAAAGTAAAAAAAAAAAAAAAAAGATTTAGATGAGAAGATGTTAATATAATGTAATGAGTAACAGCATTTCCAAAATGTAAGGAGTAGAAAGTACAGATAACTGCCACAAAATGTAGTAAAGTAAAAGGAAAAGTATGCATTATTATTTTTACTTAAGTAGATTTTTTTTTTGTATTTGTACTTTACTTAAGTACAGTAACAAAGTAAAAAATACTTTGTTACATTCCACCACTGGTTGTGTATAAATAAAAATAAAAAAGAGGAACATGTCTGAAAACAACTCCATGACCCACAGTGAATATTTTTGTCATATGTGATATAAACAGATGATGTTTTCATTATGTTTCCAGCAAATATTAAAAATAAGATATAATTTCCTACAAATGCATTGAAACTAAACTAAAGGTCTGTTTTCAGAATGTCACAGATAAAAATGACAGATATTTGAATGAAAGTGTTGAAAGTAAAAGCCAAATAAAGACAAATGAAAACTCATAGTACTTGGAAAAACCTACTCACCTGTTATCATGTTAGTGTTTAACCCTTAAAGACCCAAACATCCACCTGTGACACAAACCATCTACTGATGTAAACTGTTTAATACCTCTTGATAAACTAATCCTATCAGTACAAGTAAATATTTAATGTAAAATACAGTTTATCGTCTTTTCATGGTCATCAGATATGACTCATTTGGATGATCAGAGGCTCTGTAGTTACCGTGGAAACACTGTCATCTTCTACAACATTAGTCACTTTTCCATTGACCCTCAAATTTCGTGAATAAAACTTGTGTATAAAACTTGACCTAATGGAAAAATGACAATTTCTCCAAAACTCAACATTTTTCAATTCAAAGTTTTTGCGCTGGCAAGATGTGTTTTTTCAGGTGTAACGCAAATGGTATATAAAACGCAAAACTGCAATGTCAAGACCTTTTTTCAGAACTAGAGTCACATTAATTAAAAAAAACCAAAACGTTGACAGATATTACAACAACCGAAGAAGAATATGAAATGAAACATGGTATGTGAGGATACCAGGAAAATGAATCACTGTTTAATTTATTACAGGGTAGAGGGGTAATATATAATAATAATAACAATAATAAATATATCTGTAAATCAACATATTTACGTTCATCACTATGTTTATGGAATGACATCTCATGTCATCTCACAATAACAAATAAGTAAATCATCAAATTTGTGATTTAATGGAAAAACTGACATTTCACACTTCTGTTTTTTCCACATTTAGTAAATATAAGTAAAGTTTTACACATAAGTCCAATGGAAAAGTGACTATTGATTCACCAGTAAAACCCATGGCGTTGGATGAATGACAGTGGATTTATGTTTTACACTTGGTTTATGTTGATTTAATAGAAAGATAGATGTACTTTATTTATCCCACCCTGGGGAAATTTTCACAGTTACAGCATATAATGATAGATTTTTACAAAAAAAAGTCACTTTTTCTTCACTTTTCTCTGTTTCTTTTATCATTTCTCTCAACTTTAATCTGAGTTTTTATGAACATCTACATGATCAGTGAGTTAAATATAGGAACATGCATGATATTTACTGAAACAATACAAAACAAACAGGGTAATATTACACTAAGCGGTTATAAATCACTTCAGAAAGGTCAATTTTTTATTTAATTTTTACTTCAACTCTTTATTGGGACCACACCATATGAGTCTAGTGCAACCCTGTGACTTGCATTACTTTTTTTTTTTTTTTTTAGTTGTCTCTGTCCTACTTTCTTAGGGATTAAAGCTCATTTATTTATTTATTTTCTTCAAACATCCAGAGAAAGAACAGCATGGACATATCTAGCTTTGTAAAATATTCAATAGAAATGAAAGATTATGAGCAATAATAACAGAAAAAAACATAAATAAATAAAAAAGCACATATTAAAATGGATAGTCTCCTTTTATAAACACCATGATAACATTTAGCATGTAATGTTACACATAATTTTCACATTTTTCCCCAATGTTTGACGAATATTTCTAAATTTAGACAAACAGTGAAGGTGATTTTTTTTCTTCACATTTTGTAAATGTCCCAGTTTATTTGAACCCATTGCTCATCTTGTACCATCTATTTTTTCTTATTACTTTTTTTGCTGCCGCCAATAGAACATTCCAAAGATATTCCATACAGGTAACATTTATAAAAAAAATAAATAAATTAAAAAAAATCATATGGGAACTGACACAAAAGTAACACTGGATTCTATCCTACCTAACCCCACATGAAAGCACTTAAAAAACAAAAAAAAAATTATATTAAAAATAGTAGTAGTAATAGTCACACCTATTATATTTCCTGTACACCTTGTATCTGCAAGTGCTATATGCTATGTTTATGTCCTCTATTGTAAGTCGCTTTGGATACAATGTAATGTAATGTAATTTTTATAGGTTTCACTTCTGTTCAAGCCACAAATGCAGTGTTTGAGTTATTCAGAACTTGGTTGCAAAACAGAATAAGAGTCCCAAATTATTAGCATGTATGTGACCATCAACCGCTCTAAAAGCCCACACGCAACTGAAAATAGAAATATATTTCGAGGTATAAATTGTTATTTTTAATCATGGTGAGATAGTCCACAGAGTTCACACACACACACACACACACACACACACACACACACACACACACACACACACACACAAGTTTAATAATAATAGACAGTTGTAAAAATGGTGATAAATTACAAACGCCATCATTTCTCATCTTCAACGTCTGTGAACGTTTGTGTGTAAATACGGACGGCTGCAGATATCCTCCCCATTACGCAGAAGCTTAACAGATGTTCAACTCACTGCTTAAGTTCTTCCTGGCAATAACGCACCCCTTTTTCCCTCCCCGAAACTTTTGACCCAAAATGACAAGTCACTCAGCGACCTCAGTCTCGAGAGCAAACCACAATATTGAACCGTGAGACAGGACTTCGGCCCTGTGCTATTTTAGAGATATATTGTGTGAACAGCGCCGAGTAACTAAACAAGACTTTGACCTTAAATATCTGTCTGAAATATTTCAAGTGCAGGACAAATATTGCCCTAAATTTCTTATAGTGGGCGGTGGGAAAATAATTGTAGCAGGAAAGAAAACCATGTTGGGCGATCGGCCAATCAGATGGGAGAAACTATTATCAGGTTCTGATTTTATGAAGTAAGTCTGCTCTCAAAACCTGCTTCATATCTTCAGTGGATTCTTAAATAAACAAAGGATCGGAAAGTGCAAATACGTCATTGCTGCACTTAAGTCGAATTTTCAAGTGACTGATTTATTTTCAATGTTTTTCAGACAACCTTTAGTTTCACTCCCTTTGTTTTAACTCAAATAAAATAAACAAATAAACAAACACTAACCATATTTGACATTTGTAGTTCGTGTTTTTGTATATACCTGTGGATTACGTCCATGATTGTAAGTCGTTTTTGGATAAAAGAGTCTAACAAATGCAATGTAATGTAATGTAAAATATCTTTGGTTTATGCTCCTGACGTTTCAGGCTTTAATTTGACGGGGCTTTAATAACGCTTTAAAAGATGATCCACTGGTGAGTCCATGAAAAACAGTGAAATGGACTTTAGAACCAAGACGCCATATTGTTTGGACTTATGTTGATGTCACTAAAGGAGGAATTGTCAGTGGACATGAGTATTTGGTTTTATTTTTTATTTATTTATTTATTTATTTTTAAACCCACATATCTGGATTGGAAAACCCACTGGGATCATCATATTTAACACGGCGTCTTTATTTGCAGCCATGTTTTCCAGATCAAATGCACCCCCACATTGATAACTTTTCCTGTCCCAATTTTAATCATATTTTTGTCCAATATCTCCAATATTTTATCAAAAACCCATCAATTTTGGGCTGACTCAGAGAAGCACCCAGTTCATAACTAATTTCCTCCCACTGGCCGGATTTGACTCTTAGGTGGGCCGGTTTTGGCCCGCGGGCCTTATGTTTAACACCCTGGAATACATCTGGTAGCTCTGAGACAAACATTCCTCTTCACATTTGGACCCAAAACTGTATCTCGGAAACTTCAGCCAATCAGTATATTTGGACACACACGTGTTAAAATGCCAGTACTTTTATTCTGTGAGCACGTGACTTGTAGAGCAGCGTAATAAAACAGTTAACACACCTGTCCTACCTAAGGGTCTCCGCGGTGCTGCAGAGATCCTCCCTGGAACTCTAGGTGCTATTTCTAGGATATAAAAATGTCCACAGTGGCTTTTCCTGCTTCTCTAACGCCAGCGGCTGTGTGCGGATTCCACAGCTCCCAGTGCGTAAATCTGCGCGAGACACACACATATTCACACACGCGCTCGTGTGTCTGGGCAGGGATCAGGTGCTTGTCGGAAAGGCCCCGGACACAATCGGGTCTCTCTTTCAATAGATGGGAGAATTCCGAGCCTGGCGTCAGTGAGTCTGCCTCTCTCTGCCTCTCTCTCCGCCCCCCCCTCCCCCTCCCCCGCTCCTCAGTGCAGCTGGACGCAGACAATCAAGCCATCAACAATCGCC
>JAPSES010000105.1:5715722-5728471 GCA_029822895.1 Maxillicosta whitleyi | reverse complement strand
TATGTCTACATTCTGTATCATAATGACACAGTCCACAGACTGACATTGTGTGAGTACTTGGACTTTTAGACTTTAAAAGGACATTTTAAAGGAAGTACTGAGTACTTTTACTTAAGTAAGATTCTTGATGTAGTACTTCTACTACTACAGGGTATTGGTACTTTTACCAAAGTACTAAACTTCAGTACTTCCTCCAACACTGTATATGATACATATGAGTTGACTGCAAGAAACTTTTTATTTATAACACTAATTTTAACAATGGCATCACAGTTATTGTAATTCAGGGGCTACAGTCAGGCTAATATGATCTGAAGTAAGATAAGATAAATAAATAATAAGTAAATAAATAAATAAATATGATAAGATAAGGTCATGACAGCAGCCACACACACCAGTGTAAAGATAGAAGGAAAAAAAAAAAAATCACAAGTGAAAGCGAAACATAAAGGAAAATGAGAAGTTTGGTGTTTCTATAAATATTTATATAAATAGAAACTTCAAATTAAACATTAATAAATTATACCAATAAGATAACTAAAAGTTAAATTCCAGTATGAAAATATTTACATTAGCTACAAATTGTAACGGAACATAAACATGAAGAAATACGAATAACATGAAGATTTTATGAAAAATAAGTAATTTTAACAAGATTATTCCTCAGTTTATCAGTTTTATACATGGGCTTAACAGTTTACAGAACACTCGTTTCATAACATCAAACAATTAATTTTGCAATTTTAGTGATAAAAGGAAAAAAAGAAAAGTAAAGAAAGTGAAAATATTTTTTTCATTCATGATAATTGAATGGGAAATGTATTTTATTAAAAGTTAAGCATTATAATGGGCAGGACTGTTTTGAGTGACAGCTGAGAGTCAACAACTGTACTGTAGTTGAGGATGAGAGGTTTCACAGAATACAGTTTTTGTCATGATGTTTACAGTATTTAATCTAATTGTTGAGTTGTGATGTAATTTCCTGTTTCGAGGTCATCAATATTTCATATTCAATTTGCTGCAGTACTTTAACCCTGGGTTCATAAAATGGATCCAATCATTATTCTACCACTTTGCATGTGATGAGAAAGAGCAGAGGATGTGTCTGAAGTTGATCTAAAGCGACATTTCATAAGGAAAGTTGGTGCTAGCTCACATTAGCGTGTTTGCTAACTAATACCTATCAAACCGGATCATTATGGATTCCCCTGATACAGAACATGGCTTTTATGAGGCGCTTTAGATGTTCTTTCTTTATCAGTTTATCTGTGTGTCTTGTTCAGATCGAAGGAACACAAATACAGTGTTATTTATGTCAGCACAGACCTGTGCAAACTCAAATAGTGTCACAAGTCCACTTGGCAACTCATCAGAAATTACATAATCACACGAGAACAAAAAAAAAAAAAAAAAAAATTCTGATTGGCTAAAGCAGGGGTGGTCAAGATCCTTTTAGTTCAGGGGTCACATATAGCCAAGTGTGACCTCAAACAGGCCAAACTAGCAAAATAATAGCATAATTATTTATAAATAATGACAACTTCTAATTTTTTCTTTGTTTTAGTGCAAAAACGTAAAAAAAAAAAAACCCACAATTTGAAAATTTACATTAACAAACTATCAATTCACAAAAAACTGAATAACTTGAACATGCATGAACAATCTGAAATTCCTTATGAAAAATAGCTACATGTGCAGTAGAACTACAACAAAGATCACAGTGAATCTACAGAGATATACTATATAAGAAATAATAGTAACAGGCAAATAGGAATATCTAAAACATGCAGGGTACCAGGACAGGTACCCTGGACAGGATCGAAGACTCCTACCCTTGACTGTCAATAACCACTTTTTACACAGATATTCCAGCAAAAAGGTGAGATTGTGATCCTACCTTTTTTCAACATTAACTTATTTCCACAGCCAAGACAAAGGAGTAACAGAGGTGAGACAGGCGGGACTTTTACGCGGCGGACCTGCATTCTGGAATCAAAGGGGCTGAACGTATGGAGACACTGGAATGGATCCTGCTGCAGCTGTCCTGGGTGCTGGGCTCGTGGCTTTGTGAAACAGGTGAAAATGACACGTATCATCTTATCATAAGTATTGTAAAGTATCGTAAAGTATCATAAAGTATCATTGTAGCTGCAGCAGCAGTGGCGTGTAGCCGTGGCACCCGCGTCATCCCTGGCACACCCAGGGCGGCTGCCACAGAATCCGTGCCAGTGCCTCCGTATTCCGTATGCACCCACTGTCTCTCCCATGCCGTCATCAAAACGTCACACTGTGGTTGTGGAACAGGAGGTGTTCCTTTTACATAGCGTTCTGGAGTCAGGGTTCCACCTTTATCACGGCTCTGTTACCACCTCCAGAGCCGTTGCAAAGCTGCGATAAAGATGGGACCAAATGATCCACTGTTTTCTTTACATAGATGTCAGTCTGGAATAAAGGCGGAATATTCCTGTAACAGAAGTGCTGTGGAAAAGGGTCTAGTGTCTTCTGTGCAATTTGTGCATTCGTGGACCAGTTTGGGCCCATGGGCCGTACATTTGACACTCCTGGGATAAAGGCTGTTGCAATTAACAACCACAGAACTTCACATGAATGCAACGCTGAAGCTGTCAGAGCCACCGCTGCTTCTGTTTCCAAAAACGCCACGATGTCAAAGGCCTGCTCATACATAAATCTGTTCATTACATAATTCATTTTGTGATTTTTCTCCTGGAATTCATGAAAGTATTTGGTATAATGACAAGATTTTTGAGATAAAATGACATATTAATCCTTGCAAGACCCCCCCCCCCCCTTCCACTCTTCCACTCGTCTTTACCTCTCAAAGCACCTTTTCCAAACTCAGTGTAAACAAAGAATCTCTTTTTGTGTCGAGTGTCGAGTAATGAGGGTCATCTTGTGAGAGGAGACAGAGGGAGGGGGGTGAAAGAGAGAGGGGGGGTTAAAGCAGCGTACTGTCATGTGGAGAGCCAGTGGTGTATACAGAGGGGTATCTTTTACATCCACAAGTGCTGGCCCATCTTGGGGGGATAATTAAGTTGCAAAAAAACACAGTGAAACTTAATTCTTTGTGTCTGCTTGTGTGTGTCATGCAGGATTCCTCCTCCTCTGCTGCTGCTTCCAGTCTTCCCTCCATCAAAGGCTCTACAGTCTTGTCCGGCAGCTTTGAACAGCCTACACATGCCAAGCTTTTGTCCCTTGTGCCCGACACAGTGACATGACATTCTACTACACTGTTGATACTCATTTATGTTCCAGCCTCTAGTTCAAGCCAGTGCAGCGTAATTTATTCATTCATTTGCGTCTCAAATTTTTTCGTAAGAATCAGACTCTTGTATAAAGACAAAAAAAATAAGTCATTCACTGTGGTAGTATTTGTGACTGTAAGGACACAAAGTATCCAAACCATAACCACAATCCTTCTTTTATCCTTTTATACTAAATGTTGAGTTATTAATAAGTTGTATTGCATAAATGAGGTTAAACAATAGGATTTTAGTGCTCACACCAAATCTAATGTAACCTTTAACCCAGAAAGACCCAGTGTTACTTTTGCAGCAGTTTCCAAATGATTTTTTTGTCTCTATTTCTACATTTCGTAAGTGATTTATCACCAATTTAATTTTTTTTTTCTTATTAAACTTTTTATCAAGAGAAAAGAAGGTTCATACATGTGCACCTCAACAGGACTTTTCTTTGAAGCATGTATAGAAAACAAGTTACAAAGGGAAAAAAAAGGGAGGGGGTGCAGGAGAAAGAGAAATTCTATCATTGCACTCCAATTTCTTGTTTTTAAAGAACATTATCCTCTATTTTTTTTGGTGTAAATCATATATTTTCCTATATTTAATCCACATATCATGTAGATATTCATGATTATGTTCAAAGTTAATGGTATCAAAACAGAAAGAAAAAGAAAAACTACTTTTTCAGCAAAGATATTACTAACTCAATGTAAAATCAAATGTCTCCATCCACCGTTATTGATCCAACTCCATGGGTTTTACTGGTGAATCAATGTTGTAGAAGATGACAGTGTTTCTACGGTAACTACGAAGCCTCTGAATGTACAAATGGGTCATATCTGATGTTAATGAAATCTAAAAACCCCCACCAGCATTTTACTAGAATTATTTAAAGGATTTGTGGTTTGTTATTTTAGATCAGGCTTTTTAGGTCTTTGAGGTTTTTAAAGGGTCAGTAACCCCCCCCCCATCGGTCATAAATAATATTTTGCTCTAAAAATATTTAGTGCAAAATATTATTTTGTTGCCTTTGACAGAACTGTTTACATTTACAGAGCGAGGTCGTCATGGTTAACAGAGCCCGTCATGTTGGGTTGCCATGTTTGCACCACAGCTCTGAACACACTTCTGTCTGTTTTACCATGATTCTGCATTTTTTGCATTTCACCGCATTAGTGTCATCCTTGTGGATCAGAGTTAAAATCTCTTTAAACAATTAGACAAAATGAACAAATGCTTCCATTTCTGGAACTATTTGGAAAATATACAGAGACATCATTTTCACACATCACATTAACCAGAATTATTAAAAATCTAACACAGGAAATAACAGAGAAAAATATTTTTAACTGAATAAAAATAAAAAATAACGGTTTTCTAAAAAAAAACTACAATAAGCAGTGCAACGTGAACTAAAAAGGAACAAAAAAAAATCTTAATCTTTTGAATATTACGTTCATGGTGTAGAGGAATAAAGTGTCTGCACAAGCACTTTGTAAATCATGTGTGATATCATGCATTCCTTCCCTCTTCACCTTCAATAAATCAAGTATTTCCTGAAGTAAAAAGCTACTATGATGTAGCCATAAAAAGTCTGTCAACAACAAAAAATAATATCTCGATGTAGCTAATCAGCAGATTTGAGTAATGAGACCCATCCAAACTGGCTCCAAATTCAGTTCAGATGATGGCAGATGGTGTGGATGTTCCGTTGGACAACACTTTAAATTGTCCAGTAAATCAAGCACTAAATTAACAGCATATTGTCCTTCCAAACAAAACTACAAAGGCTGACATAGAAAAACTCAATGTGTCTACTGGTAATAGTCCACATCTGGTTAAAATCTAATTTGGACAAGGTGAACAAAAGCAGCTATTGTTCACGTTTGTCTTGGGTCTGCTTGTGGCTCTGTGGGAAGACGGCTGTTGTCATTATCTTGCTGTCGGGTGACTCTGCCCATGTCCTTGAGTGTGAAAATCTGAGTGATCTGTCCACGCAGGAGTCGACGTAAAAAGTGCATCTGTATTACAGGTCGGAGAACAAAACTCAAGACACAGAAGGCCAGTGTGTGCAGTTATGAAGGGCAAATAAGCCACTGGGTGAGTGTGGAGGTTATTGGTCTATCGGAGTGTGAACATTGTTAACGGAGATGTTGTGGCCAAAACTGGTACTGCAGTCACATTCAAAATACAGGTAGTCCTCGGGTTACGAATGAGTTCTGTTCCTACGCTGTTGACGTAACCCAAATTTTTGGAATCAACCCTTCACTACCCCTAAATAACTATCCAAATACATGTATTATACTTCATATTAATAAAATAAAGTCAAAAATAAGACACTGTACTTACTGTATATACAGTAGTACATATGTACAGTAATGGCGGACGAGATGTCGGCATCTTACAGTAATGGCGGACGAGACTCTGGCATCGTAAAGTCAAAATAACGTACGTCGGGTACATCGTAACCTGATGAATGCCTGTACTGTCAAGTGGGGGTCTCAAATTCCCCGTTTCCACTACATGGTACTGGCTCGACTCAACTCTGCTTTTTTTGTGTTTCCATTACGAAAAAGGCTCCGGAATCTGGTACCTGGTACTACTTTTTTGGTATCCCTCCGCCGTGGTTCTAAGCAATACTAAACCGTGACGCATAACCACTGATTGGTCAGACTGTTTTCACTGTGACCCTCCCTTTTACATAAATCAGATGTGGACATAGACAGTAAATAGTGATACACGAATCTACATGATGACAGAACAAAACTACACCATGGACGGTCGAGGAAATTCAGTTTTTGGTGGTAAAAATTCAGATGAGAAAACACACGACTGAGTTTTCAGCAACTTTTTACAGACAATGTGGAAATAACGCGCCGCATGGGAATAACAAGTCGAGTTGTTTCAACATAAGTGGAAACGGGGTAAAACTGGACGCATGCAGCATGCACTTTTGGATGAACTCTCTTTCTTTGAATGTCTTTCAGGTTCAAACATTCATGTCACTCACCACGTAGCCGCTTCCACTGCTGCGTCATTCTCTTTGTTGTTTTCGTGAATAAATCTTGTTGCCTCAGATGTTCTTTCAGATTGCCTGATGTTCTTTCTCTTATCTCTCTGGTATTTTGTAAACTCCACCATGTCTAGTTGAGTTAAGACGTCAGACGTTGTATTCCTTATAGTCTGAACCTTCCTCTGTGCATATGAGACCTGTAGGGGTGCCCCTGTGTGCCACAAAATAATATTCCGTCTCCCACTTTTACTGAAGTTGCCTGTGCTTGTTGCCGACCTTTCTCTTCAGGGCACATTTCAACAGAGACAAGACTGGAACTGGGTGATGGTAGATATTTTCCGTCCACTTCCTGTTGCTCCAGAATAAGTTTCAACTACGTGATTAATGTTCATACTTCCCCTGGTACTTCGCGGTTGGCTAGCTTGACAACTGCTAACAACAAATGTTGCTGGAAGCTCTATCTTGCTTCTGGGGTGAAAGGTTAGAGAGGGGTTAGCTATGGTATCATTGTTTTAGAAAAGTTGCAATTTAGTCGTACAGATAAAGATGCATAACTGACGTATTCAAATGTATCCACTCTGGGACCCGGTTTCAAAAGTTGTGGTTGAAGTGAAAAAATGCCGGTTTCATGTGGACAAAAGGCCTGGTACCAAACTTCTGTGGATACGTGCAAAATCGCCTTCATATGG
Source organism: Maxillicosta whitleyi (assembly GCA_029822895.1). Taxonomy (NCBI): domain Eukaryota; kingdom Metazoa; phylum Chordata; class Actinopteri; order Perciformes; family Neosebastidae; genus Maxillicosta; species Maxillicosta whitleyi. Next base: position 5,721,509 of record JAPSES010000105.1, on the reverse strand, counting down.
CATGTTGACATGATGTTTTTTGGTCTAATGTGTCAAAAATAAGTAAATTATAGAAAAATATGTCAAAAATTGTGGTGATATTGCTCAGAAAGTGTTGTTTTATATGAACATACAAAGAATTCATGGGATAAATCTTCCATTTATTTCCAAATTTTCCAGCCAAACCAGAAAAAACTCATGTGCTGTGACTGTCCCAAGCACATTTCACAAAGTTTGATTTTAAATAAAAACAATAAAATGACTTAATTTTCTATTTATTCGATCATTTATTGAACCTACGTGTGAGTCTGCTTGGCTAAAATTTCAGACATAATATTTTGAAGCCAAACTTTACTAAAACATTTTGTCTCTAAACTGGTTATGATATAGTGTGACGCCATATTCCATTATTTTGTAATTGTTTGGAGACCTTTGGAGCATACGGGTCCTTCTATAAGGAGGAAGAACAACACATCAGAAGGTCCCTGAAAGGTCACAAGGTCAATTATCTCTCCTCACGTTTTCAAAAAATTCAAGTATATCTGGCAGTCCTGCTTCAGTTCCCTTTTGCACTGTCTGTTGGTGTGATGCATTTTACAGAAAAAAGCCCGAATTAAATAACTTTTCAGTCAGTATTACTTTTAAAAGTAGATTGTCGTATGGTAGTTAGCATGGTTTTAGGATGTTATGATAAAGACAGGGCTTTTAGTGACAACAGGATGAGTTCTGTTGTGTCAAACACACAACCAAAGGGTCCAATCTGACCTACAGAATGAATTTGTATAAAGTAATAAAGTTACATTGAAGATTTTAACAGTGAAGGGTCTCAAACTCATTTTAGTTCAGGGGCCACAAACAAACCAATACAATCTCAAGTGGGTCTGACCACTAAAATACGATCATAATAACCTATAAATAATGACAACTCCCATTTTTTCTCTTTGTTTTAGTGGGAAAAAAAGTAAAATTATGTGATAATGTTTACATTTACAAACTTTCCTTTATAACTCAAACAAATATGAACAACCTGACATGACTTAAGAGAAAAGAGTAAAGTCAATTTTAATAACAATGTTATGAAATATTTTGCACCGTTGCAAAGTAAATTGTGGATGATACACCGAGGCATAATGTTGTTAAAACTGCACTTATTTTTCTGAAGAAATGTTATATTTTTCATAGTTTTGCATTATTTAATAGTTTAGAAAGATCCTCTTATTATTACTTTATATGACAATATATGTTAACTATGTGTTAAGTAATATAACAATGAACATTAAGTATGTGTTGACAAAAGTTATATGTTAACTTAACTGGTTGATACAAAAATGTATTATGTTGTTATTTAACATTTAACATCCGTAAATGCATATTACATCATTAACTCATGTTATTTAATGGATCTTAACTGTAAAGTGATCCAGTGTCAGTGATATTGACCACTGTAGTGTCATTTTGTAATGTATGTCATTTAATTTAAACGCTCAGTTGATATAAATGTGTGTAAAACCTGAGAAGTTTTTTAAAACAAATGATAGAATGGTGTTAAAAACAGACATTCAGGTACAGTTTCAAAATATTGAGGCTGAGGTTGTGGTCACATTCTTTTCCTTTACTGCGGTCAGAGTTTCATGGTTGTGATGATCAAAACATGTCAAACTTAATCTAAGTTACCCCGACGACCTTTTAATAAAAGTGCAGAATTGGGACATTTATACCCAGACTGATTTAAATGAATGTTTTTAGGACTTTTGAGCTTTATTGACCAGTTTAAAACATTAGATTATTGACTTATTTAATAAAGTAATAAACCGTTACATTACTCATCTCAATAGTCACTGTTTAGAAACAACCAATACAAAGACAAACTGTCCTGAAAAGTAAACCTGGAGCCAAAGTGTACGGCCACTCTGGAGCTGCTGTGGCGTCCAATTGGATGACCATTCATGGAAGTACAGGCCCTAATGGTGCTTCGAAAACCATTCGTCTGTTTTCAAAAGTGCAAATAAACAGAGTCTGACTGTCTGTGTCTGCGTGGCGTCTCTGCAGAGAAGAAGGAAACACTGAGTCTACGTAGGTCCAACACTTTGTGTAGCTATAGAAGAGGGCTGTCAAACTCACTTTAGTTCAGGGCCCATACACAACCCCATATGATCTCAAATGGGCGGGACCAGTAACATAATAACACTGAGCAAATGTTAATTATATGAGTAAAATGTTTACATATACAAGGTATTATTTAAAAAAATAGGATCAAGGGACATTAATTCAATTAATTAATAATTAAAGACATTAATTGACTTTTGTTTGACCTTTCAAGATCAGTAAAGGTCAAAGGTTATAGCACCAAATGAAAGCCCACATGAGACTTCCTATCTATTGCCATTAGTAATTATATCAATATGTTCAACTGTTTAAATGTGTCCCATTATAAACCAATAGGGATTTTTAGAACTTCAAAAATTCATAAAAAAAACAAAACAAAAATCAATATTTCCCAATTCTTTGAAGAAATTTGGTAGACGTTATCCCAAGGAACCTTTGCTACTAATTTCAATTGATTCTGGCTGATGGTTTTAGAAGAAGTTTGTAGAAATCTGGACGTAGATGAACTTGGGTTTGACCTTTCAAGGCCTGTCAAGGTCAAAGGTCACAGCATCAAATGAAAGCCCATATGTGACTTCCTAGCTATTGATTTAACCATTTTTAAGCTACAGTACTTTAAAATGTGTCCTGTTATTAACCAATGGGGATTTTCTTTTCAACGTCAAATTTTCATTGAAAATTTTTTAATCAATATTTCCCAATTCTTTGAACAAAAATGGTAGACCTAACCCCAAAGATATTCCACAACAAATACCAAATCATTCTGACTGACAGTTTTGGAGAAGATTCTTGATAAATTGTTTACAGACAACCATTGGACTAAAAATGAGAAAAAACATGTACAATTAACAACCTAAAATTTGAATGAAAAAAAGTATTTTTTAAAAATAATTTTATGCCCCAGTTTAGTATTTACACACATACATTACAGTGTACAGACAAAACACACAAAATAGTTAGCAACAGACAGAATATTGATTAAAAAATGCCCGTATGTCTCTTAAACATGTCAGGTTGTTCATGTTTTATCAGGATATTCACATTTTTTATGAAAGAATAGTTTGTAAATGTAAATATTTTCATGTCATTTTCCTATTTTTCATTAAACCAAAGAGAAAAAACTGAAATGCTCACTATTTCTAGGTTATTACGATAGTATTTTACTGGTCTGACCCATTTGAAGTCGTAGGGGGCTGAATGTGGAACTGAACTAAAAGTAACTAAATGTCTTCAGTGTCATTTTGTAAATTCACTCCACAGACCGGATTGGACCGGATTGACAAATCTAGATTAGAATATCCTCAGTCATTAAGTTAAATTAGTCAATTTTACTGTTTTTTTGGGCCTGGCCTGGACAGTGAAATCCACATTTTCCCGTTCAGCTCCATTTTAGCAGCTGACTCAACACTGAATTACAACAACGTGAAAAGACGTGAACCCCCCCGACCTGTTTTGTTTGAAAGACGTCTTTTAAGTAGAAGTGACTGAAATAGAAATAAACTGCTCATAACATTTTTGACCAGTTACAATAGTGTATTAAGTTACAGTTAACGGGGTCGGGTAAAAAGCTTTACAGTTTTGGCAGGTCCCGAACGACATGATCGAGACCAAATATGGTTCTGCCTTTTCGTTGGGACCCCACACAATGAAAATTCATCTGCGTTTTTTTTTTTTTTTTTTAAATCGAGGTGACGACATGGATTGGAAGCGAGATGTTGAAATAGAAAATAAATAAATAAATAAATGAATCTGCACGGATCCGTCAGAGGGAGGCAGTTCCAGTTCGTGTAAGAAGAGAAAGAAACTGAGGCAGAGAAGTTAAAAGTGTGTTTGTAAAACGACTGCAGGACAAAACCCGAGGGGGAGAAACAGAGGGAAAGAAAGAGGTGTTCAGACAGCGAAAGAAAGAGAGGGATTGAGGGGAAGAAAGACGTAGAGGAGCATGACGCTATGTGCTGCTGCAGGGGTTCAGCTGGTCAGGCTTCACAGACACTCACAGACAGAGGCCATTAGGTCCCTGGTGGGTATCTCTGCACCTGTGTGTGTGTGTGTGTGTGTGTGTCATGTGTTTCTAGGTCAAGTAGATCGCTGAAATGTATTAGATGAGCTGCTTCCTCCCTGCGCCACTGACATTGTATTCTGTTAACACTTCCTTTTACCTCTGTCCACTCTTCTCTCATCATATTTAATAAAACAAACACTAAAACTACCAGTGAAAAGTTCAATTATGGATGTAGAAGATTTGCCTATAGAGGTTAAGTGTCAAAAAGTAGAAGATAGATAGATGATAGATGATAGATAGATATAGATGTACTTTATTGATATTATACTTGTTACTAAATGTTTTATGCCTTTACAGATCCACTGTGATCTGTAAAATTATATTCACATAAATGCATAATAATGTTAAAAATCAAACTTATTTTTCTTAATACATTTCAGGTTGTTTGTGGTTGTTCATGTTATTACAGTTTTTTTTATTATTATTATTTTACTGATTCAACCCACTGGAGATCACATTTTTCTGTATGTGCCTTTTGAACTAAAATGAGTTTCACACCCTATTATATATATTATAAACTGTAGTGACTTAATCTTTTTATGTAACAACTGTATATATTATAATAATAATATGTAATAGTTTATTCCTTACTGCTCTAATACTTTGTCTTTATATTGTACCTGGTGATAAAAACGATTCCAACTCTGAAATCAAACATAAATCTACATATAGAATAACTGTTATTATCAATGCAGGCCATTAAAAAAAAAGCTGTTAGCGCAGATGTTAGGAAATGACAAGAAATGACCTGATTTCAATACAAACATGCACGTACAAATCTTACAACAAAACCTAAATAAACCACACAATGAGCGGTGCAGCACAAACTAAAACTAAATGAAACTGCAGCTAAAATCACATCTGCTGTGGTTTGTTAAATATTAATAATTCACGGTGTAAAAGAAGAAAACCACTTTGCACAATGGGGGACTTTACCGATAAAACATGGTTTTGAAAAATATATCTGATGCCGTGTTCTCTTTTCTTTTTCGATAAATGAAGACTCACCTCATAACACCTGAAAAACTAAACGAGAACTGGCCTATAACTAGTCCTTAAACAATGAAGTACAATTTAACTGAAATGCTGAATAAATATAAGAAACTAGTGAAAATTTCCAGTCGCAAAAAACGCAAATAGGTTCTTGTAGCACGTATGAAAAGACGGACGCACATGCATGAGAACACACACTTCAACTCAGGCCTCTATGAATTGAAACAGCAGGGAATGAGACATGATACACAGCTGATTCCCTCCCACTCACACACACACACACACACACACACACACAATCAAGACACACAATCCCCCTTTCTTAATCTGGGTCAGTGGTGCCCTTCTTGGTCACCCCTGGCAGAGCCCCCCAGATGGGAGAAGAGAGTCTGGGCTCTCAGTGACCTGATTAAGAGCTCTTAAACAAACCGCTGAAGTCCGTAACCAATCAAACACAACACACACCCAGGCCCGGCTACTGGACCGCCGCCCTATAAGGCTGGCTGTCATATATTTATTCCTACTCTATTTTGAATGACTCATATTCTGTGATTTTGTGATAAGTGACCCCCCCCCCCACACACACACACATACACACACACACACACACACACACACAGAACTACGCCTTCACCTCTCCCACGCCC
>JAPSES010000105.1:5650269-5662835 GCA_029822895.1 Maxillicosta whitleyi | reverse complement strand
CCCCACCCAACGCTGAAGTTAAGAAACTGAAAGCCCTGCAGAAGAGACTCTTCGTATGGGTTAATTATTCATCGGCCTGTGCGTGTATGTGCCAAATGTATGTCTGTGTGAGTGTGCGTCTGTACATACATATGAGTGTGTGTGAGTCATGGGCTGGCAGTGGGGTGGAATCTGGATTTTGTGATGCCTGTCTTATCTCTGGTCGTCTTAGATCGCCTCCACCCACTCGCTCTTGTCACTCTACCGAACATGAACTCACTTCTCCCAGTAGAGCATTGGCCTTTTAGGATGAAGCGCACATTCACCAACACACACGCACACAACCACACGGACACACACACACACACACACACACACACATAAGGCTTTCCTCAGTAGAGAGATGCCATTTTCCAGCCAGGCGTTCTTGAAACTCAGCATCAATGCGGCAAGGCAACCATTTCAGGGCAGGAAGCTGCCATTTTGGTTCAGAGCGTGTCAGCTGCTTTGAGAAGATATGTGTCCCAGTGGCCCTCAGATGAAACTGGGGTGCCACTGAAGTGGTTGACAGATTGGTGGTGTCAGCAGCGTTGGTGGGAAAAGAGAAAAGAAGAAGGAATAGAGATGGAGGAAAGAGCCTGAGTGCTGTTTTTCCTCTGCATGTTAGTAAATGTGTGTTTTTCAGCGTCTGGTATGAAATGGGTCAAATCTAACACGAACATGCCAAGCAGACATCCACTAAATAACTGACTATGTTTTAACATTCAAGTACGTGTAATTCTCATTATGCATGTGCAAAAATATTTGCTGAAAATGTGAAAAGGCTAAAACTATGTGCCACTGAAGTTTGGAGATACACTACAAAACTGTTCTTCATCAGTTAAATGTTCATAAATAGTGGCTCAGTGAAGCACCGCAGTCATAATTAGCATAATCCCTCCCCCCTAGCACTATAATGGTATAAAAACCGAGCGCAATCAACTATATTCCTACAACCATGATGTCCCTCTGATGCCAAGCTCAGAGTGGAAGCTCCAACACTAAGCTTAACTTACAGCTAATATTATCATTCGACTTTTTCTCAGTTAACATTACTATCTGGCAGCGTGAATTAATTTTGATGCAAATGTTTAAGTGTTGCCATTTGAACCTTGTAATAGTCTGGTAGCCAATAATGTTAGTTAGGCATGTGCACTTCTATGTAATGTTTATACAGATACAGCAAGAGCCTGAGATTTGAGAAAATAGTTTAGGGATTTTTTTTATTTTAACATGCAATGCTAACGAGCCAGTAAGTGACTATATATGTCCTGCTGTAATGATTTATCCAATTCCTGATTCTATTTTGATACCTATCTATTGTCTTCTTCACAGTTTGAGGTGAAATGTGTTTATTAGACTTGAACACAGCAGTTTGACATCTGAGTTTCTCACCAAATTCATATTCATTTTTAGATATAAATCACAAATGACAAATAAAGTCTATGTGGTTTTGTTCAGGTGTCGTATACGCTACTAGAATTTTGAGAAGACACACAATACATGGCACAAAACAAATGTCTTCACTAGTGTCTTAATCTACAGAAAAGATGCAGAGTTCAAGTTGTAAAACTGAACATTCAGCTTTTTGTAATGTTTGAGTTTGTTTATTTTTTCATGTAAATTCTAGAATAGATCATTTGGTTCTCCCTGAGGTTTCTTCTTTCCCACTGGGTTTTTGGAGTTTTTCTTTGCTGAGAAGGAGGGTCTAAGGTCAGAGGATGAACAGGACATTAATTCATTTCATTCATCTACTGTATATTTGACCCCTGTTTTTGTTTAACCCTGTAAAGCCCTGTGAGGTAACCTTGTTGTGATATAGGACTGTACAAATAAAATAGAATTGAATTTTTAACAATTATATTGGTGTTTTTTTAACCTGCCTGATTCTATTTTCTCAAAAATCTGAGCAACAATTTGACAAAGCATCCATTTTTTCATGCCTTTGTGATATTTGCGCCTGACTTCACAAACCTCAGACACACACTCATATTGACAATAAAGTTTTGTAATGGTTCTGAAATGCTATTTTACCTGTTATATATGCAAAGTTTGTAATGTTTCAAATGTTCTGTGTGGCAAATTCAGAATTCGGATCCTGTTTTCAGTCATAAAATGCTTAGGGAATAGTGAATGCATGTCTTAGTCTGGGAAGGATTAACATTGTTTTGTAGTTGGTGAATCATTCAAAGGAAACTGAAATTTGTTTGGTTAAAAAAAAAAAAAAAAGGCAGAGATGCAGTTGCAGAGTTATACAAACCAAACTCATATATATTATTAACAGGGCAATATCTTAAAACTGAAAAAAACAAGCATTTCTCTGCTGATGTTGGTGTTTTTTTTTATGTTAGAAGCTGCTTTGAGCCTTTTGATTTTATCATGGGATCTTCCATGAGTAGTAATGATAGTTTTAGAGTTTTTTTTTCTTGCAGGACTTCAGAGTCTCGCCGTATGATGGCCTGAAACTTTAGTTTAGTTTACTTTAGTACATAATATTTTAATTTTTGTGGTAATAAATATTTTAAAATGATAGTTCTTGCTGTTTTTCAGAGGCAAAACACAACACAAAACAAGTTTGAAAGAAAAAGTTAACTTTTTTTTTATGAAAACGTGGATGAATTCTCAAATATCGCCTTGGAAAATGTCAGGTGCTGAAAAAGATGATCTGATATGTATAAAAGCTGTAGAATGACTTGGAAATGAAAAGGTTTTGTGAAATGTTTTAATGATTTTCATTCATTTGCACATTGATATTGTGTATTTTCAGCTTCCATCAAGTTTTAATGTACCTTTCCATGTCCCTTTACACACCTCATAAGTGTAAAAGTACCTGCACAACACAAACTCTTCACCTTTGTACCAGTGCAGGTTGTGTTTTAACCGTTAACTCAGAGTGTGTACGTCGGGGTGTGTTTGTGCATATGGGGGTCACGGTCAGTTAATGGCCTGTCAGTCTTGACCCTCTGATCTGATTGCTTCCCTGTTCTTCTTTTCCTGATTCGCTCCCCCAATTTACCACCCTCCTGGTCCCAGCTGCCACTCCTCTCTCACCTCTGACCCCAGCTCAAGGCCAAGGTTGAGAGGTTGTCGTCATGGCAACGCAACAAGCCCTCTAGTCTTTAACTGCTGACCCCGAGTCCTAAGTAAGCATAACAATCAGAATTTTCTCCCCTTGGTCCCTCGCCACCTTGTCCATGAATACCATTCCAAACTTAAACTGATGGAGGGATCAACGGATAGATGGACAGACAGATGGACAGGACAAAAACTGACGCGTGTGCCCCTGAAGGACGAAAAGCTTTCAAAAGACATTTTGATGACCTATCGACCCCGTTTCTGTCTTTTAGTTTGAGGCCCATTGAAAGAAAAGCGTGTCACTGAGTAGATGGAGATGGGGATCAACCTTACAGAGGTGGCTTTGCTTAACTAAACGGCGTCCAAACTCTGAGGGGTCACCACTCCAGAGACTGGCCTTTAATGGTTATTTAAATAATGCGGACCCCTTCATGAAACAACTCAATAGACAAAAAGCTCTCCGCCTTCACGATGATTATATTTGGTCATGATATTTCTCACTTTGGTGCTAAAAGTCATGCATTTTTACTGCTTAAAAGTTAAGAGTCTATTCTTTTATTACTATTAATACATGTTTATGTAGTTTGTAGCTTATGTTTATTTGTGTAAGTGCTGTATTAAGTATAAGTAGTGTCTTACCTACAGTAGGTCATGTAGGAAAACAGAATGTACTATGGACAAAGCAGCCAAACATATTTTAGCCATGTACAGGAAAAACCATGTAGTCCTGTTGAAAAATGGCACTAAAACAGTTACATCATGTTTTATAAGCCACCATTACTGCGGTGGTTTGGATGGCTGTGATGGGTTCTGAAACACAGTGTTAAATAGGCCCTGGGCCAAAATAATTAAAGACTGGAGAAGTGACAAGTTCAGACATTATCGGTTTTCTTAATGGTAAGAAATAAAGAAAATAGATTTCATGTTACAGCAACATAAAAATTGCCTTGTAAATATTTTCCAATAGCTCAGTTTCTGACGACGACATTCATCTGTGACACATTTTTGTGATTTCCACATGACAGTCTAAAAAATCTTTTGCATATTGAAACATGGATTACGTCATCGCTCACTTTATCTAGTGTAAGACCAAATGTGACAAATGTGCAGTTTGATGCAAAATCAACAACCAATATAAAATGTTTATGAAGTTCTGACCCATTAATCAAATTAATACATGTAAATAATTGGTATAATATATAGTTCATCATCTTTTCATGGTCATCAGATATGATCTATTTGGAAGTTCAGAGGCTCTGTAGTTACCGTGGAAACACAGTCATCTTCTACAACATTGATTCACCAGTAAAACCCATGGTGTTGGATCAGTGACAGTGGACGGAAACACTGGGTTTATCTTGAGTTAATTATAGATTGTTGTTGAAAAAAAAAAGGCACATTTTCTTAATTTTTCTCTTTCTGCTATTATGACAGTTAACTTTAATCAGAGTTTTAATGAACATCTACATGATCACTGAATTAAACACCAGACCTTTATTGAAGAAATGCAAAATACAGATGATAATATTATAATAAATAAATAAATAGCAATAAATCACTTAAGAATGGTTAAATAGAGGGAAACTCATACCTAGTTTCAAGGCTGCAGGGAAACTACCTGTCCTGAGTTCAGTTTAGAGTCAGAATCAGATAAAATCAGAGTGTGTAATAATGGTTACTTCACAACAATGGGGTTTCATTTTCATACCGAATAATATTAATTATGCATTAATTAACTATAGTACAAAAGAAACTGATAAAAAGAACTGATATACTGTACTTTGCGGATTATAAGTCACTCCAGAGGATAAATCGCACCAGCCATAAAATGCATAATAAAGAAAAAAGCATGCATAAGTCACACTGGAGTATAATGGGGAAATGTATTTGATAAAATCCAACACCAAGAACAGACATGTCATCTTGAAAGTCAACATAAAATAAAAATAGTACAGAGAACAACAGGCTGAATAAGTGTACGGTATGCTAACGTTACATGACGCATTAAACAACTAACTGAGAACGTGCCTGGTATGTTAACGGAACATATTCAGAGTTATTCAGACAACTATAGCATAAAGAACATGCTAACACGTTTACCAAACCATCAGTGTCACTCCAAATCACTAAATCCAATCAAATCTTCATCCACGGTGTCACTTTTAAACAACTCCGCAAACTCTAGAGGTAGAAGAGGCGGGGCTTCCTCTTCTACGTCGCTTACGTCAGTTACCACCAATGTGCAAATTATCAACACAGGCCTAGAGCGCCCTCTTAGTGTGAAAATAACATGTGAAATTATATAATAATGTGTTAATAATTTCATACATAAGTCGCTCCAGAGTATAAGCCGCACCCCCCGACAAACTATAAAAAAAAACAAACTGCGACTTATAATTGCACTTATAATACCTTTAAAATATAGGATCATAAGTCTGTAAGAGTAGTAACATTGTTGAAATTTTAAAACCATCCCTAATCACAGCTCTTCAGACAAACCTCAGTGAACACAGAACCGGCATCGCTAAAGCTTGTTTTTTTTTATTTTTTTATCACGCATCTTTGGTGTCTATTGTTAGATTTAAATAGGTGTAAATTTGATACACGCATTGCAATGTAGACATCATAATGAAAATTAATTGTAAGGCCAGTAAATATTCACCATCTTTATCTCAAAAGCTTTCTTTTCATGATGTTTACCTGCTTCAGAGGGACACACAGATACCGATGTTGAAAGATGCAGCTGTTTATACAATAGACTCTTGTGGTCTGATATCTGAAAGTGCTCTCTAAATAAAAGGGAGCTCAGATTTACTTGAGTGCTTGTATCAGCTGATGAAAAAGTAGCCTTGAGCTGCAGAAAATGGAGTAGGAGTTGTGAGAAAATCATTGTGCATTTGTGTCGACAGGTGAATCTTATTGAATCATGAAGCCGGCTGCTTTTGCACCTTATGTAAAGACGGCAGAATTTAGTTGATTATATACTTAATTACTTCAGTATCAGTTATCAGCACTTTTTTTAAGGGAAGTTAAGCTATTAACAGACCCTCTCAGAGCAATTTTGGTTCCAACCAGTCATTGTTTATGGTGGGAAAAAGTCAAGAAAGTGATACGATAGCTCAGGTCCTACATTGAAAAGGCTGTCTGATGCTTAACGTGGATATATGTACAATTTCTACTTTTAAATATTAAAAGTTATCAACTAGAGGGTTGAGAATAAACCGCTCCAAACTTCTGCCAAAAACTCCATGGTACTGATCTGGAGAGCTGTGAAGTGTTTTTATTTAGACTGACGGCCTGGTTAAATTATGTGAACACTAGAGGGAGTAGTGAGTAGAGGTGTTAGGAAATATCGGTTCTGCAATATATCATGATATTTCATTTCATTTCACAATACTGTATCGATATCAAAAAGTACTGTATTGATTTTTTTTTAGATATTTATTCCAATACAGATATAGCAGAAGTTAATTCTTTTGTTTTTCTTTATTGTTTACATTGTATTCATTATTATTTAACACTGTTTTATTAAATAATTTTTATTTGAAGCATCCTAAAAGCACTTTTTACTGTCAGAAAGGCAGATGTTACTTTCTTTGTTGACTGCACAAAAATATTGTAATGATAGTAATTATGAACTAATAGAACATGAACATTTGAGCAGGATCTTAAACTCTAATAACTGTAAAACAGCAAATAATGATGAGTTCTTTTGGCTTTTCCCACAGCGAATCACATTTCCATATTAATTTAGCACAGGTTTTTTTTTTTTACGTCGGATGCCCTTCCTGACACGACCAGGCTTGGGATCGGCACTATGAGGCTTATGCCCCCTTGTGGCTACATTGGGATATATAGTGTAAAGGACTTTTCCCAAGGGTCCACCTGGGTCTCGAACTATCGGCTATCTTCTGTACTAAAGGCAGTGGCATTAACCACTAGGCTACCCAGATAAATAATAGTAATAATAAATTGCCTTTTTAACAGTATCATGATATATCATATTGTAATCCTAGTATTGCGATTTGTATTGTATTGCCAGATTCTTGCCAATACACACCCCTAGTTAGTATGATATAAATTGTTGTTTTGCTTAGGTAGCTAATATGCTTTTCCTGTTTCCTTGTCCACAGAAGTCAAACGCTAGTCTTAAATAAGGGCATACGAAGTGATCTGTTGCACATCAGCTGATAACAGGATTGATACACACCTCATACACAACTAGTGAAAGTATGGTTTGGTTATAAATAATTCTATCTTTGAGAGAAACAACATAATGAAACCTTTTGTTGTGTGTGTATTGTACCTGCTGGAAGGTCAGTTTGCTCTTCAATGCAAGCTCCAGTTGAGAGGGGCTGGAAGGGTAAATGGCGGAGCGATACTGAGAACCAACGTCATTCTGTTGCTTCATACCTGTGTAAACACAAATACATTTACCAAAGAGGAGAAAATTAGACACCCAGCAAGTCAGCATTAAGTATCACAATCAAAACAGACAATGTTATTTGCATGTAAAAGGTTTTCACAATTATGTCATCATCCTCCATCCGGAATTCATGAGGCTACATTAATTTGAAGATCACAGCAGATTCTGGTTCTGTGTTAGGAGGCCTGTGGTGTATGGGCTCATGTAGGTGGGTGCATTTTCTTCTTCTTTGTCATCTGTGCAGCACTGTCAAAATTTTCATCAGCTTTACATCAGTGTGTTTGGAGAAGGCCCAGGCCGAGTGTACCTTGATTAAGAGGCCAAACAGCTGCTGTCACTTCTATGCCTTTCAGATGCTACAATCCTGAGCAGCTCTGGCATCCATGGACCTCTGCATGGCACGCTTCTTTTCCGCTTTGATCCCTTACTCTCCCACCAATCTGTCTCCGTTTCATGTATTTATCACACAACATCAGTATTTTCTTCATCTACGCTTTTGGATTATTGTGTTTTCCGGTGTTGGGCCTTCTGTCACAGGTTGTGGTGAGTGTGATACATGTTCTTGGAGCAGTGATCCCAACCTTTTTTTTGGCTCATGACTCCATTTTAACGTCACAAATCTCCGGCAACTCCAGGCATTCACAACGAAGACTTGTTTTTTCGCTAGAATGAATTTGTCTTTGATCATGTAATAGTTTGCTATACTATGTTGCAAATAAACATTTATTTTTGATGACATTTAGGCTATAAAATGTATATAATGTTCCTTGTTGGTGTCTGCGTCTCAGTTTCTCTTGCAGATGTCTTAGCGGGGCCAGGCGGGTGGAGAAGTCTTCCCATCCTCTGTTTGGTCCTGGTTTCTGACTGCGACTGAAGCGTATTAACGCCCAGTCACATGATCAGGTTAATCGAGATATGCCCTCTAAGATATGATATCCTGCATTTTATTTGAACTTGATTTTTATTTTTAATTCTAATAAAATGTATATTGAATCAATTAATTTTTTTTATTTTTTTATTATTTTTTTTTATCAATTACTATACATTTCAGGCGACCCAAGGTTGAAAAACACTCTCTTGGAATGATCACACAAAAACCAGAGGCAATATTAAGCAGGATTTGTGTTGAGCAGAATGGCTTTCAGTGTTCAGTGTACATCTCCATGGAAATGATGTACATCTGAACTGCTCAGGATCAAGGTTATGTTCTATGATCTTTGGGGAATACCCTCACCAATCCTTGAAGATAAACACACAACAGCCTTCACCTCGTTTGCTTTTTAACATTTACAGTAAACGTATTTATTCGCAGTTCTGTTTTTTTTATATATCTATATTTGTTCTGTTTAAGAGAGATGGAGTTAAAAGAATAGTTGAAAGAATAACACTAAAACTGTCTTACAAGCCATCAACCTACTTCTACGTTACATGTTATTTTAATGAAGTGCAAAATTGTACCAAAAGTCAGATCTCAATATTGACCGATCAATTCTCCTTGAAAATGGTGTCAACGTTCATAGAAGATGCTGCGAAGCTACAAAAATGCAATGGCTTTAAGGATCTCCACAAGAGTTTGAGTTTCACCATTTCACTATTCTATTCTATTCTATTCTATGATCCGTGGACCTTGTGTGTGGATACTAGGAGGGTTTCTTATGAAGACACAAGGTTTCAGAGACCATCTTCAGTCTTTGGTGTTCTCTGACAAGAATCTATATGAGACATACATTCTCAAGGGAGGGAAGTGCTTCTCTTTGTTCTATAGGCCTTTGTATAGCGATAGAATGTGAAAACAGACACTGATTAAAACACGAAAGCCTTGGACTTGTTGACGTGATACGATTTGCAAATAAGACTCCTTACAGCTTTGAATTATACTTTCATATTTGTTTTTTGCTCGTTCCTATGCTATGTTTCAGAGCACATTTAAGCAACTCCAGGCAACTGAATGGACTACACAAGTGATGTACACGAGTTTTGAAGTTTCAGTATCTAATATTTAGTGGCATCTAGGAGCGAGACTGCAGATTACAGCCAACTGAACACTCCTTGTTCATCCTCCCCAACAGTGTGCACTAAAAACATAAAAAAAGCGTTGTTAGAGCAAGTGCTTTTTTGTCCATTCTGGGCTTTGGGCTACACTTCAACATAGAAGGTGACAGTAATGTACCATAACGCTGGATGCCACCTGCTGTAAAATGGAAAAATGGAGCTATTTATGTCCCTAATACTCCTTCCCATGTAAATGAGAGACATACTCTTGTATTTCATTGTTTATTTATCGCGTTCCTATTGTGTGTGCAGGTTATTTTCTTAAATATGAAAAATAGACGTACTAGACATGGAACTTTGTTGTACCACACATCTCCATCAATGACATAACTAAAGCTGGCACGAACACAGCAGCAACAAAAAGGCTTTTACAGCCTCTATAGATATAAACAGGTCATTCTAAAGCAACAAAAACACAATGCTTTAATTTTCTGCTGATTATATAACAATGAAAACATAATTATGGTTATTATACTTCACTTCTACATTTAGATCCCTGTAAATCTTGCACACTGACCTAAATCTGACACACTGATCTTATACACTTTAATGACGGGGCAATGATATTGATAAGCCTCTTAACTTACGCATTCATTTGGCAGTTTTTCCTCCAGCATTCTTTTATGTTGTATTATATATTTAATTTCTCCATGTTTGTGCAGGATTGCAGTTTGTTTCTGTTGATATGAATATATCTGGCTCTAGACCTGTCCATGGTTGTGACTGGTGATTTTGTGCTATCATCACATGTTTTCAGTGGATGTGTAAAAAGGTACATGCAGAAAACATGTTTATCAATGTAGTTAAAACAGACGTAAAAAGATATCATGGGTATTCTGAATTTAGTCCATAGTCTTACCCAGGATACTGTGGAATGTGCTCAATTTATACAACTCTTAATTCCATATATTTAGGATAAGAAGGAACAATCCAGCAAAGAGGAGCCTGACAATGATAGTCCAGTGACAAACGGAGATGTTACAAGAACAGAATCACATGATGCACGTGAATAGCCCTCGGCTAGAATGGACAGACAGATGACAAAACAATTACAATATCCCTTCAGCCTGAAGTTGGGTAACACTGTTAATGTTCCATTTATGCTGTAACTATTGGTATAAATATAACAGAAGCGCCCAAACTAATGGATAATGTTAGGATTCACTTTTTTTCTGAGTAGAACAATGGATAAATATGGTACATATTGCACCTTGTAAGCAATTATTGTACAAACTGTTAAAATTCACTAAAAACAGAGCGTAAACAAGTGGTGGAGAACACAACAAACTCCGCCCCTCTCACATATTGTAGCTTATTTTGGCATCGATCCAGCTGATGCCAACTCGTATATGTGTGTGGTGATGTCAGCATATCCATCGCTTCTATATTTGTACAAGTAAATTAATACAAAATTTATGTTTTTATAGACATTTGGAATTTCAGCCACTGTAAGTAAAATGACAGAATTTATTTTTTATTTTTTAATTCATATGAATTTTAACTTTGACCTGCTTTTCCCAAAATGTATCTATTCTGGGTCACTGCCAGTCTATAAACCTTATTTGATATGAATTCAACCAATACTTTTACTGCTACAGACATGAGAATTTTCACCTCATTATAAGTAAATGAAAAAAAAAAGTTTTTTTTAATTCATTCATTTTTGCTGCTACAGTGTTAACAACTGAAACAAAAAAAATACCCCTTGCCCCTTGTGTAATAGTTATGACAACAATTTTAACATAGTTTCCTTTTTGAAAATCAAACACTAAATTATATTAATTACTGTGTAGTATAACTGTTTGTAAGCAGAGTATCCACAGTTAATACACTCATCCCTTCCAGTGCCAAACAATAATATATAATTTACGGCATATTTCAGCATTACTGTTGTTTCAGCAATACCTCAGTATGGTGGTATATGAAAAATTTAGTACAAATTAAAACCAGTATAATACTTAATTGTAATAAACCACCCAGCACTATTAAAAAATAGTGCTGCAAATACCAAGGTTTTTCTAATGATTCATGTTAACATTTTGAATATTAATAAAACCAGGAAAAAACTGAAAAGTTGAAACCACAACGGTGTCCCTGGATTCATATATTATTAGAGTCACATCCATGACACCGTCTGCTCACATGGTTCTCATTTTCCTGACATGATTTTGAATGTGATGCATTAATATCCAGTAAATGTACACAAAAGCTGGAGGTGCTGAGATCTTTTCAACATGATGATGTGTATATCGCCCTCTTTTTTGATTAAATGTAGCCTTGCATCATGGTGTCACTACCTATCTGTGACACAGTCTGTTTGGATATAATGGCTGTAAGTATTCATCTAGTCTTCATTCAAATCAGTGCAGACAAGCAGACGTCGCTCGCTGGCTATAACTAATGTTGCTGCCTCAGACGATTTTCTTCACTGAGGATTTTTTTTCCTCGATAATATGAAATGCTTGTGTGGCTGAATGTGACAAAGACTGAAGAAAACACATGCATATCATCAAGCATTATACAGGTGACACAAACGGTCCTCAGTAAAGTTAACAGTTAAGTATTAGTAAGTTTGCAACATCTCTACAAGCGTATTAAAGTAGATTAGAATCCACTTGTTTTTTGTTTTTTTTTTAACCAAAAACTAAAAATACACAGACACACAATATGACTGGATGGTTCCTTAATAAGACACTTCTTCCGTCCAATGGTAGGACATTTTAACATGTGCTTTTGCACCTGTAACTAATGCAGTTTTTGTCAAACCGGGGGGGGGGGGGGGGTACGAAGGCTTGCCAGGGGACTGATGGGCTCCAGTGGGGATGGGCTCCGCAAAAAATTGCTCAGGCCCAGGAGTGGCGTTGTGTCGCAACGTTGTGGATAGCGTACCGATAGTTTGGAAGTAGTTTGAAAATTGGGCCTCAGGGATGACAGACATGCCGTAGTAATATATCCAATCACTAGGTGTCACAATTTAGTCTCATCAATACTGTCT
>JAPSES010000105.1:5630558-5650169 GCA_029822895.1 Maxillicosta whitleyi | reverse complement strand
GGGATGACAGACATGCCGTAGTAATATATCCAATCACTAGGTGTCACAATTTAGTCTCATCAATACTGTCTTAATGCTTTTTTTTGGGGGGGGGGTTCGCTCAGAGGGACTTTATTATTTTTTTTCCTGGAACCTTGGCAAGGCGGTGGGTTGAGTTTGCTAAGGCGGCCGCCTTGGCTAGAGAGTGCTACAGGAAACACTGGGTGATCTTCTAGGTGTTTTTTTTCTCCTTCAGGTTAAAACATGTACCAGGTGGAACTCATGTTTTAGCGTTGGAACACCCTGGTCTCATTCTAGGGACGTACAACAAACTAAAGAGGACATGAAGGGAGTCGGTGTGAGAGAAGAGGAAGTAGAAGACAGGGTTAGATGGAGGAAACTGATTCATTGTGGCGACCCCTGAAGGGAAAAGACCAAAGGAGAAGAAGATGACAAACAAATCTACTGCCATTTCGATCTGTCACTAGACTAGATGAAGAGTTTAGATGTGAAGGATGGACAAGAACTGGACTGGAAAAGAAAAATGTGCAATGTTTCTGTTTTTTTGTACAGATTGTACAGTTTGCACTTCAATGTTCTGAGATGTGCAATGGAAACAGGCTCATTGCAGTCACGGATATTGTTCAAATGTTCACCTTTGTTACCAACATTTGCTTGTTCTAAAAACAAAAGTAACTTTATTGTCATAGTTGTAAGATAATTGTACATTTCTTGTTTTTATTTGGAAAAATATTGTCTTAGGGAACAGACGTGTTGAGTTTATTTGTATTATTGAATCAAAATCTAAGTTAATTTAATTTGCACAACAAATTATTCAAGGAAAAGCAAAATGTATTGTTAAAATATTGATGTTTCTTTGGTTAAAAGTTATAATTGCACCACTGTTACAATGCTGCTGCGGTTGAGGGGGGCCTGTAGATTTTCATCCTTCGAAGGGGGGCAGATAGAAAAAGACTGAGAACCACTGAACTAATGCAATGCCATTCAACTGACAAAAAAGGACTTTGTATATTTCTGATATTTGTCACTAAATTAATAGTACATTTTGGGCTTAACCTCAGTGGGCAGAAGACACTTAAGGGTGGATCACAGATACGCCCAAGTCATAAGTGGGGGAGTCTGCATCCTGACTTCAGGAAGGCTTTAGATTTACACAGCACATAGTACGTACACTTTGATTGCACTATTTTTCAGTGCAACTCTTCTGCTCTTCTACATTCTCCAACAATAGCCATCATGAGTCAGTTAGGAATCTGTTGCCTGTAGCCACTTATCAACAACTGACCAAAGCAACAAAGAGTACCCTCTAGACTTCACATACACACAAATACCAGCATAAATACTTGAAACGGACTGAAACTTTAAATGTTACAACAGTAACAGACTTTTAAGCGACAAAAATACAAAAACAATACAGTTCAGTTTACATATTACAAATTTGCTCATGAGTCATTTCTTATCATATCTTTGCTAGCTTAACAGCTTAAACCCGAAAAATACCAAGGCCTGGTATTTTTTGATAAGCTTAACCAAGAAGTGCCAGCGACTAAGCCTGAACATAATTTCTTAGAGATAACTGAAGTGTCACCAGCTGTTAAAGAGACTACAATGTCTGAGAAATGAGTCACAAATGTATGTGTGTTTATTATAACCCGGAACTGGATAGAATAATGAATCTAATGGTGGCCCAAGACTTCTGCACAGTTCTGTACTTTAGAAATACGTAGTAGTTTCATATTATATTATATTTATTATAATACCTTAACTCCTCAAAAATCTTGTCAACCTCTTTTGGTGCTTCACCAGATCTTACAATTTTTTTTTTTCTATATTCTATTATTTTATAACTATTCCAATTCTAAGATTTAATATTCTCCTAGGTTCAGCTTCATATATACATCTTTTATTACACTATTTAAGGTTTTATACACTCTGTTTTCCTTTCATCTCTGCATCCATCTCCCATTATCTTCATGTCTACAGTGTTGAATGGTGGCCATCTTGCCCCCAGCACCGTTCAGAGACGGGGCTCATGGCAGCCCTTCTATCAAAGGCCACCAAATCCCTCTACCATTGGCTGCCAACCAGAGCCTTTACTCTGATTGGCTGGCAGACAGAGGTCGCATATCATTGCTGCTCCCTCTGACCTTCCCTTCTGACCCCCCAAGGATGTGACTGCCCCAAAAGCACACAAATGAATAGAAAATATATATTCACATTAGGTCATGATAACATTACTTTTCAGCAAAATATTTTCTTCCACTTCAAAGACAGGTAAATGTTTGATATTTCCTTAAAGAGAGACAAGAGAAAAAGGGGGTTTTAATCACACGGAAATGGTTGAAGTGAAAATATCAGAGAAAAGTCAAGAGACAAACACCCCTGAGTGGTAAAAGCTGCCTCCAACACAAAGACAATTAAGATTCATCACATCTTCAGAGATCCCTCCACCATCTTAAGAGGAGCAACTCCCTAATCAAAATATCAACACCATCCAAAACACCAGACCATCGTTTGATTATTCTAACTCCAAATCCATCCCCATAAGCACCCGGTCCTCAAAGAACTCCAATGGCAACAAATATCACCCAAAAAAACTCTAGTTCTCCCCTCCCAACTCCACCATCTCTCTCTAGCTCTCTCCATTTTTAACAGCCCCCTTCGTTATTTTCTCCATCCATCAAAGGCGGCAGTAATTATTAATGAGAGCCTCCCTGTTCCCTCTGCATTATGCATGAGAGCCTTGCCTCTGAAAGCGGAGGGTAATGGGGGGTGGACAGAAGGGGAGGGGCTACGGGTTACACGCGCACACATGCATAAGCACACACCGCCTCTCGGGGTCACTGGCCTACGCCCACAAAGCCAAAAATATTAATTAATTGCCCTGCTGCTCACCCCTTCAAAAAAAAAAAAAAAAAAACCATACAATTTAAAAGTAACCCCATCCAAAATGAGACAAATGGAAACGAGACCCAGACACAGTGGGAGGGTGACGGGGTATCTCAGGTCTCTCCGGGGGTACCTCGTCTCTTCAGCTGACATTCATGGGCAAACCTGTGTACACAAATGTACATGCATACACTTTTTGGGTTGCTGTGTTTAAACCCGCTGAGATTTCTTGCTCTTGTAAAATCTCTTCTAGTGTTTACCCTTGTACACTCAGTCTGTCCCTGCTGGCTGCTCGGGATAAAAGCCTGCTATTTCTCCCACTTCAAATTTCACCTTTTCCTCTCTTCTCCCACACTTTATTTTGAGGCTTTTTCCTTAGTTCCCATTAGTCATTTAAAAAAAAAAGAAAAAAAAAATACATCCCTTGTTGTCTCCATCGTATGTGGATTTTATGTTTGTGTATATAAATGTGTTGAAAGTGAAATGGAAATGGGGGGGAATAAGTACAAACCTCCAGGGCTGAAAAACGAATCCTAGACTGAGATGGAAAAACTTGCACATTTCTTGAATGGTCACTTGAGGCTGGATCCAAAAGAAAGTCAGTCCCCATTAACCCCCATCTCTAAACGTCAAACTTCTAGGCAGAAATTAACACAACACTACAAAAACAATATGGTCTCTACAGATAATATACCCTTCTTCTTCTTTTTTTTTTTTTTTTAAATTGTATCGAGGTTTAACTCATAAAAACCCAAACAACAAAAATCATCTTCTGATCTGAAAAGTTTATCACCTATTGATCCACTAATGCAATCAATCTATCTAAAGAAATGGTGTAAAATACATTTTTTCATCTTTTCATTGTCATCAGATATGACCCATTTGGATGTTCAGAGGACATGGAAACACCGTCATCTTCTACAACAGTGATTCACCAGTAAAACCAATGGAGTTGGATTAATCATAGCAGATGGACACACTTGTTTTTATGTTCATCTATTAATATCTTTGCTGAAAAAGTTACCTTTTCTTCAGTTTTCTATGTTTTTAATGTAATAACCCTCAACTTTAAATCTGAGCTGACAAATTACAAAACAAGCAGCATAAAATTACAATCAATGATGATAAACCAATTGTGAAAAGTTAATTTTTTTGGGAGCTGCCACAAAAGTCGCACTGGGTCTTTATGTGTTAAAGGTTCAATATCCAAGAATCCTACATGTTTGTTTACTTGTATAAACTGTGTGTTACACTCAGAGTTGGTCATTGGTTAATATTAGCCAAGTCTAAACTAATGAAAGCTAGTGTCACACACTGTTGTCACTGTACAGGAGCCAAAGTGAGTCAAATAGTTCAGAATTGAGGATTTTCACAACAAAACTGACTTAAGTCCTCTGAATAGAAATCAAAACACAGGTTGTTATAGGTGTTTTGTTGTTTCATGGCGTAATAGCAGTTCATACTCACATCAGTAGACTGTAAGATAAGATAAATACAGATAAAATATACTTTATTGTCACCATGGGGGAAATTTTTCCTGGGCTCTATACTGTAGTGCTGCAGTTTACAGGAGGACAGAATAAAGAAGAATCCACAGAATAAAAGGAGAATTATCAGATGAATAGACTTGCATGTGATACATATTCATAAATAAATTAGTTATTGCATAAAATGTGTATTGCACATACAGGTAAGGCATTATTGCACAGTTTAGCTCATTACTCTGACAGATGTTACTGATTGTTTTGCAGTCTGATGGAAGTTTTTGTAGTGGTTCAGCCTGGTTCTGGGGACCCTGAACCTGTAGTACAGTACCTATCATCTTAACATAACGTGGCTTCATCCGCTACATCAATCTGTCTGAACTCCCATACTATACAAACACAAAATCTGCATCAACAATCATCATAGTTTTGTGTAAATGAACAACAGAAGTCATGTTTCTAGACTCAAGCATCAGAATGTAAAGATAAAAATGTTAAGACTAGTTTAAAAATGGCAAGAACATACATTTTCTTCTACAACTGTTGGATCAAGACAGTTCTAAGTAGATTTTCTCAAAATGGAAAAAGACTAAATGGGAGTGAGACAAAAAAATACATTTATTGAAAACAATTACACTGAACTAGGCTGTTTATCAGCTCATGAAAAGTATAAGATCACAGTCTTTAAACGCCAAAACCTGTGCAAAAATGTACATTCAGTGCCATTTTTGCTGAGTATTCACACCATCATGACTCCCTGATGGCAAAAACAAAAATAAAAGTGTCCCCTCTTTGAACGTGGTCGGATAGTTAAGCTGTAGAAGCAAGGCCTCTCACAACACACCACTGCTGCTTACAATGCGACACTGCAAAATGTAAATTCATGCAATTTTTCAACTGGTCTTAAACATTTTTGATCAAGCACGTACATGTTACTTCCTGTTAGCATCCTTGTTAATTGCACACATGTAACCTCAGTAACCACATTACTGCTTTCATACTATGGTTCCCAAATTTTTTATTTATTTATTTATTTTTTATTTTATGGTTCCCATACTGTTAGCATGACATTTTGGACATTGGCTTAGCAGTTAGCCCAGCTAGCACTAATTGGTATGCCTATGTCCAGTATGCTAATTTGACATTACTTGCATTGAACATTTAGCTGTTATTTTACATTTTATCAGTAGTTGAAATTATTGCGATTTCACATAAAAATGCTGCTCTGTGTTTTTTCTGCATTAGTGCTAACATGATCTTGATGATTTTCATTCATCATCTCTGAAATCAAGTATTTCTGTTAGTATACTGACAGGCAGCACATTGTATATCTAGTGTGATAAAGTTAACATTGTCCCATAGAAAACTGGCTGTTGTTCAATGATCAGAACCAGAAATGGAAATGCAACATTCCTCATCATATCTTTTTAACGGATAATCAGGGAAACATCGCTGACTGTCAAAATATCTGGCATTAAAATTAAATTTCCATTTGTTATCTGCTGAATTATCCACCAACTTCTATTCACTTACTTTTATTTGTATTAAATGTTTTTAGATGAGTGTTCTCTGCTGCCACAATCACTGCTTTTTAGGCCGTCATTTCAACATAGAACGACACCTTTGAGAAACAGTGTTGCTCTTCCTGAGCTCAATCTTCTTGTCCAAATATGCTCACCTGTGGCTCCAAAAAGCCACGATATCAGAGTAAACATGACACTTCAACATGACCGTCGATAAACGAACAGGTGGAGTCATCATGGTTACATCGCCTTTTTTTATACAGCCTATGGATGGACATATGGGAAGCATAGTCTGACTGGTGACTTCCCACTGCAGACTAAAACTAGGCGATACAACAGTACGAAGCTATTTAGATTAAAAGGAATGCTGGCTTCTATGAGAAAGTATTATGGAAGTACGAGGAAAAACAGGTGAACATCCATGCTGTGCTTTCAACCTGTCCGTTGTTTCCTGCTTTTGTACAGAACCGTTGGCCTGACCTCAGCTTATTCACCGTTTGTGTTGTTCTACACAATCCTTCATCCATTAACAACTATACGGGCTGAAATTAACCTGACCTCTCCACCTCTTCATGTTCCATCACTCCTTTGTCCTCTTTTAACCTCCTCTGAGAAGAATCCAGTAGACGTGAAACAAGAAAAGATTTCAAATGAGGTAAAAAAAAAAAAAAAAAAGTATCATTTAATTATGGAGACGAAAGACTAACAAACACTTCAACAGCCAAGCCATTGTCAGTGTCTGCAATTAAGAAATGTTTCTGCATAATTGGAGACTTTTTGCATCCTTCTGTGCGTGGAGGAGAAACATTTGAAGTGAATTCAGAATTATTTCACTTGGCAGTGTGCACCAATTAGACTGCAGCAGAGTGAGCGTTAATGAACGATCTAATGTTTCCCTCTTCTTCTAACCTCTGAATTTCTACACCATACCTACTATACACTTCAGCATCCTCAGGCCTAGATACAAGGTTCATAATGGACACAGATGGACTCGGAGCAGCGGGAAAAAAAAAGTAAAAAAAAAAAAAAAAGAAGCTACGATATAAAAAGTGTGATGCGTTATAGCTGCGGTCCTTCTGCGTGTGCATGTGTGTGTGTTTGTGCATGATAGTACTCTTGAGTTGTGCTGTGCCCCGCGGTCCCGTTACGACTGTGTGCGTGCCAGCAGAACCCTCTCCTCCACTCTCTTCTCTCCCTGCTGCTATTTTTGCCCTGTTCTTATGTAAGCCGCTCCTAACGCGCTGGAGACAGAGGCAGAGTACAGAGTTGGGATGGTGAGAGCATCCCCAGTGGACGCACACATACACTCCTGCACGTGCAAACACATGCGCACACACACACCTACTGTATATACATGCTAAAGAGGAGCTGATGTGTGACATATGCAAACATACAGAGCAAAAAAAAAAAAACACAGAAAAGTAAAGCTCTGCTCGCTGTCAGATGGTGACACTACACAGCCGGTGGAATCAGCAATACCATGGAAGCGCGTTGCATTTTATCGGATCCCTGGATGCATATATGTGTGTGTAGATTAGGGCTATCGTGTATTGTCAGAAGCAGTGTTAACTCACCCTTTTACCCTTATTTTTTCTACTGGAGCCTCTCTAATATGATCACTTCTGGGCATGTTGTTAGAGCACTGTGACTCCAGCCCTTGCGCTGTTTATTTTTAGCTCCATCTAAATCTAAGAAGTGGAGCTTGTTCTACGGTTGTGCTCAAATCAAGTCCAGTTTTGAGCATGTTATCACATCTCCATCTGTGACATAATATTATGCAACATAGCATGTCAAATAATAAAACTAAAATACTGTCAGGTCAGAGAGGAAGTATCTGCAAATGATGCGCAACATCATTCTGGTCATAACCTCCTATTACTCTCACATTTGAGCAACGATCAGTGCTGCAAATTTAATAATAAATATTCCCTCAGTTTTAGTGGCATCGCTTCCCTGCAGGCAATGCATTTCTATTTTATGACATTATTGATTGCTGAAGAGCTGAATGTTTGGTTTAAAGTTTATTTAGTACAGTTTATGTAGTTTCTCCAACTTTTTTTTCATGACAGAGAAGAGTGTCGTAATATTTAGGCTCTGCATGCATGTGTGTTTCATATCATTATCATACACAGATCCAAAAGAATCCCAAAAAAATGAGTTTATGTCAGAGGAATTTGTGCTACACGTTAACCTAGTTTTAAGTCAAAGATTAGCACTCCCAGAAAAAAAGATATATTTTGAGGTTTGGGGGTATTTTAGAATGTGTTACCCTTCAACCAACAACAAAGCACATCTAGTGGATAAAAGTCAAAGTCTAATTTTGATATAATAGGATTATTAAGGTCTGTCACCTCCTTATTTATTTAATTATATTTAATCAGGATATTTCCCCCATCTTTCACTTCTTAGTTTACTCTTTACTTTTTATGTAGAAGTGCAAAAAGAAGTGAAATCATGCCTTTTGGGGCCAGCCTTATTTAAAAAACAGACTTAAGTTAAGAAACTTCAGACGTCCACATAATCAAAAGCACACACAGAACCCCCCCCTGATGTGTGCACACGTGCCACACAATCTCCATAAATTAGGTGCCGTTGGCGTGTGTGAGGGCGTAATAACTGACACCTGGTAATGAGCACCCCCTTCTCAGCCAATCACAGCGCACCACAGAGGTTAGGCTCGAAGTGTGGGGGTTGCAAAGGTCACAGGTCAGGTGACAGGGTCACCTCCTGGGGGGGTTTAGTGTTAGATGGAAGGAGCACCCCTAAATTGAGGGATGTGGTGACACAGGGGCGACGTGGGAGTACCCCAACAGGGAATTGGCGTGTGTCGCAGACAGCTGGGGTGACGTTGTTATTAAAAGGAATATTCATGCACGTTTCAATCATCAGAAACCAACTGCCACCAGCATGACTTAGCAGATGGAAGCCTACTAAGATCTGGTTTTATCCACCGTGATATGCAACATCACTGCTGCAATTTCCATTTTTATTAGTATTAACGTCTTTACCAAAATTACTGGGATAAGATTTTTTGATATTGTTAGGGAGTAAACACATAGAACAGGATAAATGGAATTCATAGAGAATTTGCTTTTGGAGATTAAACAAATAAAAATGGCTGCCATCTCTAATTTTCCGATTTCACCTTAAGAATATATAAAAATTAACCAAAAAAATGCTTCCTTATTAACATTTCTCAATATGTGCATATGGATTGTGTAGCATTTTGATTTCTCCTGGTGTGTTTTAACTGTCCATGATTTCTTAAGATTTTAGAATGTGGTTAGGTTTAAGAGAAAATATCAGTCTATTTCCTTAATCCTAAAGTAAACAATGTCTTTTGAGTAACACTTAAAGCAAACCACATGGTCCAAACCCTAAACAAAGTGCTTGCATTGTTATTAGCTGTGGATTCGATAGAGGAAAGTGAAAAAAATCTGCCACGATGTGATAAAAATTGCTCCTATTGTCTTTCAGTAATATTAATGTTGAACTCTGAGCAATAAAATGATTGTGATATCTTCACATCATAATTTTAAAAACAATATACATTACATAACATTTTTTCATCTGAGTTTTTTTTTTTTATTAAGTGTCCTATGTTTGAATTTCCAAAAAGTTGACAATGAAAAGTAATTTAAAACCAGAAATAACCATCAGACTTCTTCAACTTTCACTAACAGTGGAAGTAACAGTGATTTGACATTTATCATCCTAATTATCAATACGATATTTGGTCGTTTCGCCCTGTAGCCCTATATCAAAGGATGATCTTTTCCATAATCCAAAGCACTAATATTACTCAAATCATCAAACCTGTGGGGGTCGGGGTTCAAGCTTTATTCTGTGGTGTATCTTTAATAATCATTCTTCACCCCACCTACCCTCTACCCACTGAGTAAAACCAAAAAAGTACAAGATCCATCAGTGACAAATTATATTGACATGACACGTATCTGCAGTTTCCAGCAATGGTTTGATTTAAGGTATATATATATTTTTTTTACCATGTGACTCTTCCAACATGAACCTACAGGAGTCAGCATGCATGTACGTGCAGGCGTTATCGAATGAAGACAGACGCATCAGCCATCTTAGCATCTTATTGTGTTTGTGTTTTTGTGTTTATCGGCGTACGCCTGTGATGCCTGTTCACTGACGCAGCATCAGCAGCCCACACCATAAATACTGCATGGCCTCAAAAAAAAAAAAAGGGGGAGAGGATGGAGGGAACGAGGGAAAAGGAAGGAAAGGGGAGAGGAAAAGAGATGAGGAGGAAACAAAGAGGGGGGAAAGCCTCAGTTGTTAAGATGAAGGGTGGTGGAGGAAGAGGAGGAGGAGGAGGGGAAGAGAGGAAGAGATGGAGAGAGAGAGAAAGCGGGGGAGGGAGGGAGGATGAGGAGCAGGGAGGAGAGAGTGACTAAGAGATAAAAGAGGAGTGAGTGGATGCGAGTGTGTTTGTGTGATGAGCGGATGGCCTCGGGGAGCGGTCGACTCACTGCGCTGCGGATGTGCTGACGGGCTCCAGGCCGTTTGCTCACTCACTCACTCACTCATTCACTCACCCCTCCACTGCACTTGCTGCAAAAGAGGACAGGGGTGGGGGTGCAGGTGAGACACGTGAAGTAAGGGGTGGTGATGAGGGGGTAAAGATGAAACAAGAGAATGTGCAAAAACAGATACGGCAAAGAACTGTAGGGTGGGATACGATCCACGCGGAAGGGCAAACAGAAGAATAGAAGAAGAACAGCAGAAGTTTTGGGTGAAGCGAGGGATGAAAACACAGACATCTGCAGTGAAAAGGAACAGCCACCTATGACGTTCATGTCCTGTATGCTGGCAAAGAGCTGAGGGATTCACTCAGGGCAAAGGGGACGGAGGATCCAAGGGGTCAATCAGGACCTCTGGACGCTCAAGGACGAATCAAACACACAGACCTGACGCGTCATTGGCAGCTGCGTGCATCCTTTAGGCCGACTCACAGGAAGTAGTCTGTTGGAATAAGCAGCCATTGGCCCAATTTCAGCACTATTTCTGTATTCTCCTCCTCTTTCCACTACTTGCATGTTGCCATTTTCATACTACCATCTGCTCTAAACTACATACTCGAACCAGGCCTGCCTCATTCCTTGAGATGTTTTCTTTTGCAGGTATAGAGTCATTTTAATGCCAGGTCTCGTCTCCCATATGCAAATTTTCCACCAAACTGAGTTTTCCTCTGACACTCTTTGCAAAGGCAGTATTGCTGCATTCTGGGCTTAGCTCTGCTGACTGTGATTGGTTTAAGGATACACTAACGAGACAGGGAGGTTTTCCCCTTATTTCAGAATGACAATGCGTTCAGACCTTCCTCCAGTGCTGGCATGGTGTTAAAGTGTGGAAATGGTTATGCAAGAACACTATGCATCACTGAGTTGGGAAGTAATTATTAAGGTAACAGCATTGTGTAATTACATTACAGTCACTATTAGATTGTTGAACATTATAAAAGGGGCTGGTAGATGGATGTTCTCTCAGGTAAAAAAGCTCATATAAGAGCCCACCAAGACAAGGTGATGAACCATGATAAAAAAAAAAAGGGTTTTCAGGTAGAATTTCCTTCTGATAAAAGAACAGGACTCTGACCTATCTCTACTCTGCTGGGTTAAATGCATAATAAATATTAAGCCTGAAAAGGGTTTGGTCCAAATTCGGTCCAGCATAAAAAATGTATTAGATTTCTAACACAATCTGACCAATATGGTCATTA
Organism: Maxillicosta whitleyi; assembly: GCA_029822895.1. Classification (NCBI taxonomy): domain Eukaryota; kingdom Metazoa; phylum Chordata; class Actinopteri; order Perciformes; family Neosebastidae; genus Maxillicosta; species Maxillicosta whitleyi. The sequence goes on along the minus strand of JAPSES010000105.1, from coordinate 5,638,524 downwards.
ACTACACATCTTACTATTAAAGAAAGCATCTATTCGGAGTTGAAAGAAGTTGGCTAAAACACCACTGAATGTTATTGCTTAACATCAGAGTGTCTTGGATTTCACTTGACTGACATATTGTGGAGGGTCACTGATTTAATTTTAAGAGCCCCGTAGCTGATGAGCATCTCATTTCTACTTCACTTTTTTAATAATTCAGATGCCCTACAACTTTCACCATATTTTTTTCGATTTAGAATCAATGCACTACTTTAGTAACTGTACAATTTTGACTTTGACATGAAAAGAAATGTTCACATAAATAATGCTGTAGATGTTTCAAGGAACCCTCTAATCGGGTGCATTATTAACAACATTAATAGTTACTTTAAGAACTGACCCATAAGCGGTTACATGAACAGGTCTAACAACTTATTTTAGTAATGAGCTGACTAACACCTTAAACTTTATTCATTTACAAGAAAAAAAAAAAACCCATAAAAACAACTAAATTCAATTATTTACATCCTCTATGTTTGCATCATAATCTGTTCATGTAAGTGTCTCAATTACAACAGTAATGACCAATGGTTATTTTGGTGAGTTCACAGTGGGCTTGACCTTTGACCACTAAGATCTTTCCATGAACATTTTTACCAAATTTTAAGCCATTATGTTCAACCCTTTTTGAGATGTTGTCTATTAAATATAACAAGAGCAAAATTACCTTCCTAAAGATAAAGAAATCAATATATGGATCCTTTGCTTTAAGATGGATTCAGAAATGCAATATTTTAATCAGAGATCAAAAGTATACACTGATAATGTACTTAAAATACTGCCTGTGGCCTGCTACATTTCAGCATTAACATAACACTGTGTAATACCAGAGCAGAGTACGTGTGTGTTTGTGTATATATGATAATAATTCACATGTAAATCAGTGTGAACAGTCATTATGAGCACTTATTGATAATACGAAGTGTACTGTAGGTCATGTGAGTGTAAGCGATCTGCACTGGGCCAAAAAGCAGAAAAGATGTGTTGTAATCTCAACAGCGATCGCTCTAAATACATCAAATCCTGTTTTCATCCCCTCGTTGGTGAATCTGAGCTGCTGTTGCCCTCTGACACACACATGTTCAATTCAACACTGAGAGTTTCCCTGCACTCTGCTGTTTCCAGACACACACCTGTGAAGGAATGTTACTCAAGAGTTCGTAATAACTCGGACATCAGAAACTTATAATATGTGAGCGTGTTGAATGGGGGGTCTTTATGCAACAATCCAGGGAAGGCAGCAGATTGAGACTAGTGTTGCTGAATATGGAAAGAGGGCACACAGCAAAGGCTGCTGGGAGTTTCTGATTGGCTGCTAATGTTGCTATCCAGACCAGGATTGGTGGAGCTGACGCAGCCCGACATCACGTTGTCGGGACTAAACCCTTTTGAACTGAGGCAAAGCAGAGAGGCACAGATCTCAAAACACATACACACATGTGCACACACACGTTTGCAGATACACACCCACATACGTGCATAAAAAGGAAGTATTGCATGCAACTGAATATGCATTTGTTCATGATAGTTTCACACAAACTCCAACGTGGCGTATATAAACCAGGATGGGTTCTGCATTGATCGCATCAGGAGAAACAGAATTCCTAATGATCCTGGGCTCTTCTCCATATGAAGATCTCCAGTGAATCTGCGCAGTTAAAAGGAAAAGAGTGAACTTTCATAATTTCTCCATTCTCTTTTAAGCCCGGCTCTAAGGTGGACAGAATAAATTGGAGCTTAAGCATGCATGAAGGCACAGCCAGCGGGCCCCTTTCCACCACTCCACGCCACATTTGTCAAATCAGAGGAATTTCTGCTACACATGAACCCGAAATCAGAGAAGAAAGAAATGGCACGGATTCACATTTAAGTCACGTGCAAAGAGTAACACTCACAGAAAAAATATATATAAGTACATTTTAAGTTTCTGGGTATTTCGGAATGTGTCGCCTGGTCTTAAAAAAAAAAAAAGTGGAGTGCACAGACAGTAAGCTGCATGCTATTAATAAAACATGAGATGAGACAAGGCAGTGAGTCAGGGGAAATGCATGACTACTCTTCTGGCCTCACTGCCTTTGCCCCTTGGCGTGTCGGCTCGACTCTGCCTGTGCCTTTGCCTGTAGTAAGACATGTCTCTGCCTTTGGCTGCAGAGAACAGAAGACTCTCCATTGATTGCAATGATGTGGTTTTCCGCTGAACCTCGATACTCTACAGTTTCCCCTTTTCTGGCTTCTTTTTTTAAACCCTCCTTCACCTCAACTGGAACAGGAAGAAAGCATACAAACACACAGGTGCAGCTGTTGTGTAGGCTTATGCCCGAACATCGCGTTTACAGGCTATTTAGGTCACACTGTGTATGAAAGAGAATTGTGACACATGCAACAGAGATTACAGAATCGACTTGGGCAATGTCACCAACTCTGTGAGCACGTCTGTTTTAAGGCTGAAGGTCGAGCCTATGAATCTTTGATATATCTCTTCCGAACTTGTCAGGCCCCTCCTTACATTGGCTATGAGTGAATAGAAAACCACTTTGCCGGGCCTTTTTCACGCTCACACGTACATGCTCACACACTCTCCCAGTGTGTGTGTGTGTGTCCTCCCAGTGCATTAATGTTCTTACATCACCTCCTTGAGCAAGCAGGGAATGTAAGAGACTCAAAAAGATGGAGAGATGGTTTATGGGGGGTGGGGGATTCTTGTCAGAGTTGAGACGGGTGGGGAAGAGATGTGTGTCGAAAGAGGAGGAGAGAGGTTAAGAAACCAGGATACAAACGCTACGAGAGGTGAGCAGGAAGCTGACAAATGCAGCATGTAAAAGAGGACTGTATAGGAATACTGATCAGACAGTGACTACATTTTATCCCCCAAGTTTGTACTATTGACCATAGTTTTCTGTGATTACCATTACAGAATCAAAGGGAGCAGTAATCACCAGGACTGAACAATTTTATGTCATTTCCAAAAACAAATCAATCTGCATGAAACTAAAAGTTAAACCACTGAAATATAAACTAGACATAAATACATTTTACAGCCAGTTTTGGTCATGATCACTGATTTCTCTATTCTTAAAGGGATAGTTGTGTATTTTTGACGTGAATCTGTATTTCATCCCCGTCACCAGTGTAGTACATCCACACTGACTTACCCCCGACAGTGTCCTGTGAGCCCAGTTCGGGTCCGGTTTTGGTCCAAATGAAAGTAGTCTGGCAAGTTTGCAGGGGTCACTAAAATAAAACGTTTTTCTTCTAAAAATAGCATGTGACCGATTTATTTACATCACAAACCAATGTACACAAAAAGTCCCACCTCGTAATCGCTTGTCCCTACTTTCTCTCATTTCCTGTCAGTGCACTGTCATGCTGCTGAGTGCTGCGCACTAGTCAACAACTTTTTTCAGCAGTGAAACGGGTAGACTAGGTGTCATCTTGTGGCAGCGTAGGGATACGAAGAGAGAGAAAGTAGGGCCAAATGATTACGATGTGTGACGTTTTCATGGACATTGGTTTGTGATGCAAATACATCACTCTTTTGAACACATGCTGTTTTTAGAAGAAAAAACGTTTTATTTTAGTGACCCTCGCAAAACTTGCCGGACTACTTTCCTTTCGACCAAAACCGGACCAGAACTGGGCTCACAGGACACTGTCGGGGGTATGTCAGTGTGGATGTACTACACTGATGAGGGGATGAAATACAGATTCATGTCAAAAATACACAACTATCCCTTTAGGTGGGATGTAAACTCTGACATATATTCTACCTCTCAGCACTTTAGAATGCAACATATGTTCAGGAAATATTGGGGGTGTGCATAAAGCCCATTTGGAAACTTCAATTATTGCATCAGTACAATGCCTACAGTATATGCTTACTTGCAAAATGTTATCAAAGAGAAGTGTAATTACTGCGGACTGTGGCCCTTTTAGTTTGCAGAGTGACCAGTGTTTTAAATGAGTCAAAGCCAAGTTTCACCCCCTACATTTCCTCAGCTCCAGTCTTGTCAAATACACTCCTCTTCTGCTTTCCCACTGTGGACCTCCTCAAATCCTCACCTCGACTCCTCTCCTCATGTCTTAGTGGGAGGTGAGGAGAACACACGAGGGTAGAGGAGCTGAGACAACGGGCATTTAACAAAATAAGACATCCTCGCCTCAGAGGTGTCATTTTAAATGACTGTCTGTTAAATACGACACATGCAACAGCTGCATCATCTGTTTGTTATTTGGTTACAGTTACCACTATGTTTTATGGTTTCTGTCAGACGAAGGGTTCATATAAACTTTTAATTCACATTGTGTCATAACGTATCTGTGGGTGATGTCGGGATGTCATACCTTTTTTTATTTAACATGCACAAAAGTGATCGTTTGAAAGAGGCAGTTAAAATGTTCCAGTCCTGCAGTGGTTTGCATAATTCAGATATTTGTCACGGCTCTTTTATGACACAGATTAAATCGATGAAAACACTTCTGCAACCGATACACCTGCTTGTCTTTTGGTCATAGCGCCACCGGGCAGTGTCCTTCGTCCTCCCTCCTCGATACTGACATGCATTCAGATAAGATGAGCCTGTAGTCACCTCCAGCACCACAAAGCCAAAATGGCAACAGCCCAAAGTGCAACTGCCCATGGCTTCAGACCAATGACTGATATCACAGTAGCTCCATGCACCTCTTTTATACAGTTAAAAAAAAAAAAAAAAGCTCAGTAGGTACAATAAAGCAAAAATTCAACCCAGAGCAGAACAAATTTATGTCAGTCAGAAGCTGACATGTGAAGTGAATGATGAAATGAAAGATGCCCCTGGTTCACATTGGACAAAGTACATGTCATGCACATGCTCAAACACAGACAGGAATTTTTGTAGTCGGGGCTTGAACACGAAACACACTGGTGTGTCTCTCCATGGATGGCTGAGTCTCAGACACATTAACACTGTCTGGCGTTGACTTACACCCATGAGACCTCCCCCACCAAATTGCGCACGCACACACACACGCACACACACACACACACACACACACATCTAGGCATCATCCTTCTGCTCTAATACACTCTATGCCCCTCGGGATGGGTCTTATTTGAGAGTGACTTTTGGGTTCACGAGTGTATGAATAAGGATGTGTTGCTACCTTGTGTAGGGTTGTGCTTCTCCCAAAAATGTTTAAGCAGTTCCTCAAGGCTGATGTCTTTGGGGGAGAAGACCACTCTGACCACCTCAGCATGACCCGTCAGACCTAAGGAAGAAACACACTTGCATGAATCCAAATGGAGTGCTATGACGTTTTCACTGGTGACGTCTCCTTGACTCACTACTTCCTCCTCCTACCTCCACCGTCTCCCTCAAAGATCCTAAATCCAGACTACAAGATAAAAAAAAAAGGCTGCATATCTTGTCAAGTAGTACAAAAAAACCCCACTAGAGATTGTATGACTTACACCAACCCCAGGGAACATCTATCTCTTCATTACATCTTATTATTAGTTAACCGTTTCCTAACAAAGATATGTGTCCACTTGCAGGCGATGAAATGAAAAGGGCCATTACATTAAATATAAATATAATGGTGGATATTGTTCTATTGTCCATTGAATATTTTTTGGAAATATGGGATATATTTGATTGTTTGCACTGACTGGAAAGCAATTTTAATTTCATTGTACTTGTGACAATGACAATAAAGACATTCTTCTTCTAATATCAGCACAACAATCAAGAAAATAAATAAAATGATGGGGAAGCGCTACACATTATACCGTTAAATTAGCAAAGAAGTAATTACTAGTAGCACACATGTCAGTGGGTGCATGTGCCAAAGGTAACAGACATTGTATTTGAATCCAGAGAGAGTTATGCTTCTGCTTAGGGCACAATGAAGGAGAGACACAGAAAAAAAAATTCAGATAAAGGAAAAAGAAGGAGAGAGGGTGGGGAAGTAGGAGGTAGTAGAAGGTACAGTAAAGGTTAGAGCTTATAGTGGAAGTTGCCAAAAGCACACAGATACTCGCTCCTGTCTGCAGCTGCCAGGAACCCGAAGCTTCAACAAGCTGCCTGCAGGCATTCTCAAACAGGGATCTGCTTTAGGTCTCATACAGGTGCATACACACAAGCACCCATATATACATATATATTACAGACAGCTGAAAGGGTATGTTCACACTATTCCTCATAAATGTATTCCTAAATAACAGTATCACCACATGCAGGCATTCCCTTCCACATGTTCAGATAAAGGCACTATGTAGACAAACAGGGAAGTACCAGGTTAACAGGATATTGCACTATATTGTCCAACAGATATGCTATAATCAGTCCCAGACGGTATGTTTTCCAACATCAGCCAACTGGTTAAACACACTGAAAGGTTTTTAATGGTTGGATTTGTATGATTTGTATGATTCTGGCTCACTGGAAGCACTGTTACTGATGTTTTCCTTCCTTCCACAATCTGCGACACCACATAATGACAAAGAAACAACATCTGCTGCAAGTACACCTGAAAATAGGTGCGTTTTTTTTTTTTTTTTTTGCCTTTCCACGTTCCTTTTTTGTTATTTTACTGAGTTCTTTAAATATTACAGTCCACTTCTTCATGCCCACGTCATGTCATATCATCCTATGCTCAGCACTGCCTAAGAACTAACCAAACAACCCACTAACTTTACCTCTGTTTACAGCACTGTCACAATGTTAACAAAATGGGGAGCTTTGTGTGACTCATTTGCATGTACTTGTTATGTTGGGGTCTGTTTTATACTGAGGCAGTTTGTTGGTGGCTAATTGAATTTCTATGATAACAGCTCGACTTCCCGAGAAAATCCTTATGGCTACTCTCAAGTTCTTTGTTCATTCTTTTCTTGCTGCAGCATCAGCAGTGAACAAGCGATACTGTCCTGGCTACCATTAGCTTGCTGTTAGCTAATGTCAATAAATCAATGTCTCCTAGCAGAATACAGCCTCCAACACAAAATTCACATAAGCATGGGAACAAATCCTACATATACTGAACCTTTAAATAAGATTATATAGTAATTCATATTATATTAGGTAAACAGTTTAATACACAAATGTATTTTTTTCTTTGGGTTGCATGGTAGCATTGTGGTTAGAGCTTCGATAGCACAACGAGAAGGTTTCACTGTAAAGCTCGGAGTTGAACTCTAGCCTTTTCGGGGTTTTTACCTGTTCTACCCCCACCATTAAACACAGGTACATGTAGGTTAATTCACCTGTCAGCGTCCTTGACCACAGTATGACGAAGATCTGGAGTTGGTCCCCAAGTATCTACAATGGTAGTTCATTGGTCCTAATGTGTGCTAATGCTAACTGCTAACACTAGTGGCAAATAAATAAATAAAATAAAACTAAAACATTATTTTTTCAACATAACATAATTGACTAAATGAATAAATAAAAATAAAAAAACATTTAAAAAATACATAAAAAAGAAAAGATAATAATAATAGAAAATAAAAATAAATGCATAAAGCTAATGCTAGGGGCTGTGAGAGTATTTTTGAATGGGTAAAATGCAGAGACTGAAATTCCCTATGGAGTTGGTTAACCATTTAATTTTCCACAATCTAGATCATCTCAAGACTAAATATGGTCAACTTTGCTGGGATCATACTCCCTCACCACGGTTAATTGTCATAGCAACGTACCATCAACTATTTAAGTAATTTAACAATGTCCTGAATCACAATTGTACATGTTGAAACTGTCATTTTTTTTAGTGCGACTGAAACTCAAAAAATTTTTTTTTGCACCAATAGGTGGGTTGCACGTTACGTCACATCTGCGCGCGAACCTTAAATGGTGGTCAACTGGTGCTGCAGCCCGTTGAAAACACTGTGAAAACACCCTTGGAAAATGCCTCAATTTTGTGCCGTTTTTGGATGCTCTAATCGCTCTAACCG